>CM050448.1:427500-430000 GCA_027563935.2 Costus lasius | reverse complement strand
TATATATATATATAAACACGTACACATGTGTGCCTATATACATGCATATAGATATATAGACATGTACATATATATATACATATCTATAAATATAGGCACATGTGTATATATACATATGTATATATATATTTATAGATATATATAGATTTATATGATTGCATATAAATATAATTGTCTATATACATATATATGTATATATATCTACATGCATATATATAGATTGTCTACATACGTGTATGTGTATATATATATACATACATATATTCATATCTATAAATATAAATGCATATAAAACAAACAAACATACATATATATATATATATATATATATATATATATGTGTGTGTGTGTGTGTGTACATATATATACATACAAATATGTATATATATATACATGTATATATGTATATGTACATACATATGTATGTATATATGCATACATATTTATATACATGCATATAGATATATAGATATATGTATATATGTATATATATATATATATAGATATATGTATATATGTATATATATGTATATATATATATATATATATAGATATATGTATATATGTATATATATGTATATATATATATATATATATATATATATATATATGTATATATGTATATATATGTATATATATATATATATATATGTATATATGTATATATATGTATATATATATATATATATACATATATATATATATATATATATATATATGCAAATGTATATATGTATGTACATATGTATACATAATTATATACATGCATATAAAAACATACATTTATACATACATACATACATACATACATATCTATATATACACATGTGTATGTCTATATGCATGTATATAGATATATAGATGTGTGTATATATATATATATATAGATATATATAAACACGGACACATGTGCCCATATACATGCATATAGATATATAGATATGTACATATATATATACATATCTATAAATATACATGCATATAAAAACATACAATTATACATACATATATATGTATATATATCTACATGTATATATATAGATTGTATATAAATATATAAATTTATATGATTGTATATAAATATATACATATATATGAGTGTATATAAATATATACATTTATATGATTGTATATAAATATAATTGTCTATATACATATATATGTATATATATCTACATGTATATATATAGATTGTCTATATACGTGTACGTGTATATATATATACATACATATATTCATATCTGTATATATAAATGCATATAAAACATAGATACATATATATATATTATATATATATACACACACACATACAAATACATATGTGTACATAAATATATATATATGTGTGTGTGCGTATATGTGTACATATATATACATGTATGTATGTATATGTACATACATATGTATGCATATATGTGTACATATTTATATACATGCATATAGATATATAGATATGTACATATATATATACATGCATATAGATATATATATATGTATGCATGCAAATGTATATATGTATGTACATATGTATACATAATTATATACATGCACATACATATATATATATATATATGTATATATGTATGTACATATGTATACATAATTATATACATGCACATACATATATATATATATATATATATGTACATATCTATAAATATACAAGCATATAAAAACATACATTTATACATACATACATACATATCTATATATACACATATGTGTATGTCTATATACATGTATATAGATATATAGATGTGTATATATATATAGATATATATAAACACGTACACATGTGTGCCTATATACATGCATATAGATATATAGACATGTACATATATATATACATATCTATAAATATACATGCATATAAAAACATACATTTATATATACATATATATGTATATATATCTACATGCATATATATAGATTGCATATAAATATATACATATATATGATTGTATATAAATATATACATTTATATGATTGTACATAAATATAATTGTCTATATACATATATATGTATATATATCTACATGTATATATATAGATTGTCTATATACGTGTATGTGTATATATATATACATACATATATTCATATCTATAAATATACATGCATACAAAACATACATATATAAATATATACACACACATACAAACACATATGTGTACATAAATAAATAAATATATATATATATATATATATATATATATATATATATATGTGTGTGTGTGTGTGTGTATGTGTACATATATATACATGTAAATATACATACAAATATGTATGTATACATACATATGTATGTACATGCATATGTATGTACATGCATATATATATATATATATATATATCTTTAAATATATCTACATATATATACATAAATACATACATATCTATATATCTATATACACAAATATGTATGTATATATTCATGTACGCATATACATATATATATATACATATATACAAATATGTATGTATATATACATGTATGCATAA
>CM050448.1:25000-422500 GCA_027563935.2 Costus lasius | reverse complement strand
CTCAATTGAGCAATGAATGAGTTATTGTTACGCGACATATGAAACAACAACATTTTTGACATGTTAATGTTGTGAGCTCATCATTTGGCATCCATCCAAGTAAGATGAGCGCTGGGAAGTGTAAATTTTAAAAACGTAGCCACTTTGGAGGCACCCTAATGACTTGGATCAAGAGGGTGTGGAGACGTTGTCATTCTCAAGTGACTTTGGACTTAAAGTGAGGTTCGCTCACAAAATGTCCTTCTGATACAAGCTTAGTGTGCCGCTTATTTCTCAGAAATATCTAATGTATTATAGGTGGCTCACAACTTTATTTGCTGAAAGTGCAGTTTTGTCCAAATGAATCGTGCTCAATTTTACTCGTATCAACAGCAAATGACGGCTAAGCTCTAATCTAGTTAACTTATGAAAAGAGTAAAAAAATAACTTATGAAAAGAGTAAAAAAATAAGAAAGTAAACAAAATAAGAGTTTGCTGTCGGGATATAAGAAATACCAGGACATCTACGGAGCATCCACTCAATCGGAAGGAAGGAAGCAAATATCATCCTTTAGCACAAAAACAGGGTGCTGCAGAACTCAATGAGAAAGAAAGAGAACAAGTACCTGGAGGTCAGTCATGTCCACGACGCGCCACCGCATCTCCGGACGAGACCGGACGTAGCGGCGGAGCATGTCGGAGACAACGACCTTGGAGAAATCGATGTTGGTGGTGTGCCGGAAGCCGGCATCGTAGAGGTACTCGGAGACGCGGGAGCTCCCGCAGCCCGGTACGAGGATCTGGAGCGGGTCGGAGGTGGGGGTCTGGAGCTGGGCGAGGAGGGGATCGCGGAGCTCCGGCCAGTCAGCGTACCACTCGAAGGAATCGCAGGCGCCCCGGAGGGTGAAGAACTTGTCCCAATTCTCCTTGTTCGTGAAGTCCCCGAGCGTATCGAAGATCTCTGAGGTCGATTTCCCTTCCTTCTTCTCCATTCTTTCGCTCTGGGGTTTTAGAAGGACTCCGGTTCCAGCCGGAGATTAGGGTTGGAAGAGGGATCGATCGGCTTCACACGAAAAGTCGCAACCTCACGGCCTACGAGTATACGGCTTTTAAATGTAGGGTTTACGGCCGGTTCGCAACTCGATTACTAGCTTTTTATTTTAAAAAAATATATATTTCAAACTTTAATTTTATTATAGATATTAAAAATTTTATTTATATCAACTCTTTATTTTTCAAATTTACTTGTGAGTTATTTTTATATAAAAAAACCTACCACCAAAAAAATAAGAAATTTTATTTCAAACTTTTTACAGGGTATATGGCTGGTTCACTACTCGATTTAACTACACTTTTCTAAAATAAATAATAAAAAAAATTTAAGTCAAGTAAGAACATTAATCGTTATCATTTCGATATTTCTATCTTGAATGTTAAGTATAATAACTCTAATCATAATATCGTTTTAGTAGTGAGCCCCTCCTTAAGCTCATCTAATTGATAGGTTTTTTAGGCGGGGTGGAGTGCTTAACTTTTTTAGGCAAGTTACTCAAATACTTTTTAGAATCTTAAAGTAAAAGTACATTTTAATTTGATCATTACTTTAAATTATTTTTCAAACACCAGGGATAATCAAAATTTTTCAAGACAGGGGGTTTGACATTAGGACTTTTATAGGTATCTCATTCCTCAAAAGCAGATCAATTTACATTTTGTTGAATGGTTTGATGGTGTAGGCCATCGATACAACAAAGATTAAGAAGATTCTTATGCTGCAATTAATTAATAAAAGTGCATATAAAACTGAGAAATTTAATGCACTCCTCTTTATGAATCACACATGTTTTTACAATTGACACCAACATTAAAGTACCCTAATTAATTTACTTGCTATCTACGCAAGAGTAACTTCCTTTTTCCACATTGACAGCTCCCTTACATGCATTAACTACACATTCTACTGTAACTTCCAATTCTCAGTATAATTAAAACATCCCCAAATTCCACTCTGATCTCTCTCTCTCTCTCCATAATCTCTTCTCCATGGATCTCAATGGATTGTTTCCTGGAGAGTATTACCCTGATGAGCCCCAAGACTTGTTCCATTTCATCCATCCATTTGATTTCAGACCTGAAAAACCCTCAGCTGGTACTTTGGATGGCTGCTGTGCTTTCCCTGACAAGCTTTATTCGCCAATGTTTGATGAAAGGGAGAGCAGTAGCAATGCTGTTCCGGTAATGGAGGTGCCATGCTATGCTGCAGGAAATCGAGTGGAGCCAATGTCAGAGCTCTCCAGGGCCTTAATGGCTTACAGCTCTGAAGACACTGCTGCCCTTTGTGATTTCAGGAACCATAATGAGCTCTCGAGTGTGCTGGTCAGCAGCAGTGAAGCTGAGATGATGATGATGAAGAGGAAGAAGAAGGTCGTGCCTGTGAAGAGAAGTGGAGGGAGGGCACAGAAGAGCACTAACTATTTGGTCAAAGGCCAATGGACAGCAGAAGAAGACAGGCACTTATCTCCATTTATGAGGTGATATTTGCATTTGATTTGATCTGCCATTGATGCATGAATGTTTTAGTTTGTGCAGATTGTTGAGGAGTCTAGTGGAGCAGCATGGACTGAGGAAGTGGTCATGCATTGCCAAGATGCTGCATGGAAGAATTGGAAAGCAATGCGGAGAGAGGTGGCACAATCATCTCAGGCCCAACATCAAGAACAAAATTTGGCAGCGGGGACCCGCTGCCGAACAGTAGCAGCAGGGTACCCGCGGCTTGAGTGTATATTTTATGATAATGATGGTGCAAGATTTTATCATTATCGTGAAATAGCACGCATCCTATTTCACAAAACTGTGTCATAACTTTTATAACTTTTGAGTCCGAGTAAAATACTCTGCTGCCAAAAATTTTTTCAACATAAAGGTCAGTAATACAATATGTAGATAGAGAGTTTATATTATTAGTGTAGTTTTCTTAAAGATAAAATCTGAAAAAAAAAATTCAATCTAGATTCATTTTGTTATTAGATTCAATCTATTTTTTTTTTTATTTTCGCTATGGATACCGTCTAAAGAATTATAGTATAATAGTTTATATTTTTTATATTTTTATAATTTTTTAAATAAAAAATATATTATTGTCTTGACTAATAAAAGAAAATATTATGTATTATATTTTTGCGATAATTTTATATTGGAACTAATGAAGTACATACGTATAAGATTTTTTGGAATCTAAGGGATTGAATTTACGTGTCTCATGCAATAATAATGCATGCGCAGAAGGACACATGGACTGACGAGGAGGACAGGATTCTGATTCAAGCGCACACGGAGGTAGGCAACAAATGGGCGGAGATCGCCAAGCGCCTCCCCGGCCGCACCGAGAACTCCATCAAGAACCACTGGAACGCCACCAAGCGCCGCCAGCTCGCCCGCCGCCACCGCTGCCGCAACACCAAGAAGCCCAACTCCGGCCTCCTCCAGAACTACATCAAAGGCTTGGCCGCCGCCGCCGACGCGGCCGCCACCCCACCAACCCCCTCGAAGCAGAGCGTCGAAGAAGACGACGCCCGCAAAGCCACCGCCGACGACGACGATGACGATGACGACTTCAGCGACGTGATGGCTAGCCTTGTGTTCGACGAGGAAGAGCTGATCAAGATCGCGGACGTCGGTGCTGATGGCGTGGACCCCATGGATGGACAGCAGCCACGTGGCGCCGTCGTCGATGATGGCGTCGGCTGCCGTTTCGGCCAGCTCGGCGGCGGCGAGGGATTGGAGTACTGGGATGGGATCTGCTTCAGGGACGTGAAGCCGGACATGGATCTGCTCGAGATGCTCATGTCTCGTAGCAGCAGCAGCAATTAATTTTATTATTTAATTAATATCCTGAAATAAATCAAATTAGCACACGTACGTTGATCGGTAGGTTAATTCACAGAATAAAAAAAGTATATATTCACACACACACGATTTATAATTAATTAATTAATACAATATTTATCTAGTAAGAGATCGAATTGTACAATAAAATAAAGAGAGATTAAGTGAAACAAGTGGTTAATTACTTAATTCTATGAATACATACTTTTATTGATTATATACATACATGTTAGAATTTTATATTTATACTTGTATTAACAGTAATAATAAATCAAATATTTAAAATTTTACCAGTGATGTGATTAATTTGAAACTAAATCATATTCGAAATGTGTAAAATGCCATAAAAATTATTTTTATGATAATATTTTACTTATTACCAATTGATATAGTGGTTTATGATAATATTTTTGAAGGAAGAAACTCTTCTACCTTATGATCAAGTAACTTGAGGGCCAACTGAATGCTTGGGTTCCTGTAAACTTTGGCCCCGTTTGGCCAAGCTTATCCGCCAGCTTATGGGGTTTGCACCAACAATTTTTTACTAATTTTGAGAAGCTATGTTGTTTGGTTCGATTGCTTCTCGGTTTTAAACCTATAATTTTCACTGTTTCGAAGAAGCATACCCAAACCTGCTTCTCCCCCACTCGATTCTGGAGAAAATTTTCTAGGCGGAGACTCCGCCTAGGATTGCTCGGCAGGTTAAATTTCAACCTTTGGTATAGCTTTGAGATTTGTGTAATAATTGGTAAACCTGTACAACACTTGGTCGGTGTGATATTTAAAGCACAACCAAGGGTTAAGATTTAACCTGCTAAACAATCCTAGGCGGAGTCTCCGCCTAGGAAAAATTTTCCTCGATTCTGCTTCTCGTTCTATTCGCTATCCCCTTTTTCTCTAAGCCAACCCCGATTGCCATTCGCTCCTCACCTGTTCGCTCCCGTCTCTCGCAGCCGCCATCGACGACGCTTTGATTCGCTCACGCCCTTCTCTTGCCTGTCCATCATCTTCGCCCGTTCGCCATTGCTGGGATTCGAAGGCGAGTGAGGAGTTGATAGGCGAGGAGAAGATGCGCGGCGAGTGGGAAAGAAAGGTGAGGCTAGGCAGGCGGGAGAAGGAAGAGGGGAAGGGGTGCTCGAGGTTGAAGCTAGTAAGGTTAACGCCGACAACGGCACCGGAAGAGCAAGTGATTCCGGCCCAGGAGCAGGGCGTGGTGTCGCCGGCATCCCATGAGGAGAGGGCGTTGTCGGCGTCGGCCAGGCCGCGCTTGGCGCTCAGCAGGAGGAGCCCTCCTTGGTTCAGCGAGTAGTCGATCTACACAGCGTGGAAGTAGGCAGCGGCGACGGCAAGGAGAATATGCGCGGCGAGTGGAGGAACGACGCTCACCATGGTAGCCGAGTCTCAAGGTGATGCAATCAAAGAAGAAGACATGATCGTGTTAGGAGAGTGAGGAAGGGCGCACCTGTAGAGCTAGTATAATATTCTCAAGGAAAAAAAAAAACAAAGAGGGTTATTTACAAAATAACTTAACCATAACAAAGAGGGTTATTTACAAAATAACTTAACCATAAGCAAAGTTATATGTATCCAAACACCCTTAGAGCTTTTTCAATCAGTACTTTTTGAATTAGCACTTCTTTAACCAGCAGAAATTAAAAATAGAATCGCCCTCTATTCCATCAAATGAGCAGCTTGCTTGAGACTATCATCTGACTGTGTTATTATTTGCATTCTCAAGAAGTCTATAATAGATGGGTACGAATGACCCTTCGTACCAAATCGTGACAAATCCAAGCAAAACAAAAAAAAGTTGCAGTACATTGGCATGCCAAATGAAATATCGGAACTCTGATACAAGAACTACCAAATTACAAGCTTCAATTGTCCGGAAAACACTCAATATAACTGTTTAGAAAAGTTGTCTTCCAGATAAGTATCACAAAATTTTTTATGGGTATCATACATCGTTCTCCTTCCAATAACAAACGTGAAGGACTTGGGGAATAGTTGATTAGGGTAGGTTTGGCATAGCTTCTGGGCTGCTTTTGCTGGCTGAAAAAGCTATTTTTGAAAAGTTGACCTGTTTAGCTATCAACTTCTGCACTAATTTAACACACTATTCAGCTTTTCCGGCTAGCTATTTTTAAATCAGCACTTTCTCAACCAGTAGAAGCTAAAAGCTCCAACTATACCAAACACACCCTAAGTAGACTTCAAGCTTATGACCTATAATACTGCAGATCAATGCTGGAAATGGGAATTTGAGAATTACAAAAGAGGAAAAAGAAAACAGGCTCTTAACTAGTAAATCTCCTCATGATTCTTCTTTGTTTAATTTACCAAATGTTCTCTGCGCATATATCTGTTGTTCTCGAGCACGCTTAGCAGCAACAGCTTCTTCATCCAGCACTTGAATTGGAGACCACTCTGGCAAACTCCAGCTCGGATTTCCATCTTTGATAGTGGAGATTGCACTTTTAAAGCTTTCAAAGTAGGGCCTCAGCTGTATTGCGGTGAAGTCTAGTGCAGTTCCTACAGCAGCAAAAAGGATTGCATATCTAGCAGCACCAAGTTGCCCACCTGTAATAAAATGCAATTTTGATCAGAAGCAAACTAGTTGCTAAATAATTAGGTTAAGCAAGAGTCTGGATTGATTAAGGGAAACAGCAGTTCATGTACATGTTCTTCTTTTGGTACCGACAACCTAGGAAGCATAGTTAAACGTTACATGAGTGGCAACAAAACATATATAAGTTGACTGTTTGGATACAAGTCTGATGCAGAGAACAAAATCACAAATATATGCAAAGAATCTGCTAAGGTTACACGGATAAAAGCTTAATCATCCAGATATAATAGTGCCAAAATCCAAGGTAAATGCCTTAGAAATAATATATGATATTTCTATGATGAAAGAGCAGAAAGGAAACATGAAAGAGAAATTTCTATATATAAAAAAAATGATATACTCCAAGCAAATAACATCATTTTATTCAATACGATTTAAGTATGTAAAATCCTTTATGATATATCAAGATATTCTGATATATAGAAATGGTTGATATCTATTTTGAGAAGGTTTTCGATACAAATATGTGGAGAAAACATTAGTTCAACATGAACTAAAAAAATACATTCAGCTGCATTACAATATAAAAAGATGTACAAAGAGTAATTAATTATATCTCCATCTCATACAAAGACTTGATTCAGATGAGTTTTATCTGCCCGCAATTGACAACAATTTCCAACTATACATACTCCCTTAGGACGACTGCAACATAAATAGAAGGTACTTGCAAACTAAATATAAAGAATGAGATACCAGAATGCTAAACCATCTTATGAGTACCTTCACAAGGACAACCCGTCCAGACATTTCCTGAACAAAATATACAATAAGGATACCAAATCAAGTAAGAAAAAGTATATGAAGAAATCTAGCCTTGAAATCTCCCAAGAAGAGCTCCACTCGTCATTCCCCCTACCACAGAATTAACAAGGTCATCAGGTTCTGAAGCTCGAGCATCTCTTGCAACTTCTCGCGCACCTGAATGCCACCATTGTAAATCATGCAAATCAGTATAAACACATGTAGCACCAACATTCAATGCATGATGCAAACAGTTCATAGACATTTACTACTCGAATTGTACCAATATCTCCAAAGCTACAACACAAGATAATCTGACATATGTAGAGTACTTGCAAAAGGAAAATAAGAAGCGCATATAAAATCTTTTATTCTTAAACACCTCCAATATATTATGTTATGTATCTTAACATGTCAAAAATCCAATGCAAGCCTCTTGCCAACTCCATGCCACCTCAACTCTGGCTTGTGTACTCTAACTCAGGTGATGGATACCTCACTTGACTAGGAGTTAGGGGTATTCATGATTCGATTACCCAAACTATGACCTTTTTTTATCCCAAACCATGCCTATCAGTACAGGGACTTGCAAAAGGAAAATAAGAAGAGCATATAAAATCTTCTATTCTTGAACACCTCCAACATATTATGCTATGTATCTTAACATGTCAGAAAAATCCAATGCAAGCTTGTCACCAACACCATGCCGCCTCAAATCCAACTTGTGTAACACATCATCCAACTCAGGTGATGAATACCTCACTTGACTAGGAGTTAGGGGTATTCATGATTCAATTACCCAAACTGTCAGCCTTTTTTTATCCCAACCCATACCTATCAGTTCATGGAAATTCTGTACTGTTCTCAAGATATTACTATATGTAACTATTAAACCAATTAATTAATTTTTCGGTACAGTTAGCCATCAATTTCTAGGCAACCATTACTTTACATAATCACCGATATAACCCACATGCATGATAATAACATATTATAAACTCATAATACTCATCAATTAACTAAAAGTGAATCCATTAGTAGTTGCGGGCCTATCATTAAATCTGATGGTAAGTCACCGGTGGGCTTTTGAGTTTTGATGGGTGGTCCATTTTACTATTTACTATAATTGCATTTATTCATCAATTATCATTTGTATCAAACTGGTTCAGTTGGTTAACCATCGATTTTGTCTACCCCGAACATGTCCCCAACCATAAACTAATCAAAGCATAAAATAATGACCTATTTGAAGAACCATTCAATTTGATTAAATGTATTTACCGTTTGACTCAATTATTTAACCACTAATTCAACAATTTAACAATTTAACACCCCTACTAGGAGTCAATCAACTCAGGTCATGAATTTGTGGACAAAATTTAGGTGAACCTTGATCTACATATATTGCCATGACAAGTAGTGTACATGCTATTTTAGCCTCTCTTTTTTTTCATGGCCACTCAAGCACTTTAGAGGAGAGAGAAAGATGCTACTAAAATAGTCTCTTGTTGGTATGAAAGAAAATAGTCCATGGTTCTGCAAGGTAAATGTGGACTAGTATTTTTGAATAATGGAACTCTCCTCCATTAACTAGTATCAAAGTGAGCCACTACTCTTCACTAATATGCTCATGCAAGGGTTAGGCCACATGAGACAGGTAATAGGCAGCAAGTAAACTGCTGCAAGGCTTAAAGTAATGGGAAAAAAAATCATGGAGTAACCCATGCTGTGTGGTGTAGAAAAGTGGAATATGTGCTTCTTTAATAGTTAGAACTGATAGTTTCATCAGTTCATAAGATTAAGATAGCTGCACCAAAGTGATCATTTGTTTTGTGTTGAACTTCACCCATAACACTATGATGGCCATACATAAGGCTTTGCTCCTCACTTGGATAAGCACATTATTATTAACTTATTTGGTTAGACCAACTTGATTAACTCAGGCCTGGAAAGAGTCCCCAAGTTTCTTTAACTTTTTACAACTCTATTCCAAGTGGCTTGGCCAAAACATCCTTCAGCTCCCATGGACTTTTGATCCCAGCTATGTTTTGTTCCATCTTAACAAAGGAGCTAAGTCACATCCACCAAATCTCTCCATGTCAAACAACCTCAAACTAGCCGATCAAAAGAAAAAAAAACAAGAGAAAAATGAGATACGGCCTCATATTAACCTTGTTAAAAACAGATCATCCTTTTGACTCCTTGCTATGGCAAAAACTAGTTCTTCAAAAACATGGTCCTAAGTTGAAATTGGACCCAGGAATAAAATACTAGTGGGTGGTATCGCTGGTTTGTTTTAGTTCAATCATATACTTGGTATTGGTACATGGTCGGTACTAATATATACATTACATGTATTATATATAAATTTAATAAAATCATCCAATACCATTGGTACCATAGTTAAGCAAAAAGGTTCAATAATGACCAATTCACTGGTACAATTTAAAACCTTGAATTGGACTTGTGATATCTTTCATGAGCTAAATTTTTACCATGGTTTCTTTGTGTTAGACGTATATTATTATTTGTTTTTGTTAATTGCCAATGAATCCAGTAATAACTAGAACCTGGCAAAGTGGTGACATAGACAAGCTTATCACAAGCACTCTACAATCTACATAAACCTTGGTATTGTACTTCAATAATTTCAACTCGACCACTTGGAACTAGATACCCGAATCAACATCTTGGTCAATGATAGTCGAGGATATTTTTTTAAGATCCACAATTTGTCAATTCACACATGCATCATATCCTGAAAGAAGCCTTGCACAATCACACTCCAAAAACTTAAATTGACTGAAGAAGGAAAAAAACTTGGGTACAGATTTTTCTAAAAGTGCAGAATCATTCTCCTTTTCTCTTCTAAAATTCGCAAAGAAAGAGATAAGACGCGATTAACCAAAGAGATAATGTGGTTTCAGAATGATCTATTAATGAAACCATATCAAAGGGAAAAGGAGGGATATCATACAACAACAAAGAGATATACTTGGTACCGAAAAAAAATTAACAGTTTAGGGTGAAATATTACTGCAATAGCATCCAGCGACGACTGCCAAATTGACCACATAGGATGCCGCAACGGGGCCTGCACCGAGAACCTTCCGGTGCTTCGAGATCAACCCAGCGCCTCCGCCAACTATCCCTGAAATCAATCAAACAAAACCTCTTCGAACCCCTTTGATACCGAAGGAGAAATATCACATGTAGAGTTCACGTGAGAAGGAGGGATAGCAGAGGAGGGTGATGAGGAACCGGCGAGGACGGTCGGGACGATAATGCGCTGCTTCCATCCGGCTGATGCTCCGCTGCTGGGGGCGGCCGTGGCCGTTCCTTCCGATGCCATCGCCGGCGTCGCTGCCGCTCTGCCAACTCCGAGAGAGGAAAGATCAAGGACCTGATTCAGGCACAAATAGTTTAACAGACGATAAATGGGCCGTGTCCCCGTGTGACGGGCTTTTAGGCTGTGTTTACTTGGACAGAAAGGAAAGTAAAAGGGATGGAAAGTGAGAAGGATGATTGTTTTCTGTAGTTTAATTGAACGGATGCAACACTAGCCAAATAGTATCCACTTTTCCGCCCAAATGCGATCCGCCCAAATCGGGCGGAACGCTGACGCTCACGCAGCGACGACGCTGCTGCTCGCACGGCATCTCTACGTCGTCTCTGCGGATGCTGCTTCTCGCCCGGACGACGACGACGGCGACGTTCTCTGCGGACGGCGACGACGGCGACGTCTCTGTGGACGGCGATGGTGTCTCTGCGGACGACGACAGCATCTCTGCGGCAAGGAGTGGGGAGTTCCGGCGCTAGCGAGCAGCGGGCGGGCGGCTCGGCGGCCAGGGATGCGAACGCTGCTAGGAGCAGCGGACGGCGACGGCTCGACGCTGCTGCGAGCAGCGGACGGTGGCTCGGCGGCAAGGGACGCAAACGCTGCTGGGAGCAGCGGACGACGACGCCTCGACGACATTGCTGCTCGCTCGGACGGCGACGGCTTCGAGCTAGCGGACGGAGATAGCTCGGCGCATTCGCTCCGAGCAGCGGACGGCGTCTCTGGGCGGGAGCTCCGGCATAGCGAGCAGCGGACGGCGCGAAGCGGATTGGGAGAGAGGAAGGAGAGTCGCACGTGAGTATTTACTTTCCATTCCTACTTTTTTCCCTTCCCTTCTCAAGTCCGTTCCCTCTTACTTTTGATCAGCCCCATTAAACACAACCTTAAAGAAATTTATCTTTTTTTTATTTTTAGCTATTTTTTTGGGCATATATTAAATTAAAGAGTAAAATTCACTAAACAAACAAAGAATATTTTTTAAAAGAAGAAAAAAAATTGATGCTTGAACTATTTAGCAGAACAAAAATTCTAAAAAAGTTATGAGTGAATCGTCGTATTCAAGATGCATGTTTGGAGGAAAATTTATAGGCTGGATCACTACTAAGAAACTCACGAAGGGTGATAATCTCACCTTTCCTTTGCTTCACCCTTCCCCAGTTTCTTAGACAGTGATCCTCCACTTTCATGTTTGTGGCTTTAGATGCATGGACGATAGATGTTATAGTTTTCAAATGAGTATATTTTTGTGTATTCGACAATAACCTCTTATACCCAATCAGCTGTTTTTTTTTAGAGAAAAGTGGAAGGGAGGAAAGTAAAGTATTTTTTTTTTCATGTTTTTTTAGAGGAAAAAGTAAAAGGGAAATAAAAATAAATAGAACAAAAATTTTATTTTTCCTCGTTTTGTCATTCACTCGAATCGGGCAAAAAACTAAAGAGAACATGCTTGCGTGTCTGCCTGTCTACGTTCGTCCATCGTTGTCTTGCTACGCTCATCCACCTGCCGTCACCGTCGACGCTCACCCGTCGATCTCCCTACCACCGAGCGCCTCTCCCTTCTGCCCCTGTTACCATGGAGAAGGAAACAAAATTTAACACATGTGATTCTTATTTTCCTTCTTTTTATTTTTCTCTTCTCTTATTGATCTTTTCTCCCCTTTCTCTCTGCCTCAAAAAAAACAGGCTGTTATTGATCTTTTCTCCCCTTTCTCTCTGCCTCCAAAAACACAGGCTGTGTCCATAATTGCATTGCCCAACTTGACTCATGAACTGCAACACAATAATCTAAGTTGGGCCCTTGTTTAGAATAGATAGTCTATTTGACATTAACTTGCCAATTTTATTTAGAATATTTCTACGATATCATTTCTTTTGTAGCATATAACTATTTGCACGCATCCTTTAATAGAACTCGCATACAGGGAAAGGGTAGAAATTATAAATAAAGCGTAGGCATCCATGATTCATAGCAAGTATAATTTAATGTAATTGTAGATGCCATAGAATACGGTCCATGGGATGCACAACTTCTATTCTCACATGATCTAAAGTTGGCTATTAGCTTCTTCTAATGGCTATGGAATTATAGCGCACACAATAGATGGCAAAGGATCCCATAACACATACAGGACTTGCAAGCATTGGTGATGAAGGGAGAAAGCACTCTGCATAGTCTATCATTGGGAGTCATCTATATGCAAATAGTCCAATTTTCCATATGTAATAATATACTCTAGCAACTATAAATGTAAACAGAATCCGAATTTTGTGGGATTCTAGAAATTCAAACCTTCTAGGCAAATTAGAATTCTCATTCCTTGAATCGTATAACAAGTTCCATAAAATTAGGAATATGGGAATGCCAATCCGTTTTTGTTTCCAAGCAAACTCCAAGTTCTTCATTCCAAACAGAAACAATATGCATGAGAGGAGTGGCGACTCTTGTACATATCTAAACTCGCCCTAATAGGGGCCTTTACAATTTACATAAATGCCAATAATGAAAAATAAAGCTAACTATCTATTATGTATTTGTATCCATTAGCCTCAATATTAAAAAAATGAGCGCTTCTAATCTGGATCCCTCGCATTACATGGATCACAAGATAGAACTATCTGCATCAAGGTCTTCATTATCCTCAGACATGGACGAACCAGGAGTCTCTCCTTCCTGCTCCCAGTTGCTACTGGAAATCTGGGACTCCGACTTCTTTTGCCTCCCTGGGCTAAGTTTTCTCTGGAGCTCTGGAAATAAAAACCAACATAAATGAGCATGATAGGCTCTGTCGGGCATGGCATCAACCAAAAGAAATAAGTTTCATATTACTTTTGTTATTGATTGCGCTACGAGTCATTGTCAAGAAATCTTCCCATTTGTATTGTTTAAGTTCTTGTTTCTCCTCCTCTGAGAGATCAAAATTGGGTTCCCTCCCACACATGAAAGCTGCTCTGCACGTAGAAGATTTACGACTCAGTGCAATATAATGGTATTCAGAAACATTTCCAGGCAAAATTTGAGGAAAAGGATGGCTCAGGATTGGCAGATTATCTTGGAGGGACAAATGGGATTTGTTAATGAAGAGCTAGTTAAAGATATACTTTACAAGAAAAATGGATTTGTCCTTCAATGGTGCAGTGTCACTATGAGGCTGAAATTATCATTCTGTAAGATAGTATAACTTTATTGGCAGAAAATGAAGAAATCTACTAGCTAGTGCTTCAATAGCTTATTACCTATCATACAGTCGAGCAGCCTCTTCCTGAGATCCAACAGTTCCAAAATGGATTTGTTTCTTGTCAACTTTTATTGCAGCCTGCCATTTCATGTTTTTAAAATAAACCCCCCTCATTATGCATGGTTCCTGGTTCTCATAGTGCTTTCTCCTATGCCTCTTTCTGCGTTTTATTTCTTTACCTGCAAAAAGTAGCAGCAAAACGTATAAAAGTCCACTGAGCAATATAAGAACTTGCTTGAGGGAGTAATTTGGATGTTGTGTTCTTCCACTACTGTAATGACAAAATTAGGCAACCAAGAACAAGGAACTCTTTATCACTTAGGAGAATTTTAGTTATCTGCTCTTGTTTAGTTTTCATTTTTCTTTTAGCTTGATTTAGGCTGTCAGGTAATGTAATAATATTTGGGAGTTCCTTTGGGTTACTTGAGGAAGTTTAGCCTTTAGTGTTATGGACAATTTATTTTTTTAATAATAAACCACACCACAACCGGTAGATTCCCTCACGGAGATCTCAGCGCTAAACTAAAGTGGCACGCGAATGGTTAGGATCGCATTTTAGAAGCTGGCTCAGCACTCAACAAAAAACAATGCCTCACAACCCACATGCGCGAAGGGTTTGGTGTGAATACTGCCCCTTGAATACGTTTACAATTTCACACACACGTAGACTCTCTAACCACTTTATACTCAGAACAATCCAAGACGCACTCCTCTCTCTACACTGCCGAGATAAGCCACCGGCGCAGCCATAATCAATCACAAGATAGTATCGAACACCTTCGAGGGTGTCGACACATATCTAGGAATTGCAGTATGCAGAGACGCTCAAACACCTTTGAGGTTGTCGACATGTCTTAAGCAAGCACCCGTGAATCAAGCACAACCCGCACTATACATACGAAGCAAATAACGCAAAGAACCGTCTAGACAAAAAGCCACACAAAGCCCAGACGGTTCGTAGAAACCCTATCCACTACTTCATAGTAAATCTGCTGTACTACCACTACGCGATAGATCCGAAGAAAAGTTTACCCTTGTTGCATGCCGCTTTGCTCATGTGGAAGGTGTGATCTCTCTTCCGCGTCTGGCTACTAGCACTGGAGGACTCCTCCCTACCTCAGGGCGCCGGGAAGGTGATATGGAAGGTCTCGCCGACGAGTCCACCGTCGAAGCCTCGTCACTGACCAAATGTCATAACCTTTGTTCCCACATCTGAATCATTGTCCCCGAGCTCTCTAAACGCTCGATCGACAGCCACCCCTCAACGAGGGTGGAAATCCCCCCTCATCGCCATGCAAGCTGCGATCTCCACCGACAAATCGCCGATTCCATCAGGGCGAGATCAAATCTCCGCCCTTTTGCTTGTCCGCGTCGGAAACGACGTGGAGTCCACGCCCAGTCTTCACCGCCATCTCCGCCTCGCTAGCTCGCCCAACGTCGGTGTGTTTCCAAATCTGGCAGGCCTCCAAGTGCCAGAATCGACGGCAGCAGTAGCTCCCAGCGCTAGAACAAAAACAGGGGATTTTCCCCCTTTCGTGTGCATGTGGTTGAACCAGGTTTGGTTCAGTCTGAACCCACTTGGATCAACTGGTTCAGGGCTGAATCACTGTGGATTGATGCCGGTTCACTCAGTGACCCTCTTCGTTGACCTCACTCGCAAGCTCGCTCACGCGAGAAGGTTCGGGGTCCATGGGTCGAGTTGGGCACCCATATCCATGCGTAAACCCACATAAACCCACACTCCATAGTTTGACTTGCCCCTCGCCCTATAGACTTATGTCATCCTTAGTGACATAATAGCACACTCAAGTCATCCAATGCATCTGATGACGAGGGATCCCGTCACCAATCAATCTCGGTGTGCTTGGGGATTCGTGTTAAATCCCGGGAGCATCATATCTAGTATCACATATAAGAATTTAACTTCTCTTTCAAGCTCTAGTTAGCTTCTCTTGGAAGCTTCTTAGCTTATATAGGAACTTTTCTAAGGCCAACTTCAGCGCACTTTTGGCTTATTTAAAGATGATAAACTTCTCGGAAATGTTTCAGCTTATCCAACAAAGGATTTAAAAATTTGGAGGCTAAAGCTATGTAGGTAGTTTTCGAGGTTTTGTTTAGAGTGAAAATAAAAAATTGGGTCAACTAAACATTGATAGTTTTCAAATAAAACAAATTTTAAAACTGAAAAACTGAAACTTATTATTGTAAAGAAATTGAAGAATATATGAAAAAAAATAATTTCGAGTGAACATAAAAACTCAACTTAAAAAAATTGACATACTTAAAATATGTTAAATAATTAAGTTATTAATCGCTACTCTCACTCGTAATAACTATCAGATAAACTGACAGCCCATTGAAAAAGCCTACTCTTTCTGATTGCAGCGAAAAAAACAAAATAGTTTTGATAATTTATTGATCACTGAAAAATGCAAATAAGATGTCTATCAAGCAAACCCTAACATTTTGACTATCCGACCCCAAAGACTTGGCAATTCCTCCACCACAACTGTAATTTAGCAAGTTGTTATCCATTAGTTCAAGGTTTAAATACCCTACCAAACTGCGGCTTTAGGTTCAGATGTGATCTTGTATAGACTTATGTTCGTGTCATCTTCTGGAGGATAGACTAGTGCTTTATTTGCTGTTTGCTTGTGGAATACGATCAAAAGGTGTTTGGGTGGATTTCACTGCTAAAATTTATTTTGAAGTTCAATTATTATTTATTTACCTTCCTCTAATTTGTGTTGTTGTCCTTTCCTGCTACTACTCTGTTAACTAGGATTTTAATAATGGTATTATATATATCTAGACAAATGCTTGGCCGTTCCCAATCCACCAGAAGTAGCAGCTACTCACACCACCTAGTATCTCAAAAAGTTTTCTATAGTGACCACTCTTAGCCAAATGCTCTAAGCCAGTCCAACCAAAAATATGATAAACTAAGCAAGGTTTAAAAAGCCAATCTAGACCGGAGTCCGCACTAGTGACGAAAACCAGTGGAACCGAGAGAGCAGTGGAAGAAGAAGAAGAACATGAAGAAGAAGAGGAAGAGAAAGAAGAAAAAGAAAAAGAAAAAAGTAGTGATACTCGTCAGCCGTCGGCCTCCACCTACACTGCTTGCTATGCATCTGCGTCTGCTTCCACCTAAGTTTCTCATTCTCTTCTCCTTCCTCTCTTTCTTCTCATCCTTTCCTTTTTCTCTCTCCTTCCCCTTCGCTGCACAGTTCAGCATGCATGTGAGTAACGGTTCCTAGTCGGACCGGTACAAATCCTTTGGAATGGTTTCAAAATAATATTGAAACTAAGTAACAAACACATTTTCTACAATTCATTTATGAATATAATAAATAGAAATTAGTTAAATCATAGTTGAAACCACGGTTTTCAAAACCGTTCCGAACCGCCCGGTACAGGCGGTTCGTACCGGTCCGGTGAGGGACCGGCACCGGACCCACCTCCGGAGCACGGTCCGGCGACGGCAGCGGCCACGAGCGGAGCAGGAGACGCCGGAAGCTTCGAAGCTTCCGGTGGCAGCGGAAGTTTCGAACGAAGCTTTCGCTGCCGCCGCCTCCATTTTCCGCCGAAACCCTAATTTAGGGTTTCGTCGGTTTTTGCTCGGTACGCCAGTCCGGTACCGGTACCATACCGGTCCGGTGGCTTGCTGGAGCACGGTACCGGACCGGCATTGAGATCCTTGGTTGAAACATTAACTTGTCAACCATTTTAGCATCAAAGCTTGGTTCACGATAGACACTAAAACCCGTCAGCATAAGACTGCAATGTTCCTTTTAAATAACATATCAAAATCTATAAGGGATCAGCAGACTTTACACTTCAAATGCAGTAATTATGTAAAGGCATAAAGCATGAATAACTGATGCCAGATGTTTCTTGAGAATAGGGCAGTTCATTAGATCTATACCTGCAGAAGGGTTTTCCTTTAGTAAAGACATGCGTCCAAAACTTGAAAGGGTTGATTGTTGCTGCAACAAAATCATTCCCTTAGATCCTTTTGAGAGACGGAGAGTTTTCGAAATTTACAAAATGTTCCTAACTCTTACTCCTTTTCCTGGTCACCACAAGCCAATTCTTAGTAATAGTGGCACTATTTTAAGATCACAATTTTAAGAGGAACCAATTCATAGATAATCTTTTGAAATAAGATTATGATATCTAAGTTGCAGTTACATATTAAACAAATTATTTTTTTATAAGTTACAAAAATAAAATATGAATAGGTAATGAGGAAATATCTTAATAAAAAAAGGATAGATTCACTGTATTAATAGATGAACAACAATTATATTGTTAATCCTAGAAAATAGCAATAGTACACCAATCCATAAGATTAATAATTATATTAGCTATGTTGTTACCACATAGAACACTTGCCATATTATAATTACCATTAAATAAAAATAATGTAGAGTTGAACTACACCTAGTTCCTGACATATTAAAATCTAACGTGATAGTTCCATGCAAACAATGTTTGTATAAGTTGGTAGCGTAAGTGACAACATCTAAGTAAATGACACTATGATGACTTGAAGATTCAAATATACTAATCTTGGTCTCCACACATTGAAGTGTTGCAATCTAAAAAGAGAAGGCAAAAGAAACATCAATGAGAAAAACAAGGGGTTATTATTTGTCTTACTCTCCAAACAACAATCAATAGTATATACTATTAATGAACAAGCATATCAACATTTAAGTATTTTCCTTGCAATCTATCCTTCAGATTTTTAACACACCTCTTTTGAAGACAACAAACTCCAAGGTTTGAAGAACATACAATTGTTATGACAATATTGCACGCACTGACGCACATATCAGTATGCCTAGTGTACAGTTGCACACCAATATGCACTAATTTGAACCATGGTTGAAATTCTGTTTTAGAATGGCACAATAAACCAAGATTTTCAGTTCCAGTTGATAATGGTATATACCACTCCAATGTCAGATCAATATGTACATATAGAACTAGCTATTAATGTTTATGAAACTAGTCAGATACCCCTAGTATACCTTTTACTAGTGTAAAATGTGGCCGGTCCAAGCCTGTATAGATATATACCGAATCAGCACCGACTATTTACTTTTTACTTGTGTAAGATCAAACCAGCACATATTGCCCATAGCAGACAAAATAAACTAGATCCCTAAACCCTACTTTAGACATGCTTGCCCCTAAGTTTGTCAAAAGAGTAACAAATCCTTACCTAAATTCATCATTCTAATCTTGATTTCCAGTGTGAATGAGAGCAACTAACCAAATGATTCTCTATATTCTAATCTTGATTTCCAGCATGAATGAGAGCAACTAACCAAAAGATTCTCTATATTCTAATCTTGATTTCCAGCATGAATGAAAGCAACTAACCAAATGATTCTCTATATCTCACTATAAAGTTCTGTTCTGCTTTTTGGAAATATCACTTGTTTAGCTTCAGATTAATTACATGTTATACTACATAACAACCAATACTATAGAACACAGTCTGTGAAACTGCTGAAAAGTTACAGCATAAACATGTAACCGTACATAAAAAGCATAAAATTTGTTCAGAAAAATTTCTTAGTTATCAAAATTTTCTAGTTTAAGATGCTGACACTGAGATTTCAATTGCGCAATTCAAATTGTTTCTATATTTAAATGCTACACTAAGATTCTAATTATTAACTTTTCAACAAACGAACCAAAAGGTAGGAAACTGTCTATGCCATTAGGGATTTGCCCTTGCCTGTAACAGCAGCCAAGGTTTGAGATTCAAGAATACTTGTACGAAGTTGCGTAAGATAAATCAAAAAAATTCAGTATAATTCCCAAAGTTTTGATTTTAACAAAATGGAGGAAAGATATGTGCTATATGTGCCAAGAATGCTACAAAAGCATTGAAAGAGAATTGAGTTATACAGTGAGATAAAGATCATTTGCATTTTACAAGAGTGACAGCAGTAAGCATAAAGTGGTAGAAACAATTATCTGAAATAAAAGCCTTACTTCCATCTAAGAAGGGTTGGCGGAATGGCGAGTGGCGGCGAAGATTAGGGCTGGCGAGTGCTCGGCATCGTCGACTCGTCATCCTTGACTCCTCGTCTGGCACAGCGACCGGCCGCCGGTGACAAGGATTAGGGTTGGCAAACTGGCGAGTGGCGGCGAAGGGAGGGTTGGCGGTGATGGCGATTAGGGTTTGTGCGAGAAGTGAGAGTTGAGACGAACGAGGGTCGACGGGAGAGAGAGAGAGAGGGGCAGGCAGAGGCAGGCAGTTAGCAAGTGGGTTAGCGGGTTTAGGTTTTTACATGATCTATTGATATTTGTATATGATGGGTCAATGGTTATTGGATTACTGGGCTATCCCGGCTGCCATCCGCTGTTGGAAGTTATCGACCTCACTTCACCTCGGCAGCGACTACGAATCGATTGCTCCGTGTTTGGCGTCTGGGCCACGACACAGGATCGGCAACGTTCCTTTCCCTTCTTCCTCTTTTTGGCTGTTCTTTGTATTAATCTAGCCGGAAAGACGTCCTTGTTCATCCGAAGAGTTTGATTGATGCCAACGATTCCTCTCCCAGCTCTCTATTAATCCGTTGGGTTTTAGATGGTGGCCATCGTCCATAGGCAAATACTCTCCCTCTCTAAGTTATCACATATCTGTTAGTTGTGGATCGAGATGGCCCGATTCGGCGGATGGATTCAGTTCTTGATCTCCTTCCTCCGCGTTCTCATGGAGACCCCCGTCCCAGACGAAATCCATCTCGGTTTCTGAGCTAAGGTATGGTTTTCTTCGCCCTTTCCTTGTCCCTCACGAGCTACCCCCACCCCTTTCTGGGGACCTGATAGTAGTTTTGCTGCCTTTTTTTGCGTGGCTTAGTTCTGGTAGAGTCGATTTTGTTTGCTAACTCCTGTAGAAAATAGGATTTCTGCGTAGGTCGGCGTTGCCGAGCTGAGATGGTCTGGTTTCATGGATGGTTCTTCATTTCCCTTTGGTTTCCTCCGATCTTCTGGAGTTTCGTTAGAGGAAATTTTACAATGGATTTGTCGCCTTTTCCGTTGTGCAATTGTTGATGACCTGATTATTTCTTAGAAACTCTTGAAAAAGACGGGATTTCTGTAGGTGCAAGTGAAATCTTGCTGATTATTTGGCCTCAGTTGAGACAAATTGCACTCTTTGATGTAGCCATCTTAATTCGAACTGGTTTCCTTGGTATTGTTCTAGCAGTTTAAGTGCGTTGCTTGTGGATTTATTTTGTGGAGACTTGTGTTTTTTTAACTTTTCTTTTCCCCGCTAATATGTGAAACAGAAAGGATTTTGCCATTGGTAATCTGTCATTCTTCTCTTCCCTTTGTGTAGATTTTATGTGGTACTTGGAAATTGTTGGTGCAAGGTAATTTGTTGGGTTCTAACGTTGTTTCACTTTTTCCAGGTAGCAAATTCACAGAAAATGACGCATAACAGAGTCGAAATTTTTGCTGCAATCAGAAATCCTGTCTGTGGGCCCTGGATTTCTATTTTGGGCGCCAGATTATTCTTGTTTTTGATTCTAGTATTGAAGGATAGATCCCTCCAGGATGTCAAACAGAGGATTTTTTTGATCTGCCAGAGCTGAGAAGTATGTAAATTTGTAATCATGTTGTAGATCTTGTCTTGGTTAGAGTTTTGAAGACTTGTCAACAACTCTAGCTAGTAGCTAGTCGCTCTCTTCCCCGCCACTCATCTATTTTTTTTTAATGAAAGGCTCCTTTGAGATAATTCGAAATATAAAGATTTGGAAGATGCCTATGCTTGAGTTGATTGCTATTTAAACGTTCTTGTGATGAATGTTCTGATTTAAACAATTGCAATTTCTTTATTGAAACAAAACATGCGCAGAATTGGCTTGGACAAGAGTTAGAGTAGAGCATCTACTCTTTTTTTTTCTACATTTGAATATTTTCATATATTGGTAAAAGTGCTAAATGTAGATTTCTAATTTGGAAGTTTCAAAGGTGATTATTCTTAAGATTTGCGTCCAGACCTGGCAATTCTTGTGGCATTCATTAGTTATGTCTTGAATATTGACATTTTGGAATCAATGTGGAATAGGATTCCCCCTCAAGTACTGCGAAAGGATAAAGCCGCAAGTAAAAACTATCGTAACGCTAACGTGTATTTTTGCCAAAGTTAATTGTACTCTGGAGGCAATTATTCATTTCGCAGAAGTAAATACCTTACAATGTAACGTTTTGAGTTAAGAATCTACTAACAGTGATCTCTTGTTGACAAGTGAAGGTCAAGCACAATCTAATCTTCCTAGAAACTGGATTCCTAAAAACTTCCTCTGAGGACTTATCTTCAGAGAACTTCAACAGCCTCCCAATAGCTTCATCCTATGATCTTATTCCCTTTCTCTCAGACTTCATCTCTCAAGAGCTTCCTTCCGAGACTGTCTTCTGATTGCTTAGACATTTGGGTCTCACGTGCCATTTTGCAATTGTTTGCATAAGAGTTTTTTAAAAAAATTATATTTAAATGAAATGGAAATTTAATTAATTACTCTTGGTGTATTGATTTTTTTTTTTGGAAAGGGAGTGAGCGCGAGTTTGTATTTCAAGAATAGGTTGGATCCATCCTGCTGTACTTTATTTATGACATTTATTAGGTAAAATAGAAAAAAAATGTAGGATCTCAACGAATTACTTGAGAATATTCAAAAATCATATGTAAGAGGATTTCTTGACTCTACTTTTGATTCTCTATTAACCAATAATGTGAGTCCATGTCAATGGTTAAAGCTAATTGTTTGAAGAGCTAAATTGTTTGAAGTTCAGTCCAAACATAGTAGTGCTCTTTCTACCAATACCTTAGTAACAAAATGGTTTTAAAAATAACTGAGAATTTTTTTGATATAGAACACTCAGAACAACAAAAGAATTTTAACAATTCTAGATTTGTGAAATCTAGTTGGAAGAGTCCTAATATTTGAGTGCGAGAGCCATATGGATTGAAAGATTCATGTTTTGTTTGGAAAGAGACGATGGAAGTTGTGAAATTAATGGTGAGATAATAAGATAATTGTTTATTAGATAACCGAAAATAGAGGATTTTGAGTGCTATTCAAAATTCGAAAGAAATATGTAAAGAGGCCATTGAGCAGCTCAAAAGAGCTTGAACATATGTAAGGTGGAAAAATGGAAAGAGAAATTGAACGATTAGAAACAGAACGAGAAAGAAAACAAATTTAATTAATGCAACTAGTGATAGTTTGGAACGACTAGAAAACTACAAAAATGAAACCCTAAAAACTACAAATTTAATTAATGCAACTAGTGATAGTTTTGAACAAATAGCGACTAACCATGTCCGACAATGAGTTTTTCAGCAAGTGCCCTAAAAACTCTCAATACTTGCTTGAATAGCGAGATATCTGTGAGATAATCAATTTATTTACGCTGATATCCTGAAAGAGAAAGTGAATATTAGGTTTACAGGTTTAAAGTTAATCACATCCAAGTATCCAAATAGCTATCATTTTGTAATGACTTTCTCATCTGTGATCAAGTCTTAATTGGGCTACTTTAGGCCCAAGTTTCAGTCTATCACATGGAAGCAACAAACTATTCATGGGCACACCCAGATATCGCAACACGAAGTCCACTTAGCAAATGCACTTGGAGACGTACAAGTGCAGCGGCAACAATACTAACCGTCCATTACACGTAGCATGACGGCCACAGCAACACGACAATCTAATTCAATTGTGGAGTAAGAAAATGGTCAGTTAAGTGCACATGGGAACAAACACTTAACCTTGGGCGCTTATTTTAAACGGCTGGTATTAGAACCATTTCGAGCACGTTTTTTAACAATCTGCAAATTTCTAAAATATTCCTTGTAAGAAATCTTCTATCACCGTTTGATTGATGTTAGTGGGAATCTCTATTTCTCTGTGCAAATTTAATTTCGTGACCACAACACAGTCCTATGTGTACATTACACTACACATTGGACACATTGGACGGTTTTAATTTGGGGATGCATAAAATTTTAGGAATAAGGGGATCCCTAAAAAATTTCTCCCTTCTTAGAGTGTATGCAAGGCACACTCTCTGCATGATCTATATTTAGTTTGATGCCATGAAGATGGGCAATCTTCAAGATGCATACCTATATATAGCTTAGTGGAATCGGTCTTTGAAAGAATTATATATATAAAAGAGGCTTCCAAAACTATATATTTATCATTTCCGACCTTAATCCAAGGGTCAAGAACTTGTTTATCTTCGGCGGAGGTTTGAGAATGGGTCTTCTTGGGAATTTTTTTATTAATAAAAAAACCCAAAAAATCATTCTTGAACCTCCGAAAGATGAGCAAGCTCTTGACCGTTGGATTAAGAGAAGAAACAATAAAATCTTTTTTTTATCTGATGACTGAGTTCAATCTGCACATACAAATTTTTGTTTCAAATATCCGGTCTGCAACACAACGGCCTCATCCTCGGATTGGACCTGAATCGTGTGTTAACAAACTTGCAAGGTTTACTGGTGGGCAGGCAGGCGATCAGGTTAAGCGGCTTACCATTTTCTCAGACATCCTCGAATTGAAGCTGCAAGTTCTCTCTACTGACCTCCCCAGGTATTGATGCTTCATGTTTCAAGCTCTTGAATTCAATTCTCTTTTTTCCTTGCTAGATTACTATTTGAATGGCTTTGACGTCGAATTGATCGTTTCTCAGTTCTGGCATTCTGTGTGAACATAAGAAAGCCAATCTTTTGAAAAAGAAATTGGTAGAAAACTATGCAGAATCTAAATTGTTTTCGAGGGAATTAGCCAGAACTAGGACCCAATACTTGCGAACAGAAACACCGTTCTCTCGTTTCTGTAGTGTTTCCTGACGGTCGCTTTGACTTGTCGAATGTATGAACACAATTAAGTTTGCATTTATGTTGCCATGGAAGAGGAAAGGAAGAACTGACTGAAACAAATTGAGCTGTGATCATCAATACAATGCATGTTTCTTCCGAAGAATGAATAAACCGATTGCGAACCTTTCCCTATTTGATGAATTCATTTCATACCTATCCTAAAACAGTATGTAGATTCATCCGAACACTATGCATTGTGAATAAATGATTTGATGCAGCAATAAAAAGGATGATAAGATTATATATTGGTTGTGATTTCCTCAGATTTCTAATAAGGGGTGTAGAAATTTCATCAATCACAATTCAGTGGTCATACCATGGCAAGCGATGCCGATGCAGGTGGAGAGAAGACGACCAAGTGGCGGGCGTGCTTCTGCACCAAGGAGGACTTCCTCCCCGAGGAGTCGTTCCAGAGCTGGGCCAACTATGGGAAGGCCCTCAGGGAGACGGGGCCGCGCCTCAAGGACCGCCTCACCGCACGCTCGCTCGACATGTTCGAGATCACCGAGGTCAAGGCGCGGAGCGGCCACGACATGAAGAAGACGCTCTCCTGGTGGGACCTCATCTGGTTCGGCATCGGCGCCGTCATCGGCGCCGGCATCTTCGTCCTCACTGGCCAGGAGGCCAAGGCAACCGCCGGCCCTGCCGTCATCATCTCCTACGTCATCTCTGGGATCTCCGCCATGCTCTCTGTCTTCTGCTACACTGAGTTCGCCATCGAGATTCCGGTCGCAGGTTCGATCGATGTCCCTGAAATATCTACCTTGGTGCAAAAGATAGGGGGTGTGGGAATCCATTCGCACCGGCTAATTTGATTGGTTTTTTCTGGGTCGACGAATCCCTAACTTTTGTGCATTGATCAGGAGGATCCTTCGCCTACCTCCGCGTGGAGCTAGGCGACTTCATGGCCTTCATCGCCGCCGGCAACATCCTCCTCGAGTACGTGGTGGGCGGCGCAGCGGTCGCTCGCGCCTGGACTTCCTACTTCGCCACGCTCCTCAACCACCACCCCAACGACTTCCGCATCCATGCTGCCAACCTTGGGGACGACTACAGTCAGTTGGACCCAATCGCGGTAGTCATCATCGCCATCGTCTGCATCGCCGCTGTGGCCTCCACCAAGGCCACCTCCCGTTTCAACTACATCGCCTCCATCGTCCACCTAGCCATTATCCTCTTCATCATCATCGCGGGCCTCTCGCGCGCCAATCCTAAAAACCTCACCGACTTCGCCCCCTACGGTTCGCGGGGCATCTTCGCAGCCTCAGCGGTGCTCTTCTTTGCCTACATCGGCTTCGACGCCGTCTCCACCATGGCGGAGGAGACAAAGAACCCC
This sequence comes from Costus lasius, assembly GCA_027563935.2. Lineage (NCBI taxonomy): Eukaryota > Viridiplantae > Streptophyta > Magnoliopsida > Zingiberales > Costaceae > Costus > Costus lasius. The sequence goes on along the minus strand of CM050448.1, from coordinate 396,439 downwards.
GCGCGCGACATCCCGCTAGGGCTCATCGGATCGATGACCATTACGACGGCGTGCTACTGCGTGCTTGCGCTCACGCTGTGCTTGATGCAGCCCTACGCGCAGATCGATGCGGACGCGCCCTTCTCCGTGGCTTTCCACGCCGTCGGAATGGACTGGGCCAAGTACATCGTGGCCTTCGGCGCGCTCAAGGGAATGACCACAGTGTTGCTCGTGTCCGCGGTGGGCCAGGCCCGATACCTGACCCACATCGCGCGCACCCACATGGTGACGCCATGGCTTGCGCAGGTGCATGGCTCCACCGGCACGCCCATCAACGCCACCGTCGTCATGCTCCTCGCCAGCGCCGTCATCGCCTTCTTCACCAGCCTCGACGTCCTCTCCAATCTCCTCTCCATCTCCACGCTCTTCATCTTTATGCTCGTCGCCGTCGCTCTCCTCGTCCGCCGCTACTACGCCACCGGCGTGACCGCCGACTCCGACAAGAAGAAGCTGATCGCGTCGATTACCCTCATCCTGCTGGCTTCCATGGTGCTGGCCGTGGTGTGGGCGGCGGGCGGGGATCTATGGATCGGATACGCTGTGACGGTGGTGGTTTGGTTTGGGGCGACGGGATACCTGTGGTGGTTCGTGCCTCAGGCTAGGGCGGCGCAGACGTGGGGTGTGCCGCTGGTGCCGTGGCTGCCGTCGGCGTCGATCGCCATCAACATTTTTCTTCTTGGGTCGATCGACGGGCCGTCGTACGCGAGATTTGGGATTTGGACGGCGCTGCTGCTCGTCTACTACTTCATCTTTGGCCTGCACGCGTCCTACGACACGGCCAAGGCCGCCGCCGCCACCGTCACCGCCACCGCAACCGCGAATGATGGTGAGGTTTAAATAATCAAAATTAGGAAAGTTGATACATACAGTGCTGGTCGTGTGAACAATTATATGATGTATTTGTTTCATGCTTTTTATACATTCAAATAAATAAATAAATGTAATATTTCAGATATGACAGAATAGTAAATATTGTATTAATTTCTTTTTTTTCTTTTAGGAAATAAAGATTATAATAATGATGTCAAACTGAAGAGAAGTCTCTATGACAACATGAAAGATTTTTATTCTTACAAGTTACACATGACTACATGAGCCTAGGGGTGTGAACATTCGGTATCGGTAACGAAGTACCGTATCGAAATTTCAGTATTTGGTATTTCGGTATCGGTACTTCGGTATTTCGGTACCGGTACCAATTTTTAAATTGGGATTTCGGTACCGATACCAGTACTTGAAAAGAACTTCGGGATTTATTTTCAGTCCCGAAGTACTGAAATATAATAATAATAATTAATTAATATATTTATTTATATATTATTTACTAATTTATGTGACATATTTATGAGGTATATTTACAACTTATAAGGTATATTTATTAATTATTCATTTATTTTTATATTATTTATTAATTTAGACTCCTAAATATTTTTTTTAAAAAAAATTAAAATCTAAAATTTTGGGAATTCGGGAATTTCCCGAAATAATTTCCAGAAGTTCGGTACCGGTACCGAACTCCCGAATTAGAATTTGGTATCGGTACCGGTACCTATAATTTGAAATTCGGGAGTTTGGGACCGGGAGTTCAGTATCGGTACCAGTCCCGAATTCCCGTTTGCTCACCCCTAGACCCTAATTTTGACAATCACTTTTGTGATTGCAAGAGTGTTGGTGTCGGGCTATGGTTTTCTTGCCGACTGTACATGCATCTGCCGATAGTGCCGCTTCGGTTCTTCTGTAACGAGCCCATTAAGAAGAACGAGAGTGGGGCTGATCTCGTCGACACATTGGATCTGGTACAATGCCTTTTCATTATTAGATTTATATCTTTAGAGTTGTGGGATTGTGCTACAAATATTTGTGTTTACGTAGTTTCAAAGGCTGGAAGCACAGGGGTTGCTGAGGAAGCAAGCGGAGGCAATTGTCTCATCCACGACAGAGTTGCTGAAAATTGAGGTTCAAAAGGTTAGTATCTTGATGTTCATTTTTATTTTGGCTTGACATAGTTTGCACGTGCTGATAATGTTGTGTGGTGTTTATTACAGAGCAAGGTGCTTTAAGATTCAAATATTCCATGTTTAAAATCGGAAATCCAAAGCTCATTGGTATGATCTGCATTGATGTTTGCTCTTTCATTCTGTGGATTTGTTTACTTGAATGCTCAGAATGTTAGAAATATTTTTGTTATCTAGATAACAATTTTTTTATAAATAATTATTAAGAATAAGATGAAACGATACCAAGGATAAGCTTAGAATTGCTAGCTGCTTTGCGAGGAAAATTTTAAAGAAGTCAATGCATGAGTTTTTTGGATTTTGTTATAACTCAACTTGATCATTTCAAGGATAATGTTTTTTATGTTAACAATTATAAAGAATAAGACGAAATGATTCCAAGGATACGCTTCGAATTACTAGTTGCTTTGTGAGGAAAATTTTAAAGAAGTCAATGTATGAGTTTTTTGGATTCTATCATAACTCAACTTCATCTTTTTCACTTTCCACTTTGTGCAAGTATCCAATGCTACATTGTTCTTATCAACCATCTTAGGAAGGATATTGTTTTTTTTCTTTTACATTCCATGCATTCTCAACTAAATTGTTAGTGTGTATTTGTTTTCAACAATTTCCATGAAGATTAGCTACTACTACTAGAACAACTCCTAGAGCTAGTGCTGCCATTCCTACGTAATACATCACCATTGATTGGACATTTTGTTGCTACTATCACCTTTGCTATTAGTTATTAGTAGAACTGCCACAACCCTCTCCATACTCACTTTCTTTAATTATATTAAATCGAGATTTCGGTACTTGAAAAGAACTTCGGGATTTATTTTCAGTCCCGAAGCACCGAAATATAATAATAACAATTAATTAATATATTTATTTATATATTATTTACTAATTTATGTGACATATTTATGAGGTATATTTATTAATTAATTATTTATTTTTATATTATTTATTAATTTAGACTCTTAAATATATTTTTTTAAAAAAATTAAAATCTAAAATTTCAAAAATTCGGGAATTTCTCGAAATAATTTTTGGGAGTTCGGTACTGAATTAGAATTCGGTACCGGTATCGGTACCTATAATTTGAAATTTGGGAGTTCGGGACCGGGAGTTCGGGACCGAGAGTTCGGGACCGAGAGTTCGGTACCGGTACCAGTCCCGAATTCCCGTTTGCTCACCCCTAGACCCTAATTTTGACAATCACTTTTGTGATTGCAAAAGTGTTGGTGCCGGGCTATGGTTTTCTTCCCGACTGTACATGCATCTGCCGACAGCGCCGCTTCGGTTCTTCTGTAACGAGCCCATCAAGAAGAACGAGAGTGGCGCTGATCTCATCGACACATTGGATCTGGAGTTGTGGGATTGTGCTACAAATATTTGTGCTTATGTAGGTTCAAAGGCTGGAAGCACAGGGGTTGCCGAGGAAGCAAGCGGAGGCAATTACCTCATCCACGACAGAGTTGCTGAAAATTGAGATTCAAAAGGTTAGTATCTTGATGTTCATTTTTATTTTGGCTTAATATAGTTTGCACGTGCTGATAATGTTGTGTGGTGTTTATTATAGAGCAAGGTGCTTCAAGATTCGAATATTTCAAGTTTAAAATCGGAAATCCAAAGCTCATTGGTATGATCTACTTGAGTGTGCCATACAATCCTTGCTGATCATTGTTTAGTTTGTAGTATATCACGCCATACTATATTGATGTTTGCTCTTTCATTCTTTGGATTTGTTTACTTGAATGCTCTGAATGTTAGAAATATTTTTGTTATCTAGATAACATTTTTTCTAAATAATTATTAAGAATAAGATGAAACGATTCCAAGGATAAGCTTAGAACTGCTAGCTGCTTTGCGAGGAAAATTTTAAAGAAGTCAATGCATGAGTTTTTTGGATTTTGTTATAACTCAACTTGATCATTTCAATGATAATATTTTTTATGTTAATAATTATAAAGAATAAGACGAAATGATTCCAACGATACGCTTCGAATTACTAGTTGCTTTGTGAGGAAAATTTTAAAGAAGTCAATGTATGAGTTTTATGGATTCTATTATAACTCAACTTGAATATTTCACATCGACATTATAATTATGTTACAAGATTTGGCTTACCCATCTTTGACCATATGTGTATTTATTTCACCTCTCACTGGGCACTAAAAAGAGCAAATTACATCGATGATTTAAAGGGCTAAAAAATATTTTTGGATGTTAATGCTGTCATTAGATGTCAATATATCAATTTTCATTTCATGTTATTTGTAAACCTCATTTTCTGAAATTTCATAAAAGATAAATATGTTTGTTTAGCTGAAAACACTATTGATAACCAAAGAAGGCACCCGAAGTAGGACTCTTTTCTTTGGTAAGTAAACGATTGAATATTAACTATGTAAGAACACAAAACATTGGTCAATTATTTTTGCAAGAAGGCTAGTGGTAATTAGTGATGAAGGCATGATTTGATCTCAGGATCTTGTTATCAATTACAAGGTCTTAGTATATGCCTTTAAAATTGATCACATTGAGAAATTGTTATAAATTTGCAAATAAGCAAAACCTTAAGAGCATATTATGCTTTGATACAAGAAGTGTAGGCTATTGCAAGAAAATCATAGAAATGAGGCATCATTGAGCATTGTTGGGAAATCCACTTTGGTTAACTCTTGTGTTCATCTTTTTCACTTTCCACTTTGTGCAAGTATCCAATGCTCCATTGTTCTTATCAACCATCTTAGGAAGAATATTGTTTTTTTTCTTTTACATTCCAAGCATTCTCAACTAAATTATTAGTGTGTATTTGTTTTCAACAATTTCCATGAAGATTAGCTACTACTACTAGAACAACTCCTAGAGCTAGTGCTGCAATCCCTACGTAATACATCACCTTTGATTGGACATTTTGTTGCTACTATCACCTTTGCTATTAGTTATTAGTTGAACCGCACAACCCTCTCCATAATCACTTTCTTTAATTATATTAAATCGGGATTTCGGTACCGGTACCGGTACCTGTAAAGAACTTCGAGATTTATTTTCAGTCCCTAAGTACCGAAATATAATAATAATAATTAATTAATATATTTATTTATATATTATTTAATAATTTATGTGACATATTTATGAGGTATATTTACAACTTATAAGGTATATTTATTAATTAATTATTTTTATATTATTTATTAATTTAGACTCTTAAATATTTTTTTAATAAAATTAAAATCTAAAATTTCGGTAATTCAAAAATTTCCCAAAATAATTATCAGGAGTTCGGTACCGGTACTGAACTCCTGAATTAGAATTCGGTACCGGTACCGGTACCTATAATTTGAAATTTGGGAGTTCGGGACTGGGAGTTCGGGACCGAGAGTTCGGTACCGGTACCAGTCCCGAATTCCCGTTTGCTCACCCCTAGACCCTAATTTTGACAATCACTTTTGTGATTGCAAGAGTGTTGGTGACGGGCTATGGTTTTCTTGCCGACTATACTGCATCTGCCGACAACGCTGCTTCGGTTCTTCTGTAACGAGCCCATCAAGTAGAATGAGAGTGGCGCTGATCTCGTCGACACATTGGATCTGGTACTATGCCTTTTCATTATTAGATTCATATCTTTAGAGTTGTGGGATTGTGCTACAAATATTTGTGTTTTTGTAGGTTCAAAGGCTGGAAGCACAGGGGTTGCCGAGGAAGCAAGTGGAGGCAATTGCCTCATCCACGACAGAGTTGCTGAAAATTGAGATTCAAAAGGTTAGTATCTTAAGGTTCATTTTTATTTTGGCTTGACATAGTTTGAACGTGCTGATAATGTTGTGTGGTGTTTATTATAGAGCAAGGTGCTTTGAGATTCAAATATTTCAAATTTAAAATCGGAAATCCAAAGCTCATTGGTATGATCTACTTGATTGTCCCATACAATCCTTGCTGATCATTGTTTAGTTTGTAGTATATCACGCCATACTACATTGATGTTTGCTCTTTCATTCTTTGGATTTGTTTACTTGAATGCTCAGAATGTTAGAAATATTTTTGTTATCTAGATAACATTTTTTTTCTAGATAATTATTAAGAATAAGATGAAACAATTCCAAGGATAAGCTTAGAACTGCTAGCTGCTTTGCGAGGAAAATTTTAAAGAAGTCAATGCATGAATTTTTTGGATTTTGTTATAACTCAACTTGATCATTTCAATGATAATATTTTTTATGTTAATAATTATAAAGTATAAGACGAAATGATTCCAAGGATACGCTTCGAATTACTAGTTGCTTTGTGAGAAAAATTTTAAAGAAGTCAATGTATGAGTTTTATGGATTCTATTATAACTCAACTTGAATATTTCACATCGACATTATAATTATGTTACAAGATTTGGCTTACCCATCTTTGACCATATGTGTATTTATTTCACCTCTCACTGGGCACTAAAAAGAGCAAATTACATCGATGATTTAAAGAGCTAAAAAATCTTTTTGGATGTTAATGCTGTCAATAGAGTTCAATATATCAATTTTAATTTCATGTTATTTGTAAACCTCATTTTCTAAAATTTCATAAAAGATAAATGTGTTTGTTTAGCTGAAAACACTATTGATAACCAAAGAAGAGACCCGAAGTACGACTCTTTTCTTTGGTAAGTAAACGATTGAATATTAACTATGTAAGAACACAAAACATTGGTCAATTATTTTTGCAAGAAGCCTAGTGGTAATTAGTGATGAAGGCATGATTTGATCTCAGGATCTTGTTATCAATTACAAGATTTTAGTATATGCTTTTAAAATTGATCACATTGAGAAATTGTTATAAATTTGCAAATAAGCTAAACCTTAAGAGCATATTATGCTTTGATACAAGAAGTGTAGGCTATTGCAAGAAAATCATAGAAATGAGGCATCATTGAGCATTGTTGGGAAATCCACTTTGATTAACTCTTGTGTTCATCTTTTCCACTTTCCACTTTGTGCAAGTATCCAATTCTCCATTGTTCTTATCAACCATCTTAGGAAGAATATTGTTTTTTTTCTTTTACATTCCAAGCATTCTCAACTAAATTTTTAGTGTGTATTTGTTTTCAACAATTTCCATAAAGATTAGCTACTACTACTAGAACAACTCTTAGAGCTAGTGCTGCCATCCCTACGTAATACATCACCATTGTTTGGACATTTTGTTGCTACTATCACCTTTGCTATTAGTTATTAGTAGAACTGCCACAACCCTTTCCATAATCACTTTCTTTAATTATATTAAATCGGGATTTCGGTACCGGTACCGGTACCTGAAAAGAACTTCGGGATTTATTTACAGTCCCGAAGTAACGAAATATAATAATAATAATTAATTAATATATTTATTTATATATTATTTACTAATTTATGTGACATATTTATTAGGTATATTTACAACTTATAAGGTATATTAATTAATTAATTAATTATTTTTATATTATTTATTAATTTAGACTCTTAAATATTTTTTTTTTAAAAATTAAAATCTGAAATTTCGGGAATTTTCCAAAATAATTTTCATGAGTTCTGTACCGGTACCGAACTCCCGAATTAGAATTCGGTACCGGTACCTATAATTTGAAATTCGGGAGTTGGGGACCGGGAGTTCGGGACCGAGAGTTCGGTACCGGTACCAGTCCTGAATTCCCGTTTGCTCAACCCTAGACCCTAATTTTTACAATCACTTTTGTGATTGCAAGAGTGTTGGTGCCGGGCTATGGTTTTCTTCCCGACTGTACATGCATCTACCGACAGCGCCGCTTCGGTTCTTCTGTAACGAGCCCATCAAGAAGAACGAGAGTGGCGCTGATCTCGTCTACACATTGGATCTGGTACTATGCCTTTTCATTATTAGATTCATATCTTTAGAGTTGTGGGATTGTGCTACAAATATTTGTGTTTATGTAGGTTCAAAGGCTGGAAGCACAGGGGTTGCCGAGGAAGCAAGCGGAGGCAATTGCCTCATCCACGACAGAGTTGCTGAAAATTGAGATTCAAAAGGTTAGTATCTTGATGTTCATTTTTATTTTGGCTTGACGTAGTTTGCACGTGCTGATAATGTTGTGTGGTGTTTATTATAGAGCAAGGTGCTTCAAGATTCAAATATTTCAAGTTTAAATCGGAAATCCAAAGCTCATTGGTATGATCTACTTGAGTGTATCATACAATCCTTGCTCATCATTGTTTAGTTTGTAGTATATCACGCCATACTATTTTAATGTTTACTCTTTCATTCTTTGGATTTGTTTACTTGAATGCTCAGAATGTTAGAAATATTTTTGTTATGTAGATAACATTTTTTTTCTAAATAATTATTAAGAATAAGATGAAACGATTCCAAGGATAAGCTTAGAACTGCTAGCTGCTTTACGAGGAAAATTTTAAAGAAGTCAATGCATGAGTTTTTTGGATTTTGTTATAACTCAACTTGATCATTTCAATGATAATATTTTTTATGTTAATAATTATAAAGAATAAGATGAAATGATTCCAAGGATACGCTTCGAATTACTAATTGCTTTGTGAGGAAAATTTTAAAGAAGTCATTGTATGAGTTTTATGGATTCTATTATAACTCAACTTGAATATTTCACATCGACATTATAATTATGTTACAAGATTTGGCTTACTCAACTTTCACCATATGTGTATTTATTTCACCTCTTGGGCACTAAAAAGAGCAAATTACATCGATGATTTAAAGAGCTAAAATATCTTTTTGGATGTTAATGCTGTCAATAGATGTCAATATATCAATTTTCATTTCATGTTATTTGTAAACCTCATTTTCTGAAATTTCATAAAAGATAAATATGTTTGTTTAGCTGAAAACACTATTGATAACCAAAGAAGACACCCGAAGTAGGACTCTTTTCTTTGGTAAGTAAACGATTGAATATTAACTATGTAAGAACACAAAACATTGGTCAATTATTTTTGCAAGAAGGCTAGTGGTAATTAGTGATGAAGGCATGATTTGATCTCAGGATCTTGTTATCAATTACAAGGTCTTAGTATATGCCTTTAAAATTGATCACATTGAGAAATTGTTATAAATTCGCAAATAAGCAAAACCTTAAGAGCATATTATGCTTTGATACAAGAAGTGTAGGCTATTGCAAGAAAATCATAGAAATGAGGCATCATTGAGCATTGTTGGGAAATCCACTTTGGTTAACTCTTGTGTTCATCTTTTTCACTTTCCACTTTGTGCAAGTATCCAATGCTCCATTGTTCTTATCAACCATCTTAGGAAGAATATTGTTTTTTTTCTTTTACATTCTAAGCATTCTCAACTAAATTGTTAGTGTGTATTTGTTTTCAACAATTTCCATGAAGATTAGCTACTATTACTAGAACAACTCCTAGAGCTAGTGATGCCATCCCTACGTAATTCATCACCATTGATTGGACATTTTGTTGCTACTATCACCTTTGCTATTAGTTATTAGTAGAACTGCCACAACCCTCTCCATAATCACTTTCTTTAATTATATTAAATCGGGATTTCGGTACCGGTACTGGTACCTAAAAAGAACTTCGGAATTTATTTTCAGTGCCGAAGTACCAAAATATAATAATAATAATTAATTAATATATTTATTTATATATTATTTACTAATTTATGTGACTTATTTATGAGGTATATTTACAACTTATAAGGTGTATTTATTAATTAATTATTTATTTTTATATTATTTATTATTTTAGGCTCTTAAATATTTTTTTTTAAAAAAATTAAAATCTAAAATTTTGAGAATTCGGGAATTTCCCGAAATAATTTTTGGGAGTTCGGTACCGGTACCGAACTCCCGAATTAGAACCGGTACCTATAATTTGAAATTTGGGAGTTCGGGACCGGGAGTTCGAGACCGAGAGTTCGGTACCGGTACCAGTCCCGAATTCCCGTTTGCGCACCCCTAGACCCTAATTTTGACAATCACTTTTTGTGATTACAAGAGTGTTGGTTCCGGGCTATGGTTTTCTTGCCGACTGTACATGCTTCTGCCGACAACGCCGCTTCGGTTCTTCTGTAACAAGCCCATCAAGAAGAACGAGAGTGGCGCTGATCTCGTCGACACATTGGATCTGGCACTATGCCTTTTCATTATTAGATTCATATCTTTAGAGTTGTGTGATTGTGCTATAAATATTTGTGTTTATGTAGGTTCAAAGGTTGGAAGCACAGGGGTTGCCGAGGAAGCAAGCAGAGGCAATTACCTCATCTACGACAGAGTTGCTGAAAATTGAGATTCAAAAGGTTAGTATCTTGATGTTCATTTTTATTTTGGCTTGATATAGTTTGCACGTGCTGATAATGTTGTGTGGTGTTTATTATAGAGCAAGGTGCTTCAAGATTCAAATATTTCAAGTTTAAAATCGGAAATCAAAAGCTCATTGGTATGATCTACTTGAGTGTGCCATACAATCCTTGCTGATCATTGTTTAGTTTGTAGTATATCACGCCATAGTATATTGATGTTTGCTCTTTCATTCTTTGGATTTGTTTACTTGAATGCTCTGAATGTTAGAAATATTTTTGTTATCTAGATAACATTTTTTTTCTAAATAATTATTAAGAATAAGATGAAACAATTCCAAGGATAAGCTTAGAACTGCTAGCTGCTTTGCGAGAAAAATTTTAAAGAAGTCAATGCATGAGTTTTTTGGTTTTTGTTATAACTCAACTTGATCATTTCAATGATAATATTTTTTATGTTAATAATTATAAAGAATAAGACGAAATGATTCTAAGGATACACTTCGAATTACTAGTTGCTTTGTGAGGAAAATTTTAAAGAAGTCAATGTATGAGTTTTTTGGATTCTATTATAACTCAACTTGAATATTTCACATCGACATTATAATTATGTTACAAGATTTGGCTTACCAATCTTTGACCATATGTGTATTTTTTCACCTCTCACTGGGCACTAAAAAGAGCAAATTACATCGATGATTTAAAGAGCTAAAAAATCTTTTTGGATGTTAATGCTGTCAATAGAGTTTAATATATCAATTTTCATTTCATGTTATTTGTAAACCTCATTTTCTGAAATTTCATAAAAGATAAATGTGTTTGTTTAGCTGAAAACACTATTGATAACAAAGAAGGTATTCGAAGTAGGACTCTTTTCTTTGGTAAGTAAACGATTAAATATTAACTATGTAAGAACACAAAACATTGGTCAATTATTTTTGCGAGAAGGCTAGTGGTAATTAGTGATGAAGGCATGGTTTGATCTCAGGATCTTGTTATCAATTACAAGGTCTTAGTATATGCCTTTAAAATTGATCACATTGAAAAATTGTTATAAATTTGCAAATAAGCTAAACCTTAAGAGCATATTATGCTTTGATACACGAAGTGTAGGCTATTGCTAGAAAATCATAGAAATGAGGCATCATTGAGCATTGTTTGGAAATCCACTTTGGTTAACTCTTGTGTTCATCTTTTCCACTTTCCTCTTTGTGCAAGTATCCAATGCTCCATTGTTCTTATCAACCATCTTAAGAAGAATATTATTTTTTTTTTCTTTTACATTCCAAGCATTCTCAACTAAATTGTTAGTGTGTATTTGTTTTCAACAATTTCCATGAAGATTAGCTATTACTACTAGAACAACTCCTAGAGCTAGTGCTGTCATCCCTACGTAATACATCACCATTGATTGGACATTTTGTTGCTACTATCACCTTTGCTATTAGTTATTAGTTGAACCGCACAACTCTCTCCATAATCACTTTCTTTAATTATATTAAATCGGGATTTCGGTACCAGTACCGGTACCTGAAAAGAACTTCGGGATTTATTTTCAGTGCCGAAGTACCAAAATATAATAATAATAATTAATTAATATATTTATTTATATATTATTGTGACATATTTATGAGATATATTTACAACTTATAAGCTATATTTATTAATTAATTATTTATTTTTATATTATTTATTAATTTAGACTCTTAAATAGTTTTTTAAAAAAATTAAAATCTAAAATTTCGGGAATTCGAGAATTTCTCTAAATAATTTTCAGGAGTTCGGTACCGAACTCCCGAATTAAAATTTAATGATAAAATTTGGGAGTTCAGGACCGAGAGTTCAGTACCAGTACCAGTCCCAAATTCCGCTCATCCCTCTTCCAAAAAAAATAAAAAATAAAATAAAATAAATCAAAATCACGTTTTTTCTCGGGCTGATTCTATGCCCAGGCCTAGATAAGTTTCGAAGACTAAAAGGGGAGTTTTAGTTAATAAACAACCCTTTTTTCCTTCCGCCTCCCCAGTGGAAAGCGAGACTTCCTCTCGCCCGCGCTCCTTCCTTTCTTTCCTTTCTCTCTATCGCCCGCCCAAATCATTCTCTTCTTCTCCTCTGATTCCGGCATCGTAGCCTCTACTCGAGCTGTTCATGTCGTTGGTAAGAGCATTTTCCTCTCTTGCACATCTTTGTTCTGCTCGTTGTCCTTTTAGGTGATTTTACATCGATTAAGCATGAAGTTGAATAGCTTCTACCATTCTATCGGATGATTGCTCCCAGACATCAATGATGGTCAATTAGTTTTGTTTAGGAAAAAAATTGTCAAGTTGGAAGTCACGAGTTATGAAGCTACATGTTTTCTAGAATCTTGGAATCGGAATTATTAGTAATCTAGAATTTGACCGAGAATATTTCATAAACCCTCCAATTATCTGCATCGATAGTTGTAAAACTGTGTGGCGGGTTTTATTTCCAAATTTCTCCAAAAGCAAGAAATTTTAGCAAGAGTTGTTTAAAAAAAAAGGTTTTTTTGAATAGGTATCGCTCGAAGTTAACTGGAGCGAATTTTTTTGGAATCGTGAATATGAACAGGCTAGTAGGGAAAGGTATAGACTATCAAATTAGTTGTCTCTGCAAAATGCCGTAAGGTTATATTCCCATGAAAGTTTGATGCTTTAGCTTTTAAGTTGAAGCTGATGGTAGTGTTCATATCTATGTGCATAGGTTTTGTTGTCTCTGCAAACATTCCAAGGAATGTTTTCTGATTTAGTTTGTATTCATTGTGTCTGTCTCAGTGCTCTCTACTTTGATTTATCTCATGTAACTTCTATAAGAACTGATTGCCTTCATCATCACGAGTTACCCTCTTGCAAACTTACTGAATTTTGAATCTCAATTTTGCTATCTGAATCAGAAACATTAATTCTGAATATTCTTTCAACTGCAACATCATCGTTATCAGCAGCATATACTTTAACCAATGAAACAGAAACTCAAGATGGGTGTCTACTGTTTTGAAGAAGAGAAAAAGATGTTATATCGATATGCATTCCGTTGGGTTGTGAATATCCACAATGAGGATGCAACATTTAAGTTGGCTTGGACATTTGAATTGAAAAACAAAGTGGAGAACTAAAAGTTTGTCTTCTTTCTATCAAAGTATTTTCTTCATTCCCTTGCACACTGTCTTTGACGATCATTAGTTTTCCTTGTAGTAGCTAGTATTCACTTCATTCTTGGTCACTATGTCGTATATTATCTTGTAGTAGCTGAGTTTTACAGTTCTATTGGATGATAAATAAATTGTGCTTTCCACATCAGCGTTGATTGGATTAAGTTTTGTGAGCCAAGTATCTTTTTTTAACTTTTTTGTGGACAAAGTAAAGTCTTACATTGTTTTTTTTCTTAAAAAAAAGGGAAAAATAACTATATAATAGAGATTACAAGGACCATATGCGTGCAAGACGCTACAAATATGAATAGAATGCCATGTCTATAGACCAAGTAAAGGAACATGTGCTTAATGTTACAACATGATTTTCCTCTCTGTCGTCTCACATATAGATCTGTGAATTGTAAACTGAAGTATTTGGCAATTGATCGTTGCCTCCACTTTCTTCACTGTACTTTTTAGCTCCTAGGCTTATTAGCACTTGTTTCTGCAATCAAGATGTTGGTGCAGATGAAGTTAACTATTTAATTGTGGACAGCAGCCGAGTTGCTTGGCCTATATCAAGTGTTACATTAAATTGATGTTTAGCTTGCTGAATGAGAAATTGCAAGTTGAGTTTTTTTTGCCACTTCTTGCATTTGTCTTGTGTATTTGCATGATATTTGTAGAGTTCACATCTCTTCTTTCTGCAAAAAGTAGGAGAAGGGTCGTCCATTCCCCAAATTCGGGAAGTGGGCTGTTAATAATCCTGCCTTGGCTGAAGGGGTGTAACATTCAACAAAGCTCGAGCTGAAAAGACGTCAAGTAATTCTAGTGCTACAGCTGCACCAAAAAGAAATGATGTAGGTAGCATGATGCAAGATCCAAAGTATGCTTCTCTCTCTCTCTCTCTCAAAAATCTCGTGTGCCTGTGCTTGTCTATACAAACAAGTGATGGTCAAAACTTCCAACTATCTTGTGATTTTACTTTCCATCTTTCAACTACTATACGATCTGAGTTAATATGCATCTAATAACCACCTTACGAACTTGGATGCAGAGAAGCTGGCTTTGCTGTATTGAACTGATGCTTCTGGAGCACTGGGGGTATTTTACACTTGCTCGTGGCTTGCAGGGCATTGAAAGCCGCTCAGCCCGCCTCTATCGTCAATTTTTATAGGGATTTGTGCATACCTGTACAACACGAATCCCCGTGTGTGTTTAAAGGTCAAGATTACCCGCTTTTTCTTGTTTTAAGCGGCCCCTCCGCTTAAAAATTTTCTTCTGCTCGAGTGGCCGCTGCCTATAGCGATTGTAACTTGTCGCTTGGTGTTTATATATCTTCTCTGGATGAAGGACGTTTTACTTTTTAAATTTACTACATATTCTTGCTGTCGAGAAAGGATCAGCAAATTGTTCACACCACTGTGAATTGGGTGAGAGGAGATGTAGGAGATTTAAGTCCTTTTTTGGCTCAAGCAACTAATAGTTCTCACTTGTCAATGTTATTTGTTACCAAAGACGAGTCCTCGCCTGTCAATATTCTAAGTTACGGTCTTTATTTTAAGTAGACGAGTGCGAAGCTGACAACAATGTCAATCGTGCATCACATGCCAACTTAAACTATTCTCCATTTAAGTTTTGGATAAGCACCAAAAGAACCATGCTAACATAAAATGTTCATCACAACACCACGCCTAATCAAACTTCCCAAATTGCCTGCCAATTTCATCACCATATCAGTCACGCAGAATCTGCACCAACAGGTTGCAGTCCCCAGAATTCTCAATTCTCAAATGCTTATACAAGATGAAACTTTCTGTACACTTACTCTATAGAAAACAAGTAACTGTCTCAGTTACCTTCCATTCTTCTGTTCTTCATAATTAGTTGGTGGTCTACATCTGCCGTCTGCCAAACTAGTCCAAAGGCGTTTCCTCCAGACAAATTTCTCTTTCCACCACTTTTGCCTAGACCGTCTAGGTGCCATCTTATCATCTCGCTCTCACTCCCATCTTTTTCGGAAACTCTTCCTGTCTCCATGCTGGGTGTCCTCAAGATCCTTTTCGTGTTGGAATTACCTCATACCCCATCTACTCCGCAAACAGTTCCAGCCACCTTCTGGCCTCTGTTTTTACCATTAGTTTCCCGTGATCCCTCTTTGCTGCCCGATTATTAGGTGGGGATGGATGTACAAAAGTTGGGAGTCCAATAGGAAGACTGGGTCGAGCAAAATCTGCCATTGGAATGCAACCATAAATGAAGAGAGACCAGGACCCATCATCAATTCATCAGCCCAAGGTAACCCATTGGAAAGACAGGCCCTGGCTGTGGAGGTCATGCAGGAAAGACCATGACTGACATGTGGCTAGTAGAAAACTCACCAGAAAATCTTGGGCCAGCAAGTGGTAGAAAAATTCATCAACATAACCAATCATTGACGGAAAACCTCCTACTTCAAGCATAAGCCTTCATCCATGCACGAGAAGTGTATGCGATTGTTACACCATCCCTCTTCCTCTTCCCGTTGTCCTCAAATACTACGATTATACCTGGATTATCAGTTGCCTCATCCGCACCAACTCCCTCGGCCTTTTTCTCCTCTCGTTTGCATTCTACATCTATCAGCATTCCCTGCCCATAATCAACCGATGGCATCTAGACAAGATGTTCAAGGAAAAAAATAACAGTGATGCAAGGCGTCTATAGTAACTTGCAAATAATTGAAGTTCAGATGAAATAGTTGAATATCTAGCAGAACTACCAGAAACAAGAATCAGGAAACATAAAGGTCACTCAACATGTCGATAGAAAACATTGATCTAGCATCCTGCAAAACCATGTAATTTTATAATATTTGTCCACATAGTTGTCAAATTGAAAATCGTTCGATAAACATTAAGGTTTTTAAAAGTCAATTTGGTGTAGTGACTGACAATTTGTTATCAACTTCAGCACATCTATTAAGACTTAACGACATATAAGATACAAGATTGATACGAGTAGTACAGGCAAGTCGAACCTTGTACAAATATAAGATACAAGATTGATACAAAACGCTACCAAACATACTGTATAATATTCTAAGATTTTGGTGTTTAGCCATTATTAAATTGCCACACTAGGTCTGTCACATACTAAGCATCAATGCGATTGTTGAATTGTCAACCCATTAGTTAGGGACATTGAATATTAACTTACTATAATTACATCAAAGGTATTGCATGAAAACTTATAACCGAGCTACCAATGACACAATGAGAACTTGAACATTAGGCCCCAAAAAATATAACAAATAATCTACTATTGAGCCGTAAAAACTGTGAATGTGGATAATTATACTGGGCAGAAAAACCTAACAAGATATATACCAAATTGAAACTGCAAATTGCTTTAGCGTTGTTAATGCTTAGAATTATTTGTGAATCTTCTTCACTTCACCCTCGAGCATTTCTCTTCGCAAATAATCAAAAGTTCAGTAAAGACATCATGAAATTTAATGATAATGCAAGCCTTGATAAGTCATGCATGGCAGCGAATATCAACTTGGATGTACGACATGACACAAGGTTTATTCAGCATCTATATTCAATAAATAGCAAAAAATAACACTACCAACAGTTGAAAGTTTAACATAACACCATGAGTTCATTATCCGACTCAAGATAAAGCAGCGAAGCTAACTGCTCCACGATAAAAAGCAGCTCCAACTCTTGGCAGTCCCAATTTATCTGCAATGAGAAGACGAAAGACCAATAGGTGTCTCAAACTCTCAATTCTATGCAAATTATTTTCAGGGCAGGAAAACTAAGAATAACATGTAAAAATCCCTAAACAAATTTCATAGACAATAATGGGAAACTGTAAAAAGACTCCAAGCCTATAGATGTTTCAATTCTATGCATATTATTTCCAGGACAGAAAATTGACAAGAAAATGAAAAAATCCTGAAAACATATGTCATACATAACAATGATTACACAAGACATGATTGTTCAAGTAACAGTAATCAAATAATTATTCACTCTTTGTGGAGTCTTAAGTTCTATTTTTGGACAGCTCAACCTATGCTCTGATAAATCTAATTTGCTTGCCTCATCTACTCTTAAGAATTTGTATGCCCCCATTGGAAATAATTTGCCTCATTTATCCTCTATGAGAACATTGCCAAATTATTCATGAATCTTAACACTATCGTTTTTCCTTCTTAAGATATTCATGAATCTTAACACTTCTTAAATTATTCATGAATCTTAGAGTCACCAGTGCGACCACGTTTTAGTTCTCAAACATACTACAGCACATGTGTATACTCTAGTGATGATCTTACAAATATTTATGATGTCTAAGAGCATAACAAAACAACACAACTAGTTTCAACCTTTCTAGCAAGAAAATTGACACATTAATTTGATGGACGCACACAGTCTTTTGACCAAATTTAAATTGCTTAAGACAAGTGAATGGCGTAAGCTCATTAGGCCTTACAAACCATTATAATTTTTCTACCACCTCCCACACATGGAACTAAACTAGAGTTTCATTTTTTCTCTCACTTAAGATTTATCATCAAGCATCAAGACATAGAGCCTAGACCTAGCACTAGTTGCTAGCATGAGAGGCTAATCCAAATATAACATCTATGTGCATAAGAATAAGGTATGCTTTTATACATTTAGTTATGATACACCTAGTGAGAGAGTTGACCAATTAATTTGATGTACTTAAAACCACAAGTCCAATTTTAAAATGCTTATACATTACTGAGTGGTAGTATGCTTCTACACCTTTAGTTACGATACACGTACTGAGAGAATTGACCAATTAATTTGATGTACATAAAACCACAAGGTCCAATTTTAAAATGTTCATGCACTACTTAATGGTAGTAAGCTTAATACACCATACAAATCAACTAAACCCACCCCCTCCCCCCCTCCTCTTCTGCTCCTCCCATGATTTCTTTCGACATATAAATTTTGTGTTGATTAAACCACATGAATAAGCATTATAAAATTATTAGATGGTAAAAAAAATCAAATAGTAGTCTAATATGGACTACTATAGATAGATGGTATAGTGAAATGACATGAATTGTATCAAAGCATAATTTGGATCAGATTTGGATTATCCGAGCGAATAGGCTCACGAGCCAAGTGATTTGTCTGACAAAAATGGATCAGATTCGTTTGATGGATGCAACACCCTTAGCTCTGGTATTGTATTTCCCATTACTTGAGCTAGCAATCTGCACAAAGAGAATGTCTGAAGTTTATCTGAGCATCCTCCCTAGTAAGTTAACAAAAGATCACGGGACAAATACATAGTAAGATAGTTGGGGAGCTTGAGAGTTTACCTTTTCCTTGTTTGAGGTGACATTTATATATGTCGCTTATGGTAGAGTTTGTGTGCTTACCATACATTGTGGATGATGGTGTGAAGACATTTAATATTCGATTAGTATGGTCCTTTTAGTTGCATTAAATACGTGGCCTTGAATTAAACTAGACAAGCATTAAATTTAGCATGACCATCATTTAATGCTAGTGTTGTCTAGTGTGGAAGTATATCATTACCAATAATGTTGTACATGGGATGCATGAGAGATGCTATAGAGGTTAGTTGCTTGGGTAGCTATGGAGTGATATATGCGCCAAATGACTCATGCTTTTCTTGAGGAATTCACATAATGGTGGGACTGTAGGACAGTATAGAAAAGGAGGATACGTAATAGAAAGGCAAAAGAAAGAGAAAATATAGCAAGTTTTATTAGTTATTACTAATAAAACTTGGTACAAGGTTTATTCAGCATCTACATTCAATAAATATGTACGACATGGTACTAAGTTTATTCAGCATCTATATTCAATAAATAGCAAAAAATAACACTACGAACAGTTGAAAGTTTAACATAACACCATGAGTTCATTATCCGACTCAAGATAAAGTCAGTGAAGCTAACTGCTCCTCGATAAAAAAAGTAAGCAAATTAGAATTATCAGCTCAACTTATGCTCTGATAAATCTAATTTGCTTGCCTCCTCTACTCTAAGAATTTGTATGCCCCCGTTGGAAATAATTTACCTCATTTATCCACTATGAGAACAATACGAAATTATTCATGAATCTTAACAATGCCAAATATGTAAAGGTTTACTAAATATTTGCAAAAGATTATGCAAAGGTTTATTAAAAATTTGTAAAAGATTATTTAAAGGATTATTTCTCTCTCTCTCCCTCTCTCATACACACAATCCTCTAAAGGCAAGATTTTCTCCTCTCCCTCTTCTTCTCTCATTTCCTCTTCTTGTACTATCTCCTGCATAAGCGTACGGACAATGGCTGTGCCAAGTAATTGTGATCCCTTCCCCGTGATCTCCTCTCAGCTATTTGGCACTCATCCTTCCCTACCAATAAGCAGACAATGGTTGTGCCAAGTAATTGTGATCCCTTCCCCGTGATCTCCTCTCAGCTATTTGTAGCCTCCATCATTGTACAGTTGCCTCCTAAATTGTTAAAAAGATGCAAATCTTTGTGCAAACACTCATGAGGAAGATGATCACTCTTGAGGTGGGGTCTTTAGACATAATTGAAAATAAGAAGATCCATGTCAAGGAGGGCATTCCTCTAAACTAATAGTGCCTCATCTTCACTGTTAAGCAGCTCAAGGATGAACAAACCCATGTCGATTTTAAAAACCTTGTGTATATAAGAAGACGCCCACGTGAGCGAGCCGCCACGAACTAATAGACTCCTCATGCTGTGTTTACCGAAGAGGAAAGAAAAAGGAAGGAAAGGAAAAGAAGAAAAGAAAAGAAAAGGGATGGAAGGGAAAAGGAAGATCACGTGATTGCCACGTGATTGATAAATATTTTGTGCCCTAGTATGGGAGCATCGATGGCGGACAGCGACAACTGGCGTCTGTCGGCGGGCGTGGACGGCAAAGACGGACAGCGAAGGCGGAGCGAGCCGCGAACGGCGAAGGCAAAGGCGAAGGCGAACGGAGATGGCGAAGGCGGCTGCGAATGGCGAAGGCGCTCGATTTCGTGTTCTGTCCAAATTGGGCGGAACGCGATTCGAAGGAAAACGCGATTCATTTTCCTTGCTTCCCTTTCCGTCCGTGCTTGTATACAAAGGAAAACTGAGTTTTCCTTTCTTTCCTTCGCCTTTCCCCTCTTGTAAACACAGTGTTAGGGTTTTGATTGACTCCTCCCTAGGGATGGCAACAGGGCGGGTCGGGGTCGGGTTTTGCCATCCCCGACCCCGAACCCAATGGGTTTAGAAAACCCTGCCTCACACCCGACTCCGCGGGGAAACCCGACCCCGCCCAACCTAAAAAATAAATATATATTATAAATAATATTTTAGAATTAATTTGCACTCTTTATTTATAATATATAAATAAAAAATATTTTACATAAACTATATCATCATTTCTACATAAATTATTAAAATTTAGTAACTAGGTTATAACTTATAAGGGGTAAATTTGTTATTTTAATAGTCGGGGCGGGTTCGGGGTTGGATTCGGGGCGGGTACCTAAATTCCCATACCCACCCCGACCCGACTATACCCCCGTCGGGTTTTCCCCGAACCCGACCCGACCACCGGTCAACTCGGGTTTTCCCCGTTGACTTCGGGTCGGGTCGGGGATGAGAATTTTTTGCCATCCCTACTCCTCCCTAGAGTTTCTTTGTCGGCTTGATCAACGATAATAGATCCGCTGTTCAGATCTACTACCGATAACGGAATCTCTTCCGCCTTTATCCGTCGCCGGTCCACCGGTTTCCCGGCAATTGATCGGGCAAGTCAGACCAATTGATAGAATCTCAGCCGTCACCGACGAGAAATCGTGCAAAGCACGCCCTAACACGAGAATAACAAGATACTTAGACACTGAACTCTAAACCCTAGGCCCTTATTTATAACCTTTCCTAATGATATACAAACCCGGATATAACATACCAACCCGGATCCGCTTTATTAATAACCACTAATGATAATTGGGCCCGTAACAATGTATGTGTGTATTCCTGCATCAATATAGTTTTAGGAAGTAAATCATAGGAAGGAAAGGAAACACTGTTTACTAAGTCAAGAGATTGGATCCAAAGATGCATTTCCACCTAAAGGAGAACAAATTATTCAGAAGAATGTTTTGCCAATTACAAGTTCGATTTTATTGGACCATGTGGAACTAAATTTATTGAAGTTGAATATTAAAGTTTCAGTTTCACTAGTTTCCACCATGGATTGAACCAAATGCTCTAAGACTTGATAGAAGATATATATATTTAATTCACCGTACCAAAGCCATCTTTAATCTTGCCATTGAAAAAAAAATTGAGGTATCTACAATAATCCCCTCTTCATCAAATACAAATAACCAAATTCATGATAACGTACCTTCAGTGGGAGATTATCATTGTTTGTACGGATTCCTCGGATAATGAATTTTATTGGAGGGCAACTCACGGAGCTGCAACATGAAATCAATTCAGAAACGAAGAGGTTTAACTGGATAAGATCAACATTTTCAGATTAGCAGCAGCTTATGCAATTCTCAGATTTCAAAGACACAGAAACAAGTAACGGACTAGTAGTTGAATCCTTGTAAACAAGTGCCTACCTTTATTGTTTTGCCCAAGTAACAAAAGATGCCTTACCTCAAACAAAGGAAGTTAACCCTTCTTGATCTTTGACAAAAATGGCAGATTACAAGTTATGAAGTTAAAAGAAACTGGCTAGGAAATAACCAAAACCTCTGTTACTAGAGACCCTAAAAGGATGATGATTCTCAAAAGTTCAGCAACTTTTACACATGAAATATGAATTACAATCAGTAGTCCGCAAGGTGAGTGCACAACAAATTTAAGTCTCTGACCATTGAAAGAATCAACCACGTGAGTTCATTTTCTTAATGGTACTAGTAACAATTGAACTTGATTACAAGCCTTATACAGGTCAAACATTGAGAAAAAATTTATTGAGATTACATCTATACATGGATTTAGGTTAGCAGAACTGTAATCAGCTATATGAAAAACTACGAGAAAATTAACAAAATCTAATTTTCACATTAAATGGCGTTCATAAACTAAAAGGCTAAATTTCTTTGTTGGTACATTTATCCTCATGTTCTCTTTTGACGAAAATATATGACCATCTGACTATGTTTTAAGTAGGTCACTTGAAAGCCACAAGAAAACTTAATTAGGTGCAGTTGTCATAGAGCTTCAAACAAGGAGAATCATCAATGTGGTAAAAATTAAGTTGAAATGTAGGTTGGTTGATTTTTTTTTTAATACACATCCACCTGAGTCACTCAAATCAAGTTCACACTAGTTCTAATCAGATTGAAAGAAGTACCTGTAAGGTAGGTTCCAAAAAAATTGCAATGACACAATCCATTCTGCTTAATGGATTTCGAGTTGGCTTTGGATATTTAATTAATTTTAAATCTATTTTACCCATTTCTAATA
This sequence comes from Costus lasius, assembly GCA_027563935.2. Classification (NCBI taxonomy): domain Eukaryota; kingdom Viridiplantae; phylum Streptophyta; class Magnoliopsida; order Zingiberales; family Costaceae; genus Costus; species Costus lasius. The sequence continues at coordinate 373,481 of CM050448.1, read as the reverse complement.
TTCTTTAATCAAGTTATGATGAATTCAGTTTAACTAGCAATTTACGTAGAGGTAGAGAGAAATCTGAGACATTACAAAAAGCAATACAAAAGAGGTTCATCCACACTTGGTTTTGCTGAACATAATAATTTTACATATAGCCCAATTACTATAAACCATGCAGATTATCCAGATAGTTGGGAGGTTCTCTTTTACTATGCTACGTTAAGGCACACTGTATGGAGCGGTTTGTTTATTATTTTGTCCCACCGGTTACTCAAAGCTAACAATAAGGAACAAAGCCATGGAGCAATGGAGCCACAAGTCACAAGACTGCTGACAAAATAATCTTGCTTGTGTGCTATGCGCGCATCTTTGTAATAAGCAAACAACATAGCCACATACCTTTTTAGTTAATCGTTGGAGATTTGAAAAAAAGTATAATATAGTAAGCAAAATTAGCATGTATACACTGTAATCAAAGTTATCGTTCCATTGCTCCAAATATTCAATAAGAATGGCTTCGCCACTTGCTTAATCATATTTGCTAGTAACATATTTATCATTGGATTTCTACAAACAGCATCCCAAGATTATATCAACAAGAAGGTTCATCTCCCATGCATCTTTAGTATATACTTTTCTAGCATCAAATTTGCATCCATCTTGGATCTTGAATGTTTTCACAAATCTCATTTGCATCCCTATCTATTTTTTTAGCAAATATGATTGAGGAATTAGCGGATTAAAATGTCTACTTACCTGATTAAATCCTGCGTTAACCCATTTTTTTTAAAATCTGATCTGGACATAATCCTTACTGGCTTCTTTATCGAACTAGTCCACGCTATCATTTGAATTAAGAGGCAAATAAGATGCTTTTGTCTTTGGTGCATATATGCCAGCCATTAAATCAAATTGACAACAAAAAATCTAAAACCATAAAGCAAATTTTTTATTTAACAGAAAAAAAAAAATCAAACCTATCAAAGGAGCAAGTTATCATAGCAGGTTTCAAGAAATGAGATCAAAGAAAAAAGTAGTCTAAATATTTTGGTAACAAGAAAAGTGGTGAAGGCAGTCTGCAAGATCTGAATGGGTTTCAGTCTTAAAGGGAGCAAGTCATGATCTCCCAAGTTCTACAAATTCACTTTCACTGGATATTATGTAACCAACATCTGCTGCTCAACATGTGCTAGAAACAATCAAAGAAAAAATATACTTGCTCATGCTTAATAAGACGTAAGACAATTATACACAGAGGGATGATTAAAGGTAGTTGTGTGCAGAAGCATCTGAACTAGAAAAAGAAATAATTCCAAGGAAGCAACTTGTTAAAGACTAGGTTAAGGCACAGTTTGGAATGAAATTTTAAAAAAGTCGTTGGGGAAGAAATCATTTCAAGAAGGGTGTAGATAGAAACCAGTTTGAAAGAAAGAAAAGGAATCTAAACTAGCGTTGCAAGGGAACTAACATAATCTAAAATTAGTCATACCTTAAACCATTTTATTGAAAAGTTTCGACCATAATGCACAATTCCATGAGACTATTTCCAATTCCCTCCAATAAAACTACCAGTCCTAGAGATCATCTTAGCACATCCCTGATCATCTACAAACATTCAATGTTTTAGCTACAACCAATTTGATGATCCATGGTCTGGGAAAGAAACTTACAACTTTTTCCTTTAGTTACAATGGCTAAATGTCAATGTGATAAGGTGCCAAATAAGATTTGAAAGATAAAACCATAAGACGTGGAAGTGATGGGTATTGTTTACTAAGAATATCAAAATAACATTCTCTGTAGATTCAAATGCTTCATTAGGTTTAGCCTCATTACCTCTTTTGAGTTACCCAAACACCCAGCTGCACATATATTTCCAAATTTTCCCGCTTGCAACTTTTCACAAAATACCTATTTTTAAAATAAAAATATAATCAGAACAGCAGGGTAGTCTAATCTAGCAAATCACTATAACCTTATATCTAGCAAAATCTGTCAAAGGATATCAGAGTATGAATTATATAAAATGGTTTTGGAAATAAGAAACAAAGCATATTGATTGAGTATTACTGATCACTACAAAGTGGAAAATTCAGTGAAGCATAAAAGCATTGGTCTAAAGCTTTTTAAAAAGAGAGAGCATAAAAGCATTGGTCTAAAGCTTTTTAGAGAGAGAGAGAGAGAAACTTCGCACACACAAGTGGAGACACCTAACTAGGAAGTGGTTTGCCAAGCTTATTGTTTCATAATATCATATGTAGCAATCATCATATCACAATGCAGAGTTAGATAATCTCAAAGTACAACCAACAACTACTAGTCCTAGCTGCTGTACATTGTGGAGCAAACAGAATAGAAACGTCATCTTACATAAAAAAACAAAAGAATCCACATTTTGTGATCACCATCAAGAAAATAACTACTATTCCTGGCTAATCATGTCCTGATACTTGCACTTCTCAAATATGGTACTTAGATGACTCAAGAAATTTAGTTTGTTGTGAATTAAAAATATTAAATTAGGCAACTATAAATTTTGATGACTAAATTAAATACAAGTGAAATAAAAGCTTCCAGGTCATGTATTTTTTTTACCTCATTTACATCTCACATCTTGATGGATGATATTGATGTATTATTTGCACATCAAATGACTTAGTAAAGCAATAATACTTTGCTAGTCATTGTTTCCATTTTCAATGTTGACCTTGCATAAAGTAACATATAGGTTCCACACTTCCACTCATGTTGGTTGTATAATGGGCATATAAATAAACTCATAAGCTAGAAATTGTTTGTTAATTTTGTAGGTGTTTAGTGCTATTGAAAGTCTGTCAAATTTTTTGCAGCATTTTAGTACTTTAACAACATCGAGAAGCTGCTAGCAAAATATAGCTTCAATTTCATGATGTCGTTCGCCCTTGAAGCTGTTATTATAGTGGTGCACTATTCATGGGTGTTTGCTTGCTAATTGTAAGTGTGTTACGACATGTGATCAACATCATGAAGTTTAGGAGCCATAAAATGATGATCATGAAAATTGAAATGAGTTTAAGAGAATTTGAGTGTTCAAGAGATTAAAACCATATAAGTTTGTATGGGGCTTAATATAGGTTGAAATGAGATTTTAAATACAACGCACTGGTACATGTCCATAATGATATATATATATATATATATATATATATATATAGACAGTACTGATTTTGTGCCCATGCTTCTACAAAGTCTGAACCAATAGATGCCACCCATACCAAGTAGTAGGAATAGATTTTTGAAACTATGGGTTGAAACGCACTAAAAGACTAGCCTAAACAATTAAAAAGTGTCTAGTGACAGTTTGGAAATAAGTCTAAATGACTAAGAATCTAGTACGACCAAAGTATCTTGGTCGGACCAACACATGGTACACGTGTACTAGTAACGAGTACCCTGACCAAAGGTTTTTGTCACTGATATACATCAAGCGTATCCTAAAAACTTGGCTAAAGTTATTCCAAAAAGTAGTGATTTTCACACAAGATATTGCGTTAATCAAAAAGAAAATTTCAAACATCTTTGCAAACATCTTTGCATTAAAAACACTTACACTTTTATGCATATTTGGACATATGGAAGCATGACAATAGTCAGAATACTCAATATGCAGTTGCACAAATGATTTTTTGGTGAAGTGAGAAATGCTAACTAAGAATATAGAATACTCAATTTTTTTGAACAAAAACAAATGGCTAAGTTAAACCACCAACAGATGAACAGAAGAATACATGTCAAACAATAATAATAAATCTACATCTTGGTCTTACTAAGAAAACCCAACTAAACGAATTTAAGTGGCTGTCTATTCATTAGATGTCATAAACAATTCAAAAATAGTGAATCTTATACATGTCCTCCAATAAATATTGTTGTTCGGTACAATGCAAACTGATTGATCCTTCCAAGAAATACAGATTCATAAACCAAGAAAGACATAGGATAACTTCAATAGATGATCAATATCAAGTATTTGATAAGCTAGCAACTCGACACTTTACAAAGTAAATCAAAATGCACTGCAAAATAGTACAACTGATTGATCAGCTACTTCTGCTTCTCTCTTTATCTTGTACACTGGAAACAAAGCAAGTAGGATCTATAAACAGTCAGCTCTCTTGCTCACAAAATATGGAAGCCCTCAAGTACCAATTTTTTTTCAATAACAGTATTGATAATAAATATCATTGACAAAGTGAACAAATCCAAAAAAGTGGGGGTCAATCTTGTAATGCCTTTTAAGATAAATACAACTTCCTCCAAACCTTTTAAAATCATGTCACCAATATTCAGCAAACTTTCACAAGTCAAACAAACCTAGAAACTATGGACACACCTAGATTGTCCCTGAGGTAGTGGAGATGCAGTTCTCAGGCTTGATTAGTTAGGCTATTTGCAACACTTGAGGCCTGATTCTCTGATGAAACAGCCACTGGTGGTGGCAACTGCTGTTGTGATTGTAGCTGCTATTGTTGCTGTTGCAGTTACCGCTGAGGTTGTTGCACCGATGGTTGTGGTGGCTTTACATCTGATTGTTCCATCAAAGGAATTGTTTTAACTGCTGCTGCAGTTGTGATTGTGTAACTTAGACGCTGATTACTATGATTCTTATCTGTTTGTTGGTTATAGCTATTGTTCCTGTGTTGATAAAATTTGTTAGATGACCCATAACCATAAGAACTCAGTTGCTGTATCTTCCGGAAAACTTCTTCCACAGGAGGAGGTGGCCCAGGCATTTTTGCATGTCGGTATCGACAATCAGGTCCATTGGGGCAAAAACCAAGTTTGTACCTACAAAATGTAGAAAGACATTAATTACATGCTCCACAATTGTAATGCCTAAGTTATATGAGATTGCAAACTGAAAAGCAGAAAAAGATGAAATATGAGACAACTATTTTCCATATTGCCCTTTTCCTTTTTATATCCCATATATTCCTTCTTACCCAACCCTAATCACTTTCTGATAGAAAAATCAAAAACAACCAAGTCTAATCTTCTCGTTTCTTGTTCCTAATAAAGTAAGTCCTTTTTATCTTCACATCTGTGCTCAAGACATTTCGAGCAACAAACCACTAATACACTATTACAGCAGTAGCATATATTTGCCTTCTCCTTTATGAGCATAATCATGTTGGATTTTTTCTTTTACCTGTGAATTTCACAATTTTGCAAGTAGAGCCTAAAAAGTTTCAACTTAGGTCCAAATAAAACAAAACTTGAGAAGTGACAAGGGTGTCAAAGCAATAAAGGTTATGGTTAAACAAATTTGAAATTAAGAGAATTCCAAAAGTTGAGTATTGCAAAGAAGCAATGATACAGGACAAAGGAGAGTTGTTTCAAGTTTAATTTGGATTAATATAAAGTTTGTTTGAATAAATGCAAACATAATATCAAGACATTTTTATATTTTCCCTGATCCAGTGCAAAGTATTAAACACTGTACCAGCCATACCAAGCGGTGCGTACCAATCCAATCTTGTACTAGCATCCAGGTACAAACTCAGTATCATATATGTTATATTATATCTATGGTATGGACCCGTATTGACAGTACCATGCGTTGGTACTAATCTGCACCAACGGGTACATATCAATATGATAGTAGGTTAGTACACCGGTACAACCCGATGCATAAGACCTTGATTATATGTACAAGCATCACACCAAACTTAGCAGCAAACAACAAGAGGTTCGATCGGATTGTGATGGCACGGAATAAAGAAAATGCCCTAACAAATAGCAGTGTTGCTCTACACCACTTGTTTGCAACAAAGTACTAGTAGTAGGAATAAGGTTGAAATAATTTCTGATTTGCTATTAGGTAAATTAAAAATCTCTCCTTTTTGTCAAGAGGCGCTACTTTTTCACTCTTTTCAAGTTTTATCTCTCACACTATATGTAGAATAAGCCCAAACATTTATCCTGTTCTCTATTGCAGCATATGCAGAATAAGCCCACGCATTTCTCCTCCTTCGTCACCTATACCCCCATATTTTTACTGTCTTCACCTTACAAGCAACAAGATCAAAATTGTGCTAATCTGAAGCTCAACCTACACTTAGCATTAAAATATAGGGAAATAGTTTACTGACAAAACAGCTCCCTGATTAGAAGACGAAGAAAAGAAGGGAATGCTTAAGATGTCAGTGGATGAGCGAATTCGAATAAAACATTCATAGGATGGTTTAATTGAAGATCATAATACGAGAGATCATTTGTACCATCAAGCGCGAGCAGAAAAGAAAACTAGTGGTAAAATTATCAAGTTAAGCCAACTCATGCTGACTTTGTTACCTACATATTGCACTCCTTGATGTCCTCATTGGTATGCTTATACACGCAATCCTGCTCGCGGCACTCCCCGTATTGCCGGAAGAAGCGGCAGACTGGCATCCTTTCCTTGTCATACTGGTGGAGAAAGCCGCATGCCTCGCCCTTCATACAGAGGCCACGAAGCCAGTGACGGCATACCGTCTGCCGAAAGCTCCGTCTTCCGGGCCCATTCGCAGCTGCGCTTGCCATACGATCAGCCGACCTCGACGACGGAGCGACTCCTGCACTCGCAGCGGCAGCTGTCGGGTCCGCCGTCAGAAAGGGGCCAGCGGTGACCGCCGATGCGACAGCAACGGGAGCGGCGGCATCGAGGGCGCCCTCGAAGTCGAAGCTGAGGGCTCCATCGGGGTCATCCATGGGCACCGAAAGCGTATCCTCAGGGCGGATCTTGAGGTTAGGGTTAGGGTTTACACCTGATGCCGGTTGCCGACGGAAGAGAAAATAAATTCACGCCCATTTTTTCACGAAGCAATCGCGCACACGCACATTTGCCTGTCTCCCACACGGAAGTAGAAATATTTGATACCACACATTTGTCTCGTATTAAATTAATATAAATATTATTAAATACTATATTATTAGATAAATCAATATTATTAAACATTATTAATAATTTTAATTAAGTATTTTCATTTTCAAGTTTTATGGATCGGCAATGTAATAGTTAGTTGATTTTGATATTCAATATGGAAGTTGCAATTTGATATCGTTCGTGTTGGTATTCCTACTCTTTGAAAATCAACAGGTTTAATTAATTGATGTATATTTTCTTTAGAGAGTATATAATCGATATGACTTCTAGCATCAATCCTTGCGCAGAGAAAGATTATTTTGCACCAATGTTTTGGAAGGGATGAAGGCTTTATCTTTGGAGATGGAAGAGGACAGGAAATTGAAACACAAATTAGATAAGCTTTTTTGTTGTTCTTGATTGGTATCTCAGGCTTACTTTTGCTTTGAGATTTTTTTCTTTCTTTCATTTGATCGAACACTGCCGAATTTTCTCAAAGTAGAGCACGTAGCAATCCTCCACAATGGACTGATGCCAATCACGTATTTTCTATGTGAATGATAAGGAGATGGCCACTATTGCACTCTAAAGTCTAAACTATATATTGCGATGCTATGTTGTTCCACTCAGTGCAAATGCGCATTTCTTTTGGCAGCTTCTCCTTGGAATAATGATTGTAGACTTCGTAACTATATAGTTCAAAACCGCAGAAAGCTTCAGGTTTTGGTTTGGGTTGCTTTTTTTTTCTTTTGACAGATGAATTCAAAATACTTCCTTTGTTCAACTTGAATAGGGTTAGATGACGGTACTAACAAAAGAAAGAAACAAATGTTGGATTCCAAGTATGAAAAATTTTGCATACTTTCTCTTTCTAAAAGCTTTTTTTTATGTGACAGGATAATCTTGCCCACCTTACCTATCAATCATCATCAGCAACTAAGAACGCGTTTGGCATGCATGTAGGCTTTATCCTATGGGATTTTTAACAGATCCAAAGAAATTGCGGCCATTAAAAGATTGATTAGTTCATATGGAGGGGAAGAACCAAATCGGCGGAGGCCAGTTCAATCCAGAATCACCGTGGCAAAAGGCAGTGACGCGGTCCTCCTCCATATTGTACACCCCCACGTCGCGCCTTCCATGGTGCGCGATCACGAACAAGTTCTTATAGTCGTCGGTGAAATAGATGCAGTTGGCTCTCAGCGCCGGCAAATCCCTCGTCGAGAACGCCACCGACTGGTTCATGCCTAGAAACAGCGCGTGCTCTCCCAATCCCTTCGCTTCCACCCACCTCATCCCGGTTGGTCCGTCCAGAAGCTTATAAACTTTGAACCGTCGCGTGCTCGCTACAGCGTGAAACCCAGCTTCGTACCTGTTCCCGCCGGCGGCTTGCACGAAACTCACCTCCCGCAACACAAGCAGCACCTCGCCCCCGCACTCGACGAGGTAACGCCGCCCTCCGCGGTGCTGCATCAGCTCCTCGTGCTCGTGCTGGAGCCGACCGAGGGCGACCCTCATTGGCTGCTGACCGAGGTCGCGGATCATCATCACCCCGGCAGCATCCACTGCCCAGAGCTGCCCCTGGTGAAAGATCGCATCTTGGATGCACGCGCGTCCTTCCACGGGCGTCCAACGCTCGTCACCTGCCCTCGCGACAGCCAATTGGTTCAGGGGGCCGTAGATAAGGACGGCGGCGAAGGATGTGGGCGAGGGGGAGGGCGAGAGAACAAGCTTCTCCAAGTAGTAGTCGCGGATGTAGCTTGCTTCGTGGAAAATGAGCGGTGCCCCTGCTTCCGGCCCCACGGTCGTGTAGCCGAGGACGCCTTCATCGTCGGCGAGGACGTCAGTGAAGACGGGGAGGGTAGCAACGGAAGGTAGCGGGATACGGAGCTTAGTCAGGGGGTTGAAGAGATGGAGCTCCGCACGGTGGTCGACGGAGGTCAGCCAGCCCCCAAGAGAGGAACCGATGGAGAAAAGGCCGCGGATCTCGTGGAGGTGGAGTTTGCACTGCGGGTCCGGCTCGGAGAGGCCGTATAAGCGGCGGGTAGGGGAGCGGCCGGTTTGGTCGTCGGATAGCATCAGCCATGGGAGGTGAGGGCCCGGCCGGCGACTGTGGTGATGGGCAGCGCGCCAGTGGCAGCAGACGGCGGAGAAGCGGCTGCGATCGAAGCAGTTGAGGAAGTCGAGAATGAGGAGGAGGAGCTCTAACGGGAGGCCCGACGACCAGTCGCGGGTCATGGAGTTCATCGATTGGTATTGTGGATTTGATCCTATTCCTAGGAATATCTTTCATCTTCTTCGATGGTCCAACTAGCTCCAAAAAAATAATTTAATTTTATCCTATGATTTGATGCAGAGTATATTTAATTTTATCCCGAAACTATTAACTAATCTAAATGCGATCCATCCAGGATGCTTCCTCCATGGTCCAACTAGCTCCAAAAAAATAATTTTTATTTTTTAAAGGGAATATTTTAAAATGTTACATGGAACCATTCTCTTATTTATTATTATTTTTGTTTTTATTTGCTTTTGTCTTATTTTTCAATTTTCCAAGCCATAAAGCTTCTGTCCATATTCCAAGCAGGTCCCTATGCCCAATGTTGAAACAATTTGGACTGAAAATAAATATTGGACTCGATTCCACCTCAAAAATCACGAATAAATATTAGCGTGAATCTCAAAGCATGATAGAGGATTGATCCGCTTAGAATTTTTTATGAATAGTGAAACAAGTCTTCTTGAGAAGCATCATATTACAAGACAACAGAAGATAGTTTCACATATTACCAATACATAGTTCTACTAAGCTAGAGCACTGGCGTTGTGGACGAGAAGAGCACCGACGGCGAGAAGACCGGCCAGTGTCACCGCCCAAATCAATAGTCCTGTTGTGCCTGCACAATTTGAAGACAAATGTTCAGAGTGTTCAGGTGAGCAACCTTAACATTTCCTGCATCTTCAGTTTTCAGAAGTACCTCCCGCGTAGATATCTTCACTGGGAGACAAATCCCTTGTATCCTGAACTAGGGCACATGAAAATACTGACATAGGTTGATGAGATGTGGATGTGAATATGGACAACTCGGCTATAGAGATATAGATAATTCTAAAACTTGGTGTTATATTTGCAACTGATTTGGTCAGTATAGTTATGAAATGCTATATAATTTAGAAGAGGCCAACAGCCATTAGCCATTAGAGATACTGCACCAACATTTGGCAACAAGAAATCCTTTCTTACCTTTTATTAATGAATTTAGTAGAAAGTTTGGATTTATTTTCTCTAAGAAAAATCTAAAGCTTTTCAAGTTTTTCAAAAATTCAAATTTTTGGTTGAAGAAGAAAATGGATGTTACTAAGTTTTAAGGACCGAAGAGATGTACTAAAGAGTCCCTTTACTTTGATGTTATTACATGAAGAATGCAAGGGAGAAGCAAACAAGTCTTGTGGAGAAGCATCATATTACAAGATACAACTGAAGATGGTTTCACATATTAATGATACTTTTTCTACTGAACTAGGGCACTGGTGTTGTAGACGAGAAGAGCACCGCCGGCAAGAAGTCCAGCCAGCGTCACCGCCCAAATCAACAATCCTGTTGTGCCTGCACAGTTTGAAGAAGAGACGTTGAGATGGTGTCATAAGCAGGCGTAATGCTTGCTGTATCTTCAGTTTTCGGATCACTTTACCTCCTACATAGACATCACCACTGGGAGACCAGTCCCTTGTATCGTAGATTGGACTTCAAACATGACATGAAGATTTTAGTCATCATATAAAATAATCGTTCATATATGCATGCAGCAAAAAATATCAATTTATTTGATGAGTGCATATCGTACCTGTAGCCATCAACATTTGCACCATACTTGTCCACAAACTGATACACACCCTTTCCCTGCATCAATAAGAACAACACTAGTTCTCACTACAAAGATGGATCTTCACATCTCCCAAATTTCATTATCAAACTATGTATATTTATGCAGAAAATGGATGACACGCTTGCTTTGTCTATGCAGAACTTGGATAACAAGCTTTATAAAATGAGTCACTTAATGGCAAAACAAACTAGGATGACAGGCTTTGTGAATTTATGTAGAAATAGGAAGATAAGCTTTGTATAGTTACACAGAAACTAGGATGACAAGCTTTGTGTATTTATGCAGAAACTAGGATGACAAGTTTTGCAAATTGATGCAAAAACTAGGATGATAAACTTTGTATATTTTTCAGAAACTAGGATCACAAATTTTGTAAATTTATTCAGAAACTGTGATGAAAAAGCTTCAAAAGAAAATTCCCATCAATTACCTTTCCCTTTCTCCCAGATGCATCTAAACCATCACGCAGGGTCATTCCTCCATTAATTCCTGCCAAAAAAAATGCTCACTCTGAAACCTGAGTGCAGAGGCACAAACAGGCTGCATATGCACAACTGACCAATTAAAGGAAGATGTGCAAGCCCTTGAAAACAGAGCAGTTTATGAATTGAAACACAGCATACTAGATTGAGAATTGAGAGCGTCAACACATTTCAGGGGCAAATTAAACTTTGCTTGTTTTTTGTTCGAGCATGAAGAAGCAGTTGTTGATCATCAATTGCGATGAATTCAATCACTAACCATAGGGCTTGTCAGTCTTGATCTTCTTGCCGCTGGCATGAACCTTGAAGGGAGAGGAGGGTCTGGCTAGAGAAGGGATGCCCTTAACCTGCGCCCTTGCAAGGGGTGGAGCTGGCTTCAGGGTCAAGGAGGACGTCAAAGAGGTTGCCATCTCTACAAGTATGGATTGGATCTCTCCCTCTTTCCTCTTCTCCCTCTGTGATCTGTGTCGCTCTTCAGCAGCCGTCGACCACGTCCCCTATATGAAAGATAACTAGTAGGAGGGTGTTTGTCCTGTTGACACGTGGCAGTAGCTCTGTGGATGGTGAGGTTGCCAACATTATCTTATCATCCCTGGGGGTCGGGCTGGATAAATATTGTACTGCCTGCTGCATTATTTATGGACTACATATTTTGCAGCCAGAATTTCAATTTTTCACTGGTAAGAAAGTCATCTGAGTGCGCCTCATTATTTATGTAATTGAAAATAGAAAAATACTGTAAAAAATTATCATTCTAACCCCTAATGAATGAGGTCACATCATCTAAACAGATATGCCGTGGGAATTTTATTTTTATAAAAGTTCTTTGAAGTAGATCATGTATTTTTCTTTTGTTTTCTGTATTAATTCTTATTATCTTTGTAGAGTATGGAACATTCTCGTGGATAATATTCTTGTTCTTTTTGTTGGATACAAACACACACACCATCAATTTTGAAGAAAATATGCAGGGCTAGCAATTCAGGTTCATGAGTTAAATTATCTTGTGCCACATTTCATTTCATACCAGATATAATTATATTTATTAAAATATTTTCTATTATATAAATAGATTGATATTAAAAAAAAATATGAATACGACTATTTTATTAAGTATCTTTTAATGAATATATATATTTTGTTTGACATACTAATGCCGTATGGGTCAACCTTATACATATTACTTCATAATTAGATTGTGAGAGTCAATTCAATTTGACTTAATTGGACTCTAAAACTATGAGTCAAGCTAAATCATTTATGTTTACTCACTCTTGACCTAAACCTATGGCATTTTATGTTGTGTCAGCGGATCGCATTAACTTATCCTGTTCCTTCGTTCACACTGGGCTTGTGGATGGGGCGGCCCACCCAGGCCCATAAATTTGGAAGAGTTTGAAGTATGAACGAAAATAACGGCTACTTTTCGTTTTCCTCGCTCGTTCCAGCGCACTCGTACTCCGGCAGCTTCAAGCGGTTTCCCGGCGGCGAAGCCGCGGGGGTAGATTGTCCTGCGTGATTGGATCACAGGAACTAATTTTCAAAGGCGACGGCGGGGGAGGCAGACGAGGCTTCTAAAATTTCTCCGCAATTTTGGCTTCGCCCAAGAAACTCGTCTCCGGGCATCCGTAATCAGTTCCGGCCGCAAGGGAAGGGAACGGAACGCAGGGATATCCAACGTTTACCAGTTTAATAGCATCTACGGTTGGCGTATCAAGAGTTTTAAAGAAGAAAGGTGACTTCTTGTCGCCAGAATAGGGTTTTTGCGCCAAGAACGGTCGAGGTTCGGCAATTTTTATGTCTTACATTTCATTTCTTTTCTATGGCCCGTAAGATGTGGAGCACGGGAAAGAAGTTTCTGGCTAGAGGGCCTCGGAATACGGCTGCTTCGCCGTCAACTCCTTGCACCACCCTCCCGAAGGCGACCTTGGCCGTGGATATGTCGAGCTACTCTACACCTTCCAGCAACGGGACACCCCACTGTCGGCCGGAAGATTCCCCTTATCTGCAAGCCAAACACGTCCAGGCATGAATCGCGCCCATCTTTGCTATAATCTTATTTCTCTTGTGTTTTGTTCGACATTTGTTCTTGCTTCTAGTGGTGGCCATTATTGAACAGGCTTTAGCTCTTTCTCGCATGGCATACTGATGCTGCTCTATCTATTGAATAACAATTCAGTGGCTTCTTCATTCGTCCCTCCTTGTTGATTAATGAGTTTCACTCCTTAAATTGATTGTCATCCCGTTCAACGTGATAATTCCTTTACTCTCCTGTTCTAGGTTTTGTCTTTTCTTTCGTTTATATGATGGTTTGTTTTCGTTTGAAACTGGGCAGATGGTCGACAAGGATCCTCAAAAGTCAATTCCATTATTCTGGGCCGCTATAAACAGCGGTGACCGAGTTGATAGTGCATTGAAGGACATGGCATTTTCAATGAAACAGATGAATCGAGCTGAAGAAGCCATAGAGGCTATCAAATCTTTTCGCCACCTATGCTCACCTCAATCACAGGAGTCTATTGACAATGTTCTTCTTGAACTCTGCAAGGTATATCGGCACTTGATGCAATCTGAAAATGACTAAAAATTACCAATAAACAATATTTTATTGCCATGTTATTAATATTGCAGACAATCTTATAATCTATTGTTTAAAATCTGACTATATATATATATATATATATATATATATATAATTAAAACCAACTGGTACTGTTGGTACCATTTGTCCATACAGATTGGTGCTATGTACTAGGACATTCAATAATAACTTAGTTCCACTCTGATAAACATAATAATTCAGACATGGCTTGCTTGTATAGTTGTACTACATGTGTTATAAAATATTATTTGTTCAAGACTGTAATATTCTAATGGTAATTCATCTTATGTGAACAGAAATGTGGCAGAATGGAGGATCAAATTGACCTTCTAAATCTCAAGTTGAAGATGATTAATGAAGGGCTAGCTTTTGGTGGGAGGAAAACAAAATTAACGAGATACAAAGGGAAAAAAATTCATGTTTCCCTTGAACAAGAAAAGTCAAGGTATCAAGTGTTAAGGCTCGCGTACTGTTTTATCTCATGTGTTGGCGCATGCTGACCTTCTCTAGTTTGGCCTTCAAACTGTAAACAGTAGAGTACAGTTTTTGATATATTGAGAAATGCTTGTTGCAGAGTACTAGGTAACCTTGCCTGGGTATACATGCAATCGGGAAATTATAAAGAAGCAGAATCACTTTATAGGTAAGCGTTTGCAACATACTAAAGTGATTATCGAGTAAGCAAGATATCATGTTAGGTATGCTTTTGGTGATACCTTTTTGTTTTTCCTCAAGTTGTAGAAATTCTCTAATATTTTTTTAGTATTTAGTAAACTTTCAACATACTGAGAAATGATGATCGAGTAAGCAAGATGTTATGTCTTCTAATAATCTACTTCATCTTTGCCAAAGACAATAATCAAATTGGGAAGTCAATAATTTTTCTTCCAATTTTCTTGTTCTCCTTGTGGGGTTTTACTCCTGTTCTGTGTAGTTTTGGGGTTTTTATATTATTGGTTGCAAGGAATTTACTCCTATTCCTATGTATTTCTGATCATCCTTGGTTGCAGGAAAGCACTGGCCATCGAACAGGACTACAACAAGCAATGTAATTTAGCCATCTGCTTGATAAAGACGGGAAGGCTTGAGGAAGCCAAGTCTATCCTCCAATGTATTCAAAGTGCATCAACTGAAACTTGCGATGATTTTTCCCTTAAATCTCTTGAACGGGCTTCTCAAGTGCTTATGGAGCTCGAATCACAATCTCACGCATTTGTTGACAATGAGATGCAGCACAATATCTCAGAAGAGAGGACTCCTACAGGAAGTTCAAACAGAACTCTAGTGGTATCTGAAAATAGTCTCAAGACTCAATTGATCAAGAAGTGTAAGAGGAACATATGGGCTGAAATGGTGGAGGAAGAACAGTCTGCAATTCAGGACTTCAGCATAGATGTAACAGCTACTGGCACAGTTGCAGTGGCTTCTGAAAATGATCTCAGGACTCAATTAATCAAGAAGAGTAAAAGAAACACGTGGGTTGACATGGTAGAGGAGGAAGAACAGTTTGCAATTCAGAAATTAAGCATACCTGTCATAGGTAATAACAAAAATGTCGATATATCAGAAAATTGTCCTAGAACTCAATTGCAGAAGAGTGAAAGGAGAACCTGGGCTGACATGGTCGAGGAAGAAGAATCCTTGACCGTTGGGAGCTGCAGCCACAGAAAACCCGCTGGTAAGACTATTGAAAGCAGTAGAGATTCATCCGAAGCATACTTTAGGATCCCTTCGCTACTTGACCATACTAGAAGCGGCTTGAGTGAATTTCCAAAGGCAGAGGGATCCTATCCTGATGAAAGCCCAATAAACGATTCAGCTGATCATTCCGCCCCATCAGTTAGACGTGCGCTTTTATTTGATCCAGAACCAACTTCTGTTCTTTGACATACTGCTCAGTGTTCATTAAGGCTATTAGGGCTTGGGATTCTGAAAATTTGACGGCGGGAGATGTCCAGTATGTGAGTGTGTACTACACGCGTGGGAGAAGGAACAGTATGAAACTTCTGCCTCGAAAGATTCATGAATATCCCACAATTACTATGTTCTTTTTTCTTCTATTGTTCTTCATATCAATTGAGCTTTCTTTTCATCATATCAATTGTGCGTGGATGAACAAGTTGCCCTTCAGAATGAATGGAAAATTTGTGCATTGTTTTTTTTTGCTTAGTTTCTTTAATATCATCTGGCTTAATGTCTAGTTCTGGGCTGATGCTCGACTCTTCGCACGCACGCCGTCCACCATCCAAAGCTTCCCATGGAGCTTGGCCTACATATGTTGCATACCGCATACAGGGAGGCTGGCATAATTAATTGAACCCTTTTCATCACCTCCCCAGTCCTTAAGTTCTCAAACATCATGCTCCCCAGTCCTCAGTTTGCTTCCATATAATTTAATAAATTGCTCTTTGTCAGCTGGATTATCCAAATGTAAATGCTATTACCAAGAATTAGAGTGATATGGGTAGTAGAATGAATCAGTTGAATACATAATACACAATCGAAATCATACAAGTTACCTATGGGTATAGATAGCAAATTTACTATCCTCATCCGGTTCGGATAGTATAGATCTAATACCCACTATTTGAACCCGATATATATATATATATAATAATAATAATAATAAATTTATAAATTTATTCTTTAATCCTAAATTTTCTAATCTTTCCAATGCCCTCACTCATCGTCCTCGTCGCTTTCACCATGCTTGCATCTCACCCTCACTACCTTTACTGCCCCACCCTTGCCACTGCTCGCCTTCCCGTCACCACTCTCGCCTCTCGCCTCTCGCCATCGATTGCCCTCCCTCGTCCCCTTCTCTACCTTCGCTCGCCTCCCCTTCGCCCTCCTTGTCACTTGCCTTTTGCCGCCACTCGCCCTTCGTTCGCCTCGTTGTTTTCCCCTTGCAGCATAGTAGCTTCAACGAGCAAGACGAGTGGGCAAGTGAGTGTGGTAAAAAGAAGAGGGCAGATGAGTTAGCGCTAGGAAGAGTGGGTAAGGTAGTATTCAATTGGTTCAGGTAATTAACGGGTAGAAAGAGAAGAAAATTCTTAAGCGACCCGGGTTGCTTAAAATTTTTTAAGCGGAGGGGCTTAATTTTTACCTTTCTTATATTTTTTTTAAAATTTTTTTAAAGAAATAATGTACTCCTTCTAAGCTTTCTAATGGTACTAAATTTTGGGTATTTTACATCACGTATATGCATATAATACCTTATACAAGATTAGGGTATTTTATAATAGTAAATAATTTTTTGTTTTATATATGATATTGATTAGGGTAGATGTAAAATACCTAAAATTTGATACATTGGAAAGCTTAGAAAAAATACATTATTTCTTTAAAAAAAATTTAAAAAAAAAATATGAAAGGGGCAACAATTAAGTTTAAATAGTGATTTGAAGAAGAGGTTTACACGGTTTTAGATTTAAATAGTGATTTGAAGAAAATTTTAGGTAGGTAATTGAGTACGTGTAGTGTTATAATTAATCGGATTCGGGTTTATATATGGCAAAAGTAACGATACCCTACCCGTTGTCATCAGTACGATATACACAAGGAAATCAAGGGCTGCTTTTGCCACACAAGTTAGCAAGCATACAATCACATCTTTATTTAATAGAGGAGATTAAAAAGATGTCTACGGATTTTGGCACTCGCATGAACGAACTTTGATTCTCCTGGGTCCAATAAACATGCCAATAATGTAGCTCAACTGTATGGCATTGTTAGAAGAATAAATGCAAGGTTTTACAAACCAAATACATCAATTAAAAGTTCAAAATATCATATTTATCAATGACAATTATCATCTAGTTAAAAATTATAACATTAATATCATCAATTAGAAATTGTTAGTAGACCACTAAATAAATGAAAAAAATTTCTTAGCTCCATGCCATCATTCTTTTGGTAAATTGCAATTTTCAAATAAATAATTTATTAGTGAAAATTTTAGTTTGTTAGAAAAAATTTTTCATACAAGGTGGAAATGACTTTTGTTTGGAAATTAACGGCCTGTTTCGGTGGAAGGAAAGAAATCAGCAAAGAAAGGAAATAAGAAGAGAAAGAAAATAAGAAGGGAAAGAAATCATTGCTTTCCCTTATAGGCCTTGTGTTTCAGTGGAAGGAAAGGAAATAAGAAAAGAGTAAAAAATTTATAAATTAATTATATTATACATAATACATAAATAATTAGTAAAATTATAACAATTATAGTTTGTTAATTATAAAAATACTATAAAATTCATATTAATTTGTATAAAATTCATATGATACCAACCTAAATATTGCAATGGAATATTAGTTCAAAAGGCAAATGAATAGATTGAGAAGAATTTAGACTAACAGCATTTAGCAATTATTTTTTTCAGGCAATACCAACTTACAGAAGAAAATGCTACATCCACTGGTTTGCCCTAGGAACGATAATTAGCAGCATGATCGAGACAGTTAATTTCATTGTGCTTCCCAGGTTTGCCACCCAGCAGTTAATTAAAGGAATGTGACTATGCAGAAGTCTTCATAGAGATCATAGGTAAAGTTTAAGGATAAGCTAATCGAATAATAATCAAGGCGTGTGACACTATGATTTTACCACAGAGCTTAATCGCTTACCCTTTTAAGGTACTCGACAATCTAATTAGAATAAATATGTTCTTGAGGAAAGTTTATCACCATCTTTGTGTCTCAAACAGACAAACACCCAAAGCCAATGCTTCATAGCCTGTTGATTTTGATTGGAGTGATTTCGCTGGATAAGATCAAACATATAAACTAAAAGGCTAAAACCCAGAGAATTCGACTATTGACTATAGGCAGGAAACAACAGCGCAAGTTGCACAACAGATAATCGCACTGTCTGAAGCTCTAACATACAGATTAGTAAATGATATGTGTACGACCAAGCATACCACACAATGCTTTGTCAATAAAACATAAAATAGTTTTGAAAACCTTGTTAAGAAAAGAATTGCAGAATTCATCGAGTTCTAAATTATTCTCAGTAATCAAGAAAGATTAATCTTAACTTGGACCATCCATGTTAAGTGCATTGAGTAGCTGTAGCATCATGGACTCTTTGAAACTCTCCAAAGTGGTCCGAATAGATTGACAAGATGTCTTCTTCTTGTGCTTGATCTTCTTCGGTTTTGTGTAGGTTTTCTTCTTTCGCTTCTTAGCGCCGCCGCGGAGGCGGAGGACGAGGTGGAGAGTAGACTCCTTCTAGATGTTGTAGTCGGCGAGGGTGCGGCCGTCCTCGAGCTGCTTCCCAGCGAAGATGAGGCGTTGCTGGTCCGGCGGGATCCCTTCCTTGTCCTGGATCTTGGCCTTGACGTTGTCGATGGTGTCAGATGACTCCACCTCAAGAGTGATCGTCTTCCCGGTGAGGGTCTTCACAAAGATCTGCATCTTGCCGGCGGCTGGCGAGAGGAAAGGGGCAGCTACGGACGAGAGGGGAGGGGCGGCTGCGGACGAGAGGGGAGGGGTGGCTGCGTGAGATTCGGGCGTGAGAGCGGGCGAGAGAGTCGGGCGTGAGAGCGGGCGAGAGAACGAGAGAACGGAAATCATTTTCCGTCTCTTTTTGAGGAAACGATTTTGGAGAGAAAAGAAAGAAATAATTGCTTTCCTTTATGTCCCTTCCTTCTTCTGAAACAAGCAAAATGGAAGGAAAAAATTAAATTTCTTTCCTTTCTTTCCCTATTTCCCTCCACTGAAACAGGCTGTAAGAGATCTTCTACTGGTTTTCATAACTAGCTGTGGAACTTCAACCAAGGAATCACATAGAACGCTTCGCATGGGAGTGGAAAGATATAAGAGAATGAGGTGCATGCTTTATAAACTCACTAATCTCTGATGGCTATAGAGGGCCATTATGATAATTATAGATGTTAAATTTCAACAAATGCACCACCATATCAATTGATCCATCTCATCATATTCACGTATTAAGTTTAATTTACACTAATCAACTAGATTAACTTATGGTCTAAAAGAGTCTTAAGTTCAATTGTTTGAGGACTATGGGCACCTAAGCTATTTACTCTAAAGAAAGGCCATTACTATTTGATTTTGTAAAAACAAAACATCGATTCATGGCCATTAAAACTCGATTAACTAGTAACTATGTTTCAAATATAGCAATTCCTATCATGAGTCATACCATCATCGGATGATTAGCCATAGGTAGAAACTATAAATGGAAACTACAAGTGCTACCAAAAAAATAAACCAAAAAAAAGGACGGCCAGCAAATATAGACAATGAAACTATCCTTCATCACATCGTTTCCATATTAATGTTTTTTCTTTATAAAAATAATAAAATTTCATCTTTTACATGGTGTTAGCGGAAACTCGTATGGGCAAACCAATGTCACTAGCAGCCTACACAAAAAAGCATAGCATCAATTCCACACTTCTAATCATACTAACCACTTGAGAGATGAACTAAAATTAGAAGCTTCATCAATTCTTTGGAATTTTAGGAGGTAGCGGACCCATACTGCCTGCGTCGGGTTTCCGTTTAATTCCGAGAAAATGTTCCACCTGTGCATCAAGTTAAATATCGAATCAAGAAGCTGAATGGTGCCACAACGATCAAGGACAAAAAAAAGTGTTACAGTATATAATGAATGGCACAAATCGAGCCACAGCAGTCCAGTATACATAGTAGATTAACCAAAAAATAGGAAATAAATTGAACATTGTGGCAAATGAAGCTGGACAATAGAATTGGATTGGGTTATCTGTCATCTTAATTGACATACTGGTGGTATAATGCTATTTCTACAAAAGAGATAGCCTACCTTTTTATCCCCAAGCATGGGGGTCAAGCTCCCCAAATGATCTTTCTCAACAGTAGCAAAACCACTTCTGGGATCGCTGGTTTGTCTACATTTCACAGAATGAACATGATGTCACGAAGAAGCAAAGATTTAAAATATAACTTTACTACAAAACGCATGACCAACATATCAATCAAAATCTTGCAATTGCCTAACATAGGTTAAGATTAAATATTCCGAAAATAATTAATTCAGATAGCCCTATGTTACCTGTATTTTACAATTAGTAAATGAACAAATAGTTTAAAAAGCATGCAAGGAAAAAGAGCACATAAGAGCTGGCAACACTTGGTCTAATTTCGAAGCGCATTAGTATCAAAAAACGATAAGATGATGAGTACATGACCATTATATTGAGAATGGAATAGCAAGCATGGAAAAAAAAGATACGGAAGTTGATATTAGGAATATATACCCTGGCTTAACATGACCACTTAACACCAAATAAGGTGTCTGAAGTCGAGCTTGAGCTTCCCTCATTTTTTCGACAGCGAGCAATGGAGTATCTGAAGCTTTCATCTGCTTAATCTTCAAATCCTCCTGATACTGTTTCATACGCTTCTCTTGCTTCTTTTTTCCAGGACCCTTACCATGAAATTTATGTGAAAGCATTCGGAATGCCTCTTTGGGTGTCATCTGCAAAAAAATATAAATATTCTCCTTTACAAACAAAAAAATTCAATATAAAATACTTAGCACAGCACAAACTACATGAAAAAGTACAATGTGAACATAACTGATCTCAATCAAAAGAATTACTTCTTCCATGTGAAGTAAATCTTGAAAAATAACTTACAGAATAGTAAGATGATGGCACACAAACATTAGAAACCATTAGGGATATGTATTGAATATGACAGGTATAAAAATAAAAAACTGTGCAACGTAAAAAAAAAAAAGGATTCTCCAAATCTACAACAGAGAAAATCAAGAGATTCATCAGGATGAGTTCATAAAAAGAAACAAACAAATTTCACAAAAGGATTTGAAGCATATTGAATTTACTAGATGCATTACAGTAATTTATAATAGAAGTTAATGAAACCAAAATTCATGCACTACTTACTTTATGATGAAAATTATGGGGAAAAAGAATGTTTGATGATGAACTTACAATGCGACCAAATTCATCAGTCCTTTCAATTCTGATTTCTTTTGTTCCTTCATTGTCATTAAGGCCAACCAGTTTACTTTTCTTTTTGTCCATAGTTCTGCCACCCCAGTCTATTGTCTCCTTGAGGGCCCCTCGTTCTCTAAGTAACTTGAGTGCACCTGCTAAACCATTTCCTAGGGGAGCCTCGTGGATAATCTCATCTGCAGCAATATCATCTTTATTCTCGCTGATGGGAATTTCAGATTTATTGGTTTCTTGCACATCATCCCGTCCACTTATATCAGCTTTTGCTTCTACTTCATGGGACTTGGAAGCATCTTCTTCATCCATGAAAATGTCTTCTGATTTAGCTTTTTGGATCCCTGAATCAAGCAAAAGAATATGCTAAAAACAATTAAAAGAAAAGACTAATAATGATAAATAAGCAAAAGAAGGCCCAATAGATAAATCAAGATAATCATGAAAGTAGTTGTAATAAATGCTTCTTTTATGCTGACCAAAACCAAAAGATAAAACAATAAGACAACAGGAAACTACCTTCATTAAGTTGAAGACCTAATACAAATTCCCCAATTTCCGTCATAACAATTTTGTCTTCTTGTGCGTCTCCCAAGAGCTGGCTCTGAGATTGTTCTTGTTCTTTACTAGAATTGGCTAACTGAGCAACTGCCAAAGCAACCGCCTGAGGACCAGAAGCAGCTCCATCCTGTTCACTTAGGGCAACTTTTCTTGCTTGTACAAGAGACCGTTGTAGGTCTTCATAATCTTCACCAAAAACAAGATCTTCGTCCTCAGTAGATTTGAACATCAAAGTTTGCTCTTGACGCAAAACTTTGGATGCCTCTTCTGCTTTTGCATATGCTGCCTGGTATGCCTTGCTTCTCATTTCAGCTTCGCTTTTATCTTGTTCCTCTTTTGCAGTCTGTCTTTTCATGTCATTTCTGGAACCAAGGTCACTGGTTCCTAATCCAGCTGATTTGGCCTCCGCTTCCAAGGCATCCAGATCCAACTTTTCTTTCTTCCTCAAAGATTTCTTTTTCTTTGGCTTCTTGAACTGAAGCATCTCATCAGTCGTGTAATAATCTGATGACAGTTTCACTGAAGAAGTCAGATCTTCAAAGCTTTTATTGGTTGAACTACCTTCAATCCTCTTGCGGAGCTGAATAATTAACAGAGGAAGACAACAATGAAGCAGGTTCCATAATAGGATATATTACTCTAGTAATTTATAATAAAATAAGAAATGAATAATACCAATCTAACAATAAGTTTACAACTTATCTGACCCAAGGAGAGAGAAATAAGTTTCGCATAGAAGAAAAACAAGTAATTACATGAAACCTCCCTGATTTGGTCTTTGAACTTCTTATTTCTACTTTATACTCCCATTATTGTTTCGTTGGACGTCTTTCCATCGCATATTATACAAAAATTATTTTTTGTTAGTGTGGCCCCTCCTAGTCATCTAATTAATACACAACTACATCCAAAAATACTTTTTCCAAATGAAGAAAAATATGTTTCCTCTTCATTCTTGTACCCATAGAAAATTTAGTTTTCTATTTCTTAAAGAAAAAGGTTTTGGCTTCCACATGACCCCACCTAGATGACTAGGAGTTATATTAGTTTTCAGCAGAAGTTTACTAAATGACATCTAATGAAACAATATTGCATGCAAGGTTGAAACTCCATCGAGAAGAAGAAGAAGTGGCAGTACTCCTTTTTCTGCTCTACTCCGCTACAGGTACATATACAATGGAGGTGGAGCAAGCTTTCTTTTTCTTTTCCTCCCTCTTCTTCTTCTTCCTCCTCCTCTTTCTTCGCCATTCACAGCTCCGTGTACCAATCTGTCTTGCTCGGATCGGTATCGGTACAGCTAGGCCTATCTATTCGGTTTGAACCGAACCGAACTGAACCAATTCGGTTTGAACCGAATCGATTTGGTTTCAATGGTAAGA
Organism: Costus lasius; assembly: GCA_027563935.2. Lineage (NCBI taxonomy): Eukaryota > Viridiplantae > Streptophyta > Magnoliopsida > Zingiberales > Costaceae > Costus > Costus lasius. Next base: position 349,723 of record CM050448.1, on the reverse strand, counting down.
AGTCGAACCCGAACCGAAATGCAGTGAAACTGAATAAGAACTAAACCGATTAGCTCGGTTCGGTCGATTAAACTGAACAGCTGCTGATGTTTGAAGACGGTGAGCTAGGGAAGGAAGAAGGCGGAGATGGACGGAGGAGAAGAGCAAGGGGAGGCAGGGGAGGAGGCAAAGCACGGGCAAGAGGGATAGGAAGCAGTTACCCCATATCAACAAGAAAAAAAAAACAAAAAAAGAAAAAGAAAACAAGCTAAGCTTGAAGGAAGAAGAAAGAGGAGAATGCTGCAGGCCTGCAGCAGCAGCTGCAGTCTTCTTCTTCTTCCTTTTTCCCATCTCCCCCTTCTCCTCCCCCTCCCTCCTTCCCAAGCTTTCCCAAGGAGTCCCGCAACCTCTATGCATTCTCGTCACCTCCCTCCTCTCCCTCTTCCTCATCCTATCCTTCTCCTTCTCCTCCCCCTCCACCTCCGCCTCCTCCTCCTCATCGTCAACTTCAACAGCCGGATTCCACGTTCGATCCACCGCCGCCGCCGCCGCCGCCCTCCTATCCTCCTCCCCTCCGCCCCCCTCGCTCGCGGTTCGCCTACTTCCTCACGGGCTCCACTGGGGATAGCGACTGCCTGGTCCACCTCCTCCGCCTGCTCTACCACCCAAGGAACCTCTACCTCCTCCATCTCGATGGCACCGCCCTTGCAGTGCGGGCTGTACCAGCCTTTTGATCGGCCCGGAACGTGCACGTAAGCCAGATTTCGCCAATCCCCGTGGTTGCTCCTCCCTTGCCGCCACGATCCACGGCGCCGCTATGCCAAGCTTGGTGACGCGGGTGATGAGAGATCGGTTTGGCAGAGCATGAAATCGATTTTTTAATTTTTTTTTTAATTAAGATGAATTCGGTTCGGTTTGGTTTATATGATTTTTGAAAGGAAAAAAACGAAACCGAACCGATTTAATTTTGCTTTCGCCCAACACGAACCGACCCGACCCGAATAAACTAAAAACCGAACCGAACAGACTAATTCGGTTCAATTTATCAGGTTGAACCGATTAACCGACAGCCCTAGGTACAGCTGGACCATACGATCGGTACAAACTGGCCATACTGCCCAGTACGGCCGATTGTTTTCAATGATTGAAAGTTTGAAATAAGAAAGAAAAATATATATATAAACCAAATCACAACAAAGGTGAAAGCTTCAAGATATTCTAATATAATTGACTCCAAGAAACACAATGATTATTTCTAGTGGAACAAAGAGGTGGAGAAAGAAACATATATGTAAATTTAAGATCATAAAAAAACTAAAATAATGTGGAGGCATAAATAGCATACCTCTTCAAGCTTCTTTTCAGCCTCAGCAGTAAAGTGCCCACCCTCATCAAAAGATACTCCCTGAGGTTAAAGAAAGGGAACCAAGAACAAAGTGATTAAACAATGAAAGAAGTACCAAGATATTTAGCCAGCCATCAGATAAACAAGATACCTCATCTTCAACAGGATCATCATACTGTGGAAGAATGGCTCTTCGAGATCCTGTTTCATCGCTAAACCTGCAAACACAAATAACAACATAAAGATTATAATTGAAGATTTCCAAAATAAATGGTCATCAAGAGACTTACTTGTCATCATACAGTCCTGTCCTCCTTTTGGCAGCCTTGTAGGCTGCATCTCGTTGTTTCTGCTCTCCAATCTCCACATTCTCAAGCATATCAATATCTATTGAATTAAAGTTTAATTAGATCACAGTACAAATAAAGAAAATTTTCAAACAAGTTGAAACCAAACAACAAAGAGTATCCATACATACCATCATTGACATCACCACCCTTAAGAATATCCCGATCTTTGAGAGTCAGAACAACCGCTCCACCCTCAATTACTTTATCTAGACCATGTAGAATTTTAACTCCTGCTAAATCCTCTGTTTCCATGTGATTGAACAAAGTCTCATCAGAGTGAACAATTGTTACACAGCACAAGAACTCAAATTAGCACATGTTTACCAATACTTCATAACTAAATATATGAGCCGTGACAGAAATAAATTTTCATATAGAAAGAAAACAAGAATCAAGTTCTCAGAGTTAAGGAACAATACTCTGTGTGTGTTCAACTGCTTCTTCATCGTCCTCATCTAAAATTTTATCCTAGGAAATGGGAAAAATCAATAACTGTTATGATTGTATATCTCCAATGTAGAATTCTCTAATATTTAGATTATAACCTGCTCCTCAAAAACTTTTGAAAGTCGCAGAGCTTCCATTTCAGCACGTTTCTTTTCCTCAATTCTCCTACTCTTGGTGACCCATGATAATATCTCAGAAGTATCTTCAGACTTTTTCTTCAACCTGTCTTCTTTCATCCTGAATGGTCAACATTCAACAATAATCTTAAGGCATATATTCAATTTCAGGTTGAAGTAGGTTGTTTAAGACAAACAAGAGTAAGCACTAAATATATAGACAACTGGCAAGAAATCATTTCTTGACATATGGTACTGAAATCTTTTTTTGGGGTAGAACAATCCAAAATCACACATTAAAATGCTACTCATGAAGAATACTACAGAAAGTCCAATCACAAGCGTACATTATCAAGTTAACCAATTAATCTTGTAAACAAGAATAATGTAGTATTTGTGTTGCTGAAAGGCTACTGTGAAATAACCATTAAGACAAGTAGATTGTGCAAACAGTGGCAAACTAAGACTGTTTCTTTTACAGAAAAGTATCTTCAAATAGAAATATTTTCAAGAAAAATAATTTCCCCAAAACTGACTAATTGCCATTGAACTAAGGCTATGTTTCCTTTGAGGTAAGCAAAAGTGGGGAGGTAGAAAATTAGGAAAGGAAAGAAAGAAGAGGGGGAAAGAAAACAAATCAACAATTGCAGCGGAGAGGGGGCGGGGTGCAGGGAAGCTCGTGGGTGGGGAGCAGGGAGCTTGTGGGCAGGGGAGAAAAGATGGAGAAGCTTGCTGGGAGCAGGAGAGATGGAGAGGGGTGAGCTCGTGGGTGGGGAGCCGGAGAGGGAGCTGTGGGCAAGGAGGGAGAAGCTCGTGGGCACAAGAGAGTTGGAGAGGGGAGCTTGTGGGCAGGGAAGGGGGGCTTGCGGGAACAGAGAAGGAGAGTTTGCAAGGGAATAGCGGCGAGTATGGGGGGAGGAAGAGGGAGCTCGTGGGCAAGGAGTGGGGGGAGCAATGGCAAGCACAGGGAGGGAGGAAGAGGGAGCTCGTGGGCATGGAGCGGGGAGCTTGCGGGGTAGCAGGCAGGAGCAATGGCAAGAGGGAGGCGGCAGGAACCATTTTGGGAGGAAAAATCACCTATTTTTCTTTCTCTCTTTTTTTTCCTTCCAAGGAAATTCTTTCCTTACCTTCCTCTTTTCTCTCCAAGGAAACACTACCTAAGACCTTCTCATCAAGTCAGATTATCCACCGAGCTACCTAAGCTAGCCAAGTAGTTTGGCTACATGGTGTGATCCAACTTGGCTACATGGTGTGATCCAACTTGACTGACAAATTTGGCCAGATTATCAACTGATTTAACACATACAGATCATGCCGCATCAGTGGGCTACATTCTTGTTGGATTCCCTAGACCTATAACACACTAGTTGGCTATACAATCCAGTCCAGGTAGTAGGAAAAATGTTTTCTTTTCCTCAAAAGGAAAAGCCATTATCCTTGTGTTTAAGTTAAATTAATTTTCCTAAAAATAATCTTCTAGACCATACCTTTTTCAAGCTATCAAACACCAAAAGACGTAGCAAATATTTCTCTGTAAGTTACGTATAACTAGATTCTAAGCAAATTTACTCAGGCTAAAACTCACAAAACTTAATAAGAAAAAGAAAAAGAAAATGAAACAATTGAGTCTAACTCAGAAACAGCAAGTGTGAGTTACATAAACCCTGATACTACTACAAGTACAAACATATCAGCTTTAACCATAGTTTACTACCAATATTTTAAAAGAAAATAAACACAAACTCACTCATACAATTGTAATTACAGCTGATTGTGGAGGCTTTATAAAAAACAGAATTGAATTGATAATTCTTGCATTACAACATATCTACTTAAAGTATCCCTATGAACTATATAATAAGACTAGGACAATGTGCAGCTTGACCAGATAAAATGCCAGTTGCACGAAAAAATAGAAGCCTTGAAGGGCATATAAAAATGTGCAAATGAGGTATAAGCGCAATATACACAAGTTAGTCACATAAGAAAGTAGAGAATGTGAATAGTTTTGTTAAAACAAAAAATAGTTATGATTATTAAGTAAAACCCCATCTGAGTTTGAAAGTATACAAAAGGATAAGAGCACCTAAATATAGAATAGCATAGACTGTCTTGAACTTATCAGTCAGTCAATGGTAAAGGCAACATAAAGCAACATTTAAAGTGAATTAAAAAGAGTTCTTATAAGATGATGATGGTAATGCTTACTTTGTTAACCGCTCCCGAAGAACTGTCACCGATGGAGTTTCAGTTGACATTTCACTTTGTTGGTTATTGGAACCATTTATTACATTAATATCAGTATCATTCTGGAATGATTCTTCCTTGAGACTATGAAGTTTAACAAGCTCAGAATCAGATTGTAGTCTCTCATCCTGATCACTTCTTTTAGCTCTAGTTGTCTCTTTCTCTCTGTCACTTGTTCTTAATTTATTTCGATCAGATTCCACACTTATCTCACTTCCTTTCTCTTTGAATTTTTCCCGAGCTTTTTCTCTCCCCTTATCCCTCTCTCTATCCTTCTCTTTTTCACGATCTTTAGTTTTCTCCATATCCCTTTCCCTGCTTTTCATCCTATCATGATCTTTTATTTCTTTGTTTTTATCCTTTGCCTTCTCATGATCTTTTTCCTTTCTTCGCTCCCTCTCTGCTTCTCGCTGCACATTTTTCACATGATCTCTCTCATGAATCTTACTCCTGTCAAGGTCTCGCTCTTTTCTCCTATCATGTTCTCGCACCAAATCCCTTTCCTTCTCAATCTCATTTTCTTTATCCCGCTCTCTCCCTCTACTTCTTCCATGATCACGACTCCTTTCATGATCTCTATCAGTACTTCGATCAGCATCCCTATCACGCTCCCTTCCTCTCTCTTTATCTCTCTCCTCCCTTGATTTATCAAGTTCATCTTCCTCCTCATAAAGCCTATCTCTGTTCCTCTCTTTGTCACGATCTCGATCCTTGCCATGCCTATCTCTATCCTTTGCATCATACCTATCTAAGTCTCTACCAACATACTCATTGTTCTCATTTTCTTTGGACTTTTCTCTACCTCTACTCCCATATTCCCTTTCTTCTCTTTTTACCTTGCTGCTGTGCTTTGCTGTCTCTCTGGACTTCTCACCAATATTTTCCATCAACATATCATCAAAATCTCTTCCAGTTGCCCTGATATCCTCATCTAGTTCCATGCTTATCTCACCCACCTCCAAATCCATATTTAGCACGACACTCAAAAAGATGCAAAGTGCTCAAGAGTCCAAACTTATATCCTTCACCAGTAGTCTTCAGTGATCAGTCTACAAGCTGCAAAATGAAACAAAAAGAAAAGCAGTGTAACTACTATAATTTATCGGGAAAAAAGGATACAGCAAACAAAAATTACTACTAAATGAGAGTCACATAAAATACCAGTAATCAAGATTTAACAAGTGTACATGAACAATTATGAAAGCAAAAGAACAAGTTTTAACAGTCTTGGGCCTTCTAGCAACTAGATTTAGATCAATTTAAATCTTGTTAATAAGTTCTAAATTAAACAACCAACTAACACACATCATATTTACAAGTTGGAAAAATTGTTGTACTAAAATGTCATATATTCATATAATTGTCCACCGGCAAGGATACACAACAAAAGTAGAATGGAATTCAAGCAAGTTCAATCATCACTTAATCTGTACTTTTGAACTCTACTAAATTAACATGTATCTTTGGAGCAAGGTTGTCAAAAACTAGTTTTAAATCTTGCAATCTTAAGATCGTCTTAAATTAGACTAAATGATCTAGAACATGAGTACTATCCTCACAACAATAGTTGACTAAGTATCAAATTCAATTACCTCGAACTTGTTAGCTTGTTAAATCCTAACCTAAGCACATAAGTTATTAAAATTTTTATAGTAATAAAAGATATTTGTTTCTTTCACTGGTTTATTTATGGTATCTATTGACCAACAATACTTGAGCGTTATCATTAACCTATCTTCTACTAATTTCTTTTGTTGATTCACTATTGAATATTGATGAATATCTTCCATAAATGACTTGCATCTTTCTTGATTTCATTGTCCTTTTTATCATCTTTACTATTTTTGTTATTATTCCCATTGTAGTCATCTTTCTTTCATGTCTTTCATGTCTCCATAAGCTGCTTTAATTCATTAAGGCTGTATTTCATTCAATGGATGGGGAACAAAAGGGAAATCAGCAGGGAGAGGATAACAAATCCCTAAGAAAGGAGAAGGAGTCATGTGAGAGACACGCGACTCCATATCTGCTGCTCTGTGCACGAACGCATCCTTCGTCCTTTGCTGCTTCATCCTTTGTCGGAGGCGGACGCGGAAGTCGGAGGTCGGAAGCGGGCGCGGAGGTCGGAGGTCGAAGGCGGAGATCGGAAGCGGGCGCGGAGGTCAGACACGGAGGCGAGGAGTTTGGAGGCGGGCGAGGGAGTCGGAGGTGGACGAGGAGTTTGGAGGCGGGCGAGGGGGTCGAAGGCGGACGAGGAGTTTAGAGGCAGACGCGAGGGGATCGGAGGCGGACGAGAGGGGGTCGGAGGCGGACGAGAGGGTCGGAGGCGGGCGAGGAGGTCGACGGTGCCAGCGGACGGCTCTAGATGTGGGAAGGGAGGCGGGAGCGGCGGCTCCGACCGGGAGGGGGACGTCGCACGCGATGTTCCATCGTTTTCCTTCTGATTTGGAGGGGCTCGAAAAACGACACTGTAGCCGCTTATTTCTCCATCCCTCTGAATCCGTCTGTGTAAGGAAACCACAGAAAAAAGGAAAATCCGTCCGCCCCCTTTGGTTTTCTCTGCAATGAAATAGACCCTAAGTTCACTGTAGTACGAAGTAGTATGGAAGTCTTCAAGAGTTCATTGCATATCATTTTCATCTTGATTAACTCATTTTCATCACCATTATCTTATCATGCATTTACAATTGCATGATAAGTAATATTTAACTACATAATTAATATATTGGACTATTGTGATGTTGTGTTTCCTTGGAGGGAAACGTAGAAGGAAAGGAAAGAAAAACTAATTTTCCCTCGCTTCTTTGGAAAGAAAGGAGGAGGGAAAGAAAATAAGACCAAAGGAGGAGGGAAAGAAAATAAGACCCATTTTCCTTTCAAAAGGCTTCGAACGAAAAGGAAATCACGTCTCGTCTGCTCGCTCCATCGGCGTCGGATGCTTGCCGCTGACCTCCCCCCACACCTCCTGGTGGGGTTTGCTTGCTTCTCCCCCTCCCCTCGGCTAGTCCCAGTCCTGGGATTATGCTCGTGCACCTGGCCTTTCTCCCCCCACACCTCGTTGTTTGCCTCTAGAACCATGGGAAAGAAAAGCTCTCTGCTCCCCTCTCCTGTGCTCGATGCTTGCCCATTAGGGCTCTCCTCTCCCTTCCCCTCTGCTGCCACCAAAACCATGGCTCCCCTCCCTTCCCCAACTTCTCTTGCCTCCAACCGTCCACTGTCCACCGGAATTAGGGCTCCCCTCCCTCCCATGCCATCCTCCATCCGCCGTCCACATGCCACCGGAGGCAAGATTTCCCTCTCCCGGCATCATTTAGCCACCATGGAGATCCGCCCACAAGCAAACCCACTTCTCTATTGATTTTTTCTAGACATGTGGAAATCACATGAATGCTAAAATCTTTCCTTTGTTCTTTCTTTCCTCCCTCCTCTTCTCCTCCAATTTTTCCATCTCTCTTAGGAAACACAGCCTTTTAAGTCCTAACTATTTAGTGCCTATACGTTCTTTTTCCGTTATTGAGCTTTATTAGGAAAATATTAGTAATGTACTAGTTAAATTTATGCTTGCCACTTAGATAGATAACTAATTTGTTTGATTGTAGTTGGTTTTACCATAAATGCCCTCTTTTATATATATTATATGTGAATGCTACAAAAATATATAAATTGGTTATCAAATAGTAAATATCATGGTAGTTGATGCATAATATACATTTATTATTTTTCTATTACTTATTACTTGTTAAAATACTTCTATTACTTTTAATATATAATTATATATTTTTTAACAAATTTTTTTTGGCCTTCCTATGTTTTGGTCCATCAAAACTTTTACCGTTCCTAGTAGGATCTTGATCCTGATCAACCTTGCTTTGGAATAGTATTTTTTTTAAATTTTCCAAGTTTGGTGGTTTGTGAATATGAAATCTATGCAATACATATAATGTAGATTACTTAATTAAGCGAACTGTCACATGTTTATATGCTTAAATTGTCAAGCTCCTGATAAGTTTCTTTTGGATTGATTATATTATATTTTCGATCACTAAATGAATTAGAATTTAAATTAAATGGGTAGATGCATATTAGATCAACTACTAAATTACTTAGTTTTTAGTTGAATTCTTGTCTAAATTTATTATAGTATTCTTGATTGTAGTTTGGGTGCAATCAATCAAATGGGAAAGATTCACATTTATTTTCATATTTGTAAAGATATGATAAATAAATTAATATACTTCTATAAAGTATTAGTCCAAAACATTAGAAAAAATTACTTACCTAACATATGTCTACCATATTCCAAAAATACTAACGTGTAGGGAGGCAAGGCCAAGCTATGTGGAGAGTCGATGCTCCACCATGATAACATGGAATTCAACAGGAGCTTGAGCTTACCAACTCACACCATGAGAACAAGGAATTCAACAGGAGCTTGAGCTTACCAACTCAGGGAGAGACAAAGTCACAGTTAGAGGTGGCCAACGGGCCGGGCCGGCCCGCGGCCCGCACGGCCCGGCACGACACGGGCCGGGCAAGGCACGGGCGGCCCGTGGCCCGGCTCGGGTCGTGCTGGGCCGAGGCTTCGCGGCCCGTGGGCCGGGCCGGGCACGGCACGGACCCGGCACACATTTTTACCTAAATGCCCTCATAATAGTTATAAAAATTTTAAAAGTTAGGGATATAATTGTCTTTATGGTATAAAATTACCATTTTATCCCCTTTTAATAATTAAAAATAGGGTATAAATATGTAATTATACACCCAATTCATCCCTATAAATTGACCCCCCAACCCTCTCATTTCTTCACACAAGTTTCCAACTATCTTTGGAATAATTTCTCATTCTCTCTTAATACTCTCTTAATTTCTTTTCTAAGTCTTGAGTTACAATTATTTTCTTAATTGAACTCAAACTTAAGCTTCTTTTTAGCCATCAAGAATTCAATACTCTCTCGGTCTAGACTAGTCATTTTTTTCTATGACTCGTGCTCACCACGTGACTAGACGTGGAGAAGATCAAGTAAGTATTAAATTAATTTACTTTTATAATATAATTATCACGTGGTGAGCACGAGCACGAGGCATAGAGAAAAATGACAGATAATAGAAGAGTGAAGATAATTATCATTATGCCAAATTTTCAACGTTCAATCTTCCTTACATCTACCTTAAATTTCTTCAATGCTGATCAATGGAGAATCACTATTTTAAGTATTATCGAACGTGTTAGTCAAATTATACGAATTGATGTATTCAGGTTTGAAGAACACTTTATCCACTTATCTGATCATGCAAGACAAGAATTTTTGGCTTCTCCCTCTCCTTCTGGGGTTGAGATTGAGATAGAGGTTGAGGACTTTGAAATAAGTGATAGTGAGGAGGATAGTGATAATATCAACGATGAGCCGGAGCAATATATCGAAACAAACCAAGCACAAGAGTCACTTGAGTTTTTTATTATTGAAGAAGGAGGTAGAGCTGAAAACATGGAGTGCGCAATATGTATAGAGAAGATGGAGCACGGAGCGCAAGTATGCTTAACACAATGCTCGCATATCTTCCATAGTAGCTGCTTGCGTAGTTGGCTACGGGTCAATTGTGTATGCCCATTATGTCGACAATTGATTTAAGCTTCAATGTATAATTTATTAATATGAAATTTAATCGAGTTGGTTTTAACTTTAGTCATGTGTTGTTAGTATTGTTAATTAATTTAATAAAATATATTAAAATTAAAATTATATATGTTTAAAATAAAATAATAATTAAATATTTTTTTAAAAAAATTATGCAAAATACATAATTCTTAATTTTTTATTTTAATAATTAATTAAATTTGGCACGCGGGCCAAAGTCGGCCCACGGGCCACAATCAGCCCGTGGGCCAACTTTGGCCCATGGGCCACAATCGGGCCGGGCCAAACACGGCCTGAGTCCCCTCATTTGGCCCGTTGGACCGTATTCGGCCCGTGTCCCGAAGTCAGCCTGCGGGCCGTGCCTGGCCCGCGTGCCGGATCTGGCCCGTGTGCCGGATCCGTGCTCACGTTGCAACCGAACCGTGCCTGGGCCGGCACGGTTAATCGGGCCGCGGGCCGTGCCGAGCCCAGCGGTTCTCCTGCCGTGCCGTGCCACGGCACGATTTGAAATGGGCCGTGCCAAGCACGGCCCGCCTGGAACCGGGCCGAGGCGGGCCCGGGCCCAGACCGGCCCGGGCACGGCCCATGGCCACCTCTAGTCACAGTGATGGAGAATTTTTGATAGATAAATTAATATACTTCTAAAAAGTATGTCCCAAAAAATTGAACAAATTACTTATTTAACATATGTACCATATTTCAAAAATACTAACATGTAGAGAGGCGAGAACAAGCAATGCAAAGTGTCAAAGTCGCCCAGTGTAGTGGAAATCAACCAGCAACCCATGGGCCAGGCTACCTAGTACAGTACCAAAGTTTTCTTTACCAAACATATTAATCTGAGGTAATCCACCTAGACAAATATGCTAGTCATGCACAACTAGTGTTGAAATGATATTTTATGCTACATATTCAGCAACGCACACTCTACAACATGTATTGCACATTTGCACCTCCCAAGCACCTGAAGAACAAGAGCTCCGCCTCTAGCCTTGGAGGCCAATTTGAAAATCCTCATACTACATATCACACAAAAGCACACGCACGTCCACAAAATGTCAAAGTCGCCTCTAGCCAACAACTAGCCTTAGGGGAGTGGAAATCAACCGGCAACCCATGGGTCCATCTGACCTATGAGAGTACCAAAATTTTCTTTAGCAAACATATTAAGCTGAGCCAATATGGTAATCATGCAACAACCAACGTTATAAATGATATTTTATGCCACATCTTCAACTAGGCACACTCCATGACATGTATTGCACCTCCCACCCAACGTTATAAATGATATTTTATGCCACATCTTCAACTAGGCACACTCCATGACATGTATTGCACCTCCCACGCACCTGAATAACTGAGCTCCCCCCGCCTTTAGCCAGGGGCCATCTTGAAAATCCAACATACAATAATATATCACGTAAAAGCACAGATATGTATAGACATGTATACATGTATACACATATAGCCCTAGGGACGATATTGAAAATCCACATACTATATATCATGCAAAAGCACAGATATGCATAATATATCATTTTCTCAATTAACATGTCTATTTATTCTCTTTCTTTTTTCTTTTTACGTGATGTCATATTTTATTTTATTTATTTTACTACTAAACCACACTATATGTCTTTGCTTTTTAACAAAATTTTACAATCCTAATTTCGTTAAACTTCAAAACTAATTCCCAAACCTTTGGGTTAACCTCGTAGTCATAGGTTCCTATAAACCAATTGCTCTGACACTTAAAAATGTCATGGACCGACAAATTAAGCATTCTTGGTCATGGCATTTCAATATGATATACAAAGCTTCCAGAAATTCAATCTCTTATTCACAAAATATTTTCAGCAAGTTCATTTATGCAATTACCAATAATTCAATCAACAACAATACACAATTTATTTACAAGAAGCCACAAACATCACAATTTACAATTCATTTCAATCACTATACATTCTACACTACTCAAGGATGAATCACAACTTGGAGGCAAATAAAGTGGGTTAGCCAAAATAGTTAAGGAATCAAAATATAGTGCATGCGACAAGGATAAACAATTCAATTTTATCAATTCTACGTGGTAGTAAATCATAATATCAAAATACATATCCAAGGAAAATATCCACAACTATAATGTAAATCAAGAGCATTGTCGCACTATATAACCTCACTCTTTGAGTCCACACTCGAGATTAGAGTGTTTTCAAGGTTGCTACAATCATGGAACAAGTACCGGAGATAGCTCAATTGAAACTAACAATGATATAGTTCAATTTGAGAGTAATGCGGGTTAATGAGTAAAACCAGTTAACTCATATTTCTTTCAACATTATGCAAATATATCAATTAAGCTTTACATAGATTGCAAAACTTAGTACTGTGCCTACAAAACTGGCCCATACCAGATACAAGTTTGTACCAATCCCATGGTATCGAATATATATACATCCATATAAATATGTATACATGTATATGCATGTATATGTATATGTTTTATATATATATATATACATGTGTACATATGTATATGTTATATATGTATATGTATATGTATATGTATATGTGCATGCACATGTGCATGTATATGCGTATGCGTATGCGCATGCGTATGCGCATGCATGCGCATGCGTACGCATGTTGCGTATGCGCATGCGTATGCGTACGCGTACGCGTATGCGTATGCGTATGCGTACGCGTATGCGTATGCGTATGGATTTGAATTTTAATCTTTACTGCTGGTCGGACCAATATGATACCAACACACAGTCACACGGTACTAGTGGTACCGACACATGGACACATGGAATCGATCGGTACCAATATTATATATATATATACTTATATATGAATGTACATATATACATATTCATATATTTATATATATATACACACATATAAACTTAGAACCGATTCATACTATTATGTGGTTGGTGCCAATGAGTTCACTAGTCCAGATTGGTGCATATTGATCCTCTAACTTTGTACATGGTGTGCAAACCAACTTGTTCTAGACATATTTCTTAATAAAATGATAATCAACTTCAATGAATTTAACTCTGTTATTTGCATTGAATATTGCAGCATGATCGTTAAAGTACATATCCATTGGAGTTAGTGCTGGTGAGTCCTAAGTCCTTTAAAAATTCTCTTAGCCACAATATCTCACATACTAACTATGTCATTGCTCTATATTCTACCTCCAAACTAGTCGAGCTATCACATTTTGTTTTTTTGCTCTTCTATATCACCATGTACAAAAACTAGATGTAGACTTCCTATCGTCCACATGATTAGCATAGACAACATCTACATATACCTCAATCTTGATTTGTCCATTATTGTTTGTACAATACACCCTTCCCTCAATGTATTGCTTCCGGACCATGAGATATATCTGGTTCATTCACCATAAGATAGTTTAGTTTCTCAACTAAATGTTTGAAACTTGTAACATCCATAGGCAAAATCTGCATTAGCCCAGCATTTATTGTTCATGGCCTCCATTAGTTTCCAATCTATCGTCCCTATTTCACTTAGAAAAAGGTATTCATATTTGTACAATGACAAGAAAATATACTTTCCCTTTTCCCAAGTTTTTTAAGAGTAAATTGAGAATGGAGATAGACTTTTGCCTAGATATACCTCTATGCTACATAGTCCATATATAATGAGAAAATTACATTTCCACTACCAGGAGATAAATAAATATAAAGGGGTCGACTTTGTTTAAAACTATAGATAACTTTATATAACTTACATTTCAGCTCCCTAAGCAATACACCCTAGAGGTTCCTTCATATAAATGTCTTCAGAAAGATCCATAAAGAGAGACATTTTTGACATCTAGTTAATGTAGTTGTCATTGTAGATTGACCACAAGAGATGGGAGAGCTTGAACAAAATTTAGAGAATTGGGTGTAAAGGTATCAAGGAAGTCTACACCTACTTGGAGGTGGGATGTGGCCACCTAAAGAAAGTAGAAGAAAAAAAGAAGAAAGAAGGGCTTAGCTTAGGTACATATGTAATGGGCATGGCTTGAGCACCGATGCAACTCGGGCATGGCATGGGTGCAATAGGCGCAGCTCAAGCATAGGTGCAGCAAGCACATACACAGGAAGGCGACGTGGTAGTAGGTAGACAATAGGCACTAAGGTGGCATAGACATGTGTAGACAAGGCGCATGCATAGATGAAGGGGGCGGCTTGGGCACGGGTGTAGTGGGCATGGCTCGACCATGGGTGCAACGCGACTCAAGCTAAGGTGCAGTAGGCGCAGCTCAGCACAAGTGTAGTTGGCACAAGCGTAGGCTGGTTCGTGCAAAGGTGGCACTGTAGGAGGTGGGCACTAAGGTGGCACCATCGTGTGTCAGACATGGCACATGCATGGATAGAGTGGCATGTATGGAGTGGCGCAGCAACCTCGGGCATGCAACACAAGTGGTATGATGTGAATGGGATGCTCGATAGTGTAGCGTTGCTCAACCGAGGTCACGCTAAATTTGGAGTGGCGTAAGGACGCAGCCTAGTGACCCTGAGCATGTGCGACACTTGACACAGCACCGAAACTTTTGACATGGCAACCTGATGCATCAGCGACTTCTAGCTAGACATGAGCAAGTGCAACGGTGGCAACCGACAAACTAGTGCATGCTTGTGGATGTGCCACTTTTTTTCTTTATTCTTTCTTTTTCTTTTCCTTCTCGGCTATTCCACGACGCATCCTATACCATCTGATACAAACCAATACATACCTATCCGAGCGTCAAGTATAATATCTTGAACCAATTTTTAAACCTAATGCTCAGCTAAGCCACTTTGTGACAATATACACGGACAAATTATTTGATGAATAATTACATGAGATTGGCAAAACAAAATTGAATTGAGAACTATTATATTTGAGAGCTTTATCAGAATGTAAAACTTTTGAAGAAAAGCCAAAGTGATCTTGTATTTCAGATACCCAACACATCATAGAGTAGTTATCAATGAATGTAACAAAATATCGGTGACCCTCCCTACCAAAAAATGAGATGGACTCACCATATATATCATAACTGAACCAAAAGAAAAGAACGAGAACTTCTATTACATTGACTCAACAAGAAGAAACTACAAATGATGTTTACCCAACTAACAAGCATCACACAAGCATCACACGTGAAGCTAGGACAGGATGAAAGAAAAAAAAAGAGGCCAAGACATGAATCGAACATGC
Organism: Costus lasius; assembly: GCA_027563935.2. Taxonomy (NCBI): domain Eukaryota; kingdom Viridiplantae; phylum Streptophyta; class Magnoliopsida; order Zingiberales; family Costaceae; genus Costus; species Costus lasius. The sequence goes on along the minus strand of CM050448.1, from coordinate 334,377 downwards.
AACCTTTTGATCTAGAGTCAAACAAATCCACTAAGGCACTAATAGTTGTGAACTTGCAGCTATATAATAATCATCCAATCCAAATAGAAACTTGGTAACAAAAAAATCCTGTTGTTGTTGGAGAATGAAGACCATATCAAAAGTAGGTGGATGATACTATGATAATTCATCCAACTCACCTTACAAAAGAATATAACATTCTTGAAGAGAATAAACCTCCTGTTTTAAGAAAAAGATCTGTCGTGGCACATACATGGCCTTAGCTGAGTATAGTGAGTACAGCCAAATGAACACAATGCCACTTTCCGTAAGTTGAGACACCTATAGAAGGTGGAAGCAGTTAGATGATGTGCCTTTATGTGAGATCCCAAAATGAACTTCAGAGATTGTGCCTATAAAATATAATTGGTACCATTAAGCTTATGGTAGTGCCTAATATGCTTAATGTCACCAAAGTGAGTAGTTGAATCCATGTGAAAAAAGAAAAGGAACTAACCTTGATAACTAAGATCAGTGACCAAAGAGTAGAAAAAGACACTGAGCACCAAAATAATAGAACAGATAGTAATTGTCTACACTGAAACAATCGCATGGCAAACAACAATCAAATGCAGTTCATGAGAAGTGGATGCTATTTAAGGACAAATAGCAAAGAGTAAAAGCAAGCAATGCAAAGAAGAAATAGTTCACCACTAGACAAAGTCACTATGAGAAACTTATTGATGATGCTCGAGGTCAGAGGAGATGTCAATCACAACTAAAGGATGGTGTCAAGCACACAGATGAGTACTTAAGTTGTCCCAAATAAGAATGAGACAATTAACATATTCAAGGGTTGAGAGGGTAGTGAGAAACAATCAACTAGGATGAGCAAACGGTGGGAAACAATCTACAAGGATGAGCAGATGATGAGAAATGTAGATGGAAGGCAATGGAGAAGACGAGCCTGGTGGTAGAGAGATTAATCACTACTTTGATACCAAGTTGAAACCAGCAATGAGAAAAGTTTATTCAAGAGTTAGGGTTACACAGCAGCACACAATGATAACAAGTAAATAGTGACGCAAGTTAACAGGTAAAACCCATTAACTCATATTTCTTTCAACAAATTTAGAGGATGTTGCATCTAATACCGAAGAGACATCCACCTCATGTAACCTCTAGATGACACTTGTATAACAATCTCCAATAAGGGCTCCAGGTTCCGATAGTGATCCAACTATTGTATATAGGACAATCTCAAATATCATATATGTACCATCACATCACATAGGCATCCAAGCCAAATATCAAGATCAATAATATTTATCCAAAAAAGTTATCAAATAATAACAATATATGAAAATACATGTATTCCTACACATGATATTCAACTTGCACAACAAAACATACTGAATCAATTTTTATGCTCATTGAATCAAAATGTGGTCAAAAGAGAGGGAAGAGCTTACCTCACGTGTCATCCTTTTATAAGCAAGCTTATTACGGTCATTAACTTCTAGTCCAAACTCAGAAGTCAGAAGACATATAACTTAACAATGATATCATAACAAAAGATTTTTATCAACTTTTCAACCTCTTTCAAATTTCTCATCAGTAACTTATTTTCAATTAGTTCTTTTTCCTCTCTTTTTCAAATTTCTCATGGTTTCATACTTAATGAACCTTACACATACTTTTAAAAGGTAACTTATTTTCAATTAGTTCTTTTTCTTCTCTTTCTTTTTACTTTATCTATTCCTAGTAGCTTCATAGTCCAATGGGTCATATATATTATCATTATTAAGGTTTTTACTATTTCCTTTTAACTCATATCTTAATTTCATAATTTTTTTTAACTGAATTTCACCTTCCCCTAAATAAATAAACAGAAGGTTACTGCACTCGCAATAGCCAAAGAACAAATTAAGCTTTTATGTGTTTATTTACTTATTTGTTTCCAATTTACATCTGTCCTTCTTCAATTTCCTCTCAAAAATAACAATGTTTACAAAATACAATTCAAATTAATCAGGGATAAAAACTAGTAATCAAGAATGCCAGCCCTTATCTATAGCTCCGGCATAAACCGATATAATTATAAAAAGTGGAATTTCGTGAAGAGCATTATCACCAACATCATTACCTCAGTAATTTAACAACAGCGGCAACAGAGTAGAAATCATAGATGATAGATCGCAAGTGAAATTAAGAAAAGGCAGGTATTGGTGAAACTCACTTTGCTTATTCTGAGAGGAAATTGAAAAAAAAAAAATTGATATTGGCACTCGCTCGCACAGTGCCCCCGTTGAGAGGAAGAAGAAGGGGAAAAGAGTCACCTATGCAAGAACTTGACACGGTTCGCCGAAGAGAAGGAGAAGTCATCGTCGTCAATGCTCGGCTCTTACTCAGAAGAACAAAGGAGGACACAAAAACTCCGCCAAGGAAACTTGAAATCGTCGAAAGTCGCTCAATAGAAGGAAAAGAGGGGTGGGTGTTTATGTGGATGAAAGTGAGAAATTGGGGAAAAAGAATGGGTACCGTGGCTCAAATGATAAGTTTGTCAATTTTTCAATTTGATCCCATTGTTTTTGTAAAATTACAATAAATCCATCTACGGTAACTAAAAAAACCTAGTTAATTTAACACATTATTAATGAGAAAGGACAGAAAGTTAGAAGGAAAGGAAAGTAAGAAGGAAGGAAAAGTAAGGAGATTTGCCCTCTTGTGTTTATTTAGAGGGAAAAAAATGGAAAGATTGATATATACACCACATCTTTTTATTGTTATTTTTACACTCTTGTTATATAAATATCATCAAATACTATTAAAAATTACAATTTAAAATTAATAAAATATTATTATTTACTATAATACTATTAAATACCATAAAATTAATATATAATCACATATCAACAAACCAAATAAAACTTTGACACTATTCGAATATTTGTATGTGATACAACCTTTCGTGCAAGAGCCCGCCCAAGAGAAAATAACAAGACTCTCGACAAAACCTTAACTCAACCCTAGGCTTTATTTATAGACTTCATTCACTAAGCGAACCGGATATGACAAACCAACCCGACTCACTTTATTAAAAGACCACTACTACTAAGACAATGGGTCCGTAACAAATGGCCCGTAACAATTGCCCCCCTCTCAAACTAGTCTTGTCCTCAAGGCTGAAAAACTTCATTTTGCCCGGATCCCAAATCGCTCGGTAAGTTGTAGAAGCCGGTGCACCAAACATTTCGGCCGCAAGCATGTTGCCGGGATCCCAAATCGCTCGATAAGTTACTGAAGCAGGAACACCAAAGCTGGTTGCTTCAAGCTTGACAATCTCATACTTGAGCTCAGGAAACACACTAGCAAAACCATTAGTCTTCTCAATTAGTTCGTCGATTGACAAAGCAAACACATATTCATCCTTGTGTTGTCCCAATAGAGTTGATGAAGGATACATGTTGGGACCCATACCCAAAGGGCCGGTTTCCATCTGATGAGAACCCCTTGTTCCCACTCCTTGTTTAATGTCTTCAATTTGAGATTCTGCTTCTAGTGGTTCTGTAATAGTGCCAATAGCTGGAATATTAGCATCTATGCCCATCATGTTGGAGGCTATTAATAAGTCTTCTACTTCACTTAGGGTATTTTGCTTCTCAGGTAGGACTTCAACTTTTGATCCTTTTGTCTCATGGATACTGGCATTTGCTAGAGGTTCAGGCAATCTGCTACCAAGAACATCTTCCTTGTAGCTTTCCTCATGAACTGTAGTTGTATGAGGATTACCAAATTCTTGCACCATCTCTTGTTTCAAACTATCCCAAGAAAGGTTGGGAATCAGCCGTCTCAACCTTCGAACCCAATCATAGGCTTGTCCCTCTGTACGAACAAAAGCCATAGGAAATTCATATTCATCTTGCGTACCTCTAATGTTGAAAAAGTATTCAGCTTGTGCAATCCAAGCTTCTGGAGCAGTTCCATCAAAATTTTGTAAGTCCACATAAATGCGATTCGGCCGTCTATCCTCCATAGCACTTTGACTCGGTAAGGTAGTCTTTAGGGCCTCGCTCCCATCAATAGTCACATCCATTCCTTCTTGTCGTTGCTTTCACCATCTCCCTCAACATTAATTTCATCTCATCTAAAGCGTCAAGGCGACGATTCATCTATCGCTCTTGTTCCTCTCTAATCATGTCTTTCAACATTATTTTTATCTCACCTAAAACATGATCTATCTCACTACTCTTCATTTTTTTTTTTGGATTTTTTTTTCAACTCTCTGTTTTTTTTGGTTAAAAAAATAAAATAAAATAAAACCCTAAATTGCTACAGTACCTCCACGCTCACGCGCGCCTGTTCCGCCGCTCACCCACTTGCGTTAGCTTCGCCAACAGCTCCCTTCCTTGCTGCCTCCTTGCTGCCTGGACGACTATCCCTCGCAGTCGCTCCTCCTCCCGCGCCCAGGCGATGCCTAAACCAGCCGCCGCTCCCTCTCCAGCGCCCAGGTGACGCCAACCGCAGCAGCCGCTCCTCTTCCTTGCCTTGCGGAAAACTTCCCCACGCGCCCTGACTAGCTCGGCCTTCCTCCATCGCGTCCGCAGCCGCCTACACTACTATCGCTCTCGCTAACGGTCGCCTTCCGATAAAACCTCTTCCGCCATTACCACCTTTGTCAAGCCACGAACACGATGGCCTCCGAAGCAGCCCCACGCGAAACGCTGAGTCCCTGCGTCCCTCTCTCCCACCTCCAATCTCCCAGGCGAGGGTCACGACGCCCGAAAATCACCTTCGCCGAAGTAAGCAACCTTCCTTCCGCCTGCATAGACGTCTGCGTCTTCCCTTAGAGCTTCCGCCTCGAGACCCGGCAGAAAGATGACGGCGGCAGAAATGTTCAGCCGCCGAAGATGCTGCTCCCCGAATTGATAGACTCGTCTTAGGGTTTCTTGTTGGCTTGATGAACGATACTAGATCTGCCGTGTAGATCTAATACCGACAACGGAAACTCCTTCTGCCTTTATCCGTCGCCGGACCACCGGTTCCCCGGCGATCGATCCGGCAGGTCGGACCAATTGATACAACCTTTCGTGCAAGAGCACGCCCAAGAGAAAATAACAAGACTCTCGACAAAACCCTAACTCAACCCTAGGCCTTATGTATAGACTTCATTCACTAAGCAAACCGGGTATGACAAACCAACCCGACCCGCTTTATTAAAAGACCACTACTACTAAGACAATGGGCCCGTAACAATGGGCCCGTAACAGTATGTATATATATTATAATAAATATAATTGCAGGTCCAAACAGTACTATATACTTTACGATACACCATTTACCTAGAGTTATACAATTAATCAAAGTTAAGATGAAAGAAGCAAAAGAAGCAAACATGATCAAATATGTGAAAGAATAATTGATACAATATAAAAATAGGCCTCAAGTACATGAAAAATATGATTCAGTTGTCAAATACGTTCACTAAATGAGACAAGTAGGACCGGCTAATACCAATCTATAAGTTGCCAAATAAATTCATTGAATGAGACAAGTAAACCTGTTAATGCTAATACCAATCTATAAGTTGCCAAATAAGTTCAACAACACTAATAAGTCGATAAGTAGTGTATCACATTCAACTACATTAACAAGTCTAATACAACGTCATAATATCAGATCAACTACAATAACAAGACTAGAAGTCAATAAGATCAACTACATTCAACAACACTAATAAGTCTATAAGTAGTGTATCACATTCAACTACATTAACAAGTCTAATACAACATCATAATATCACCACAAGTGCATCAAATTAGCTAAATTAATAAGATAAATTAATAAGACTAAAAGTCAATAAGATCAATAATGAGCATGCTAATGTACTTATAATAACATTCCTTGAAATAATGATAGAATCTATCTCTATCGTGTAGTTGAGGACTCTCCACGAAATCATCTGGTTGTTTTATAAACTAATCATGTAAGCTTACAATTGTTCTCAACACCACATGAAAGTGATAACTAACACTTTCATTTGTATGATGAAAGAAAAATCAAAATGCTTGATTCTTAACATTGTGGGCAATCAAATATAGGAACCTTGCAACTTTCTCATTAATGGTAGAATTTTTGGTGTCTTTAACAAGATTTTTGCCTTGTAGAATCTCACATAGACTTAAAAAAGTATTCTTATACATTCTTAAAATGTTATAACCTATTTGATCTAAACTAGTTAATGTTCTTAAAAGTTCAGATTTCATGCTATCCTCGTAATCATTACTCTCCGCTAGTGGCTTATTCACAATTGTATCAAATTAGCTAAATTAATAAGACTAAAAGTCAATAAGATCAATAATGAGCATGCTAATGTACTTATAATAACATTCCTTGAAATAATGATAGAATCTATCTCTATCGTGTAGTTGAGGACTCTCCACGAAATCATCTGGTTGTTTTATAAACTAATCATGTAAGCTTACAATTGTTCTCAACACCACATGAAAGTGATAACTAACACTTTCATTTGTATGATGAAAGAAAAAGCAAAATGCTTGATTCTTAACATTGTGGGCAATCAAATATAGGAACCTTGCAACTTTCTCATTAATGGTAGAATTTTTGGTGTCTTTAACAAGATTTTTGCCTTGTAGAATCTCACATAGACTTAAAAAAGTATTCTTATACATTCTTAAAATGTTATAACATATTTGATCTAAACTAGTTAATGTTCTTAAAAGTTCAGATTTCATGCTATCCTCGTAATCATTACTCTCCGCTAGTGGCTTATTCACATACGATGATTTTAATAAAAGGCGAAGTTGGTGCAGTTGTGCAACACAAACTCCGGCCATAGATGCTACTAAACAGCACATAATTCGGTTGTTGAGCTTTTGAACAACTCTCCTATCTTCATTATTTGTTGGAGCCATTCCAATAAATATTCTATAACTGAAAATATTATCAAGAATAAGTCAAGGAAAATTAACAAAGGCCGATGAAAGTTTCTTTTTTTAAAAAAAATGTGTTCTTTATGTATCAACTTGGCAATATTGTCAAAAATGCATTCTGTGTTATAAGATCATATAATTCTTCTACCTAGAAATGTAGCCGGTTTACTTTTTCTTAAAATGCTTTTTGTGTTTATGTCAAACTCCATTTCTACATAAACACAGCTTATGTATACATTAGTAACACGAGTTTATGTAAATAGAAATAGATGAAAGTGATAACATGAGTTTAGAAAGTGTTTATGTAAGCTTACAATTGATCTCGACACCTCATAAAAGTTACATAAGCTGTGTTTATGTAAGCTTACAATTGTCAAAAATGCATTATGTGTTATAAGTCAACTTATTTATATCCACTAAAATATCGCAAGTTAGGTAGAAATGGAGTTTGATTTCTGTAGTGTAGTGTAAACTGGATAGATGAGCTGTGTTTATGGAAGTGACAAGCAAAATATTTTTCTTCCTAACAACAGGGGATTCACCCAATATTTTTCTTTGTAAAGAATAGAAGTCAAGTTTCCAATGACCTGTTCCTCCTCCTAATTACCATCTTAATTGTTTGACTTTGCTCATGCGTGTATTGCACATGGATTATCATGAACAGAAGAGGAAAAAAAGTCTTATTTTAGCAGTAAAATGAACCCAGCTGGTTATTAGGGCAAAAATGAAGCATCAATTTCATGAGGTGTTGAAAGCAGCAAGATTGAGCAACAAAATAAGAAAAGGCGGTGACAGGGGCAATGGCAGCAAGATTCAGCTAAAGATTCCAGTTCTACAAACATCAATTTGTAGTAAGTAGTGACAAAAAATAGGGCAAAAACGAAGCATCAATTTCTTGCGTATTAGGGCGAAAACCATGCCCTAATCAAGCTTCGGATGAATGGATGAATGGACGGATAGCAACAGAGGCGATGGCAACTTTGACAACGATGACGAGAGTCAGGAGGCGACAGTGAAAACGCAGCGATGAGGGGCGAGAGGCGACAGTGAAGAGACAGCAACGAGAAGAGGCAGCGATGAGAGGCAAAAGGTGGCGACGAGAGGCAAAGGCGACGGTGAAAGGCGGCGGCGAGAGGCGAGAGGCAGGAGAGGGCGATCAAGAACGAGAGAGGGTGAAAATAAGCTGGTAACGCCTTAGATATATACATGTTATATCTATCTAAACACAGCGTTACAGTCTATTTTAGCGGAGGGATAGAAAACAAGAAGGAAAAGAAAATAGGATAGAAAGGAAAAATGAAAAAAAAGGAAAACATTTTCATTTTCCTCTCCCTTATTTTGCTGGGATCGCTGAAAGGAAAGAAAATAAAAAATATTATTATTATTTTAAAAAAAAAATATATAAAAAACAAAAATTGACTATAAAATAGAAATATATTTGGTACAAATATATTTACAATTTATTATAAAAATAATTATCTTATAAAATTATTAAAAATTTTGATAGTATTTTTACTCTATTATCAATGTTTTGAAATCTGTGTACATGAGCAAAATATAACATTGTCGTACAAGTAGCTATACATATTATGTGTAAATTTCTCAAGCGAAGTTTCAACATGTCTTTCTTACTCAGTGGAGCCATGATAATACCTATGATTAAATTTTTAATGAGTAGATAAATCAATAAATACGAATGATAAAAAGAATATACTATAAGGATTAACTATGCTAAAACATGTCTCATATTAGGTCAAAATAGTAGAGCTGTTAAGCACCATAATTCATCTAAAATTTGACAAATAAGAATGATTAAATTTTCATGCAAGGAGATACATGTATAAGCGATGATCATAACTCAGAAATTTCCAAACAGCGCATATAGAGGAAATGTGAAATCAAAATCATGCTAGAGGAGAGTTACCGTGGGATGGCGTCGGCGACGAGGGAAGAGGCGAGGTGGGAGGGCGTCGGCGACGAGGGTGATCTAGGGCTTCGGCGACGAGTGGAGAGGCGAGGAAGGCTTCGGCGACGAGGGAAGAGGCGAGGTGGGAGGGCGTCGGCGACGAGGGTGATCTAGGGCTTCGGCGACGAGTGGAGAGGCGAGGAAGGCTTCGGCGACGAGGGAAGAGGCGAGGTGGGAGGGCGTCGGCGACGAGGGTGATCTAGGGCTTCGGCGACGAGTGGAGAGGCGAGGAAGGCTTCGGCGACAAGGGAAGAGGCGAGGTGGGAGGGCGTCGGCGACGAGGGTGATCTAGGGCTTCGGCGACGAGTGGAGAGGCGAGGAAGGCTTCGGCGACGAGGGAAGAGGCGAGGTGGGATGGCGTCGGCGACGAGGGAAGAGGCGAGGTAGGAGGGCGTCGGCGACGAGGGTGATCTAGGGCTTCGGCGACGAGTGGAGAGGCGAGGAAGGCTTCGGCGACGAGTGGGGAGGCGAGGTGGGAGGCGTCGGCGACGAGTTCACCGGGCAGGGTAGCCAATTTTTGTTAACCTACCCAAATTTAACTTAAATAATTATACTACTATCGATACCTAATTATCTACTAGTTATTTTTTAAAATCCTTACTCGAACTCGCTACTCGTTAACCATTCAAACTTTATAAATACCTAATTTAAATAATTAATTTTATTAAATTATATTAGTTCTATCTGAATAAAATTTGGGAGTTAGGTAAACTGAACATTAAACGAAATTAATTTTAAAGAATTTTAAAATGAATCAAAACAATATGATTTAGATAAAAGTTGAACTAAACTAAAAATTTTAAATTTGGTTTTAAAGTTGAATCAAAAGTTGATAGCCAAACACATTACGACCAGATTTGCAATGGAATCAGCCGAACGTCAAACTTTAATTGGGTGGAGTCAACACATCTTCTATTATTGATCATCCATTAAACAGCAGCATGCTTTATTTTTTATATTCCTACTATCTATAGTTTGGATACAATATTTTATTATTTTTAAGTTGCACTGTCTAGCAATGCCCACTTAATAAAATTTCCCAAACTAAGAACATATCAAAATCCATTTTAAAATTTACATTTACCTGCAATCGATAACCCAAATGACACTATGACAAATTATTCATCCAGAGTCAAGTGTGAATCTTAAAACTAAGACTACATCCGTGCTATTTTAAAATTAACATTTAGTTAAAAATGAATGACGCAAATGACACACTAGCTAGCCTATAAGGATAGGCCGAGGATTTTTTTTTTTTTTCTCTGGGATGATGCACTTAACTTCCGAATCAATTTCTATAGCCCCACGGCCCATAATTCAAAAGGCAAAATATTCTTGGAGCTGAAAGATAATACAAATCGGTATATATACCCTAAACTAAGGCACCAATCTGCAATGATTGTAACTTATCGTTTTCGCAACTCCTACAACATAACTAACGTACATTCATTATAACATGAAGTAAGAATCAAGTTTTCAAGATGCTAAAACTATTTCATATCAATTGATTTCTACCAAGTTGATGCTAGAATAGACTTTTATTTTTCACTAATGAGCTTATAGAGGCTAAGTTATATGAGTCATGCTATAACAAACAAACTAGTGGGTTGAGTCATAGTCATTGGCCTAACTATAAGGGTGTTGTAATGCTTTGGGTTGTAGAGAATGTCAAGGGGACCTTTGCTAAGTTTTTTTTAAAGAGGACAGGTAAAATACATCCTTTAATAGCTATAGATTAGTGTGAGAAAGGATGATCAATGAGACTGGAAGACATGACAATTTATTTTGAGTTAATGAATTATTTATAACCACGAGGTATTCATCCAATACATGCACAAAAGTGCATTAGGCATCAAATTACCAATCAAAGCATACATGAACACATGATCAATTAGACATATGTGCCTATTTTGTATACTTTTATATATGTATTGAATAGACATGTGGAGGGTGTTACAAGGGATGCTTATCCAAATCAGCAAACAAATTTGGGTTCAAGATTAGTAATGGGAAAGATGGAGGTAGATTTTGGCAAACCCTTCCATTTTTTGTCTTCTTAAAATCACTTATAGACTTGATTCCAAACCTAATGTGTTTTAGAAAATCTATCTCAGCCTAAATTAAAAATAAAAATCCTCACATGTACTTATCACTACTCATGCCTTATTTTTTAATTTAAAAATAAACAAATAAAAAAATATATTTATATAATTAAATATATTTAATTATCACTACTCAGCTCTCTCAGCTGATGAACCTGAGAGAGCTGACTCTTTACGACAACCTTCCAACTCGTTCACATGTACTTATCACTACTTCCAACTCGTTCACATGTACTTATCACTTCTCAGCTCTCTCAGCTGACTCTTTACGACAACCTTCTCTCGGGGCCGATACCTTCAGAATTGGGCGACTTGGAAGGCCTTGAGCTGCTGGACTTGAGCAACAACTCCTTCATGGGCAGCAATCCGGAGAGCATCTGCAACTGCACGCCGCTCGTAATTTTAATGCTTAGCAACAACAACCTCACGGGCTCCATCCCCCCGTGCATTGGTGACTTGATCAACCTCGAATTCTTCATGGTTTTCACCAACAGCTTGGCTGGCGCCCTGCCTGCTTCACTTGGAAAGCTGACAGGTCTGATCACACTTGACCTTTCTGACAATCAGTTGTCGGGAACCATGCCTCCATGGCTCGGCAACTTTTCCCACCTCAAGTTTCTTCAGCTCTTCGGCAACAGTTTTCATGGCGGCATACCTCCTGAGTTAGCCCAGTGCTCGAACCTCACTGCGCTGAACATTTACAGCAATCAGCTCAGCGGCAGCATTCCTCAGCAGCTGGGAGAGCTATCTAATTTGATTGCTCTACGTGTCTACGATAACAAGTTGAACTCCACCATTCCTGCTTCTTTATCTCGTTGCAAATCATTGATCTACCTCGGGCTTTCAATGAACGAGTTGACTGGCAAAATCCCGGATGAATTAGGTGCTCTGACTTCACTACGAGTGCTGACTCTTCATGCCAATACACTCACTGCTGAAATCCCTGCATCTCTGATGAACCTGACAAACCTCAAGTACCTGTCACTGAGTCAGAACTCACTGTCCGGGCAGATACCAGCAAACTTGGGATCGCTTTACCTGTTGGAGACTTTGAACCTTCAAAACAACTATTTGCATGGGCCAATTCCAGTGAGCATCACCAACTGTTCTCATCTGTTCAACGCAAGCCTGTTCTCCAGCATGCTCACTGGGAGCTTCCTGTAGGGTTGGGTAAGTTGCAGAATCTAACGTTCTTCTCGCTTGGTTCTAACTCTCTCGCCGGAAGGATTCCCGAAGACTTGTTCAATTGTAGCAAGCTCAAAACTCTGGTCTTGGCATTCAACAACTTGAGTGGCCCACTGAGCCCGCAGGTTGGTAAACTCGCAAGCTTAACAATCTTGCAGATGCAGCACAATTCTTTTTCTGGATCTATTCCGCCACATATTGGCAACCTTACCGCGCTCTTCAATTTGCAACTCGGTAGTAATAACTTTACAGGCCAAGTTCCTGCAGAGATTTCCAAGTTATCAAATCTCCAGGGGCTCTCCCTTGGAAGAAATGCCCTCGAAGGTTTGGTCCCTGAACAAGTGTTTCAACTTAGTAAGCTAGTTCTGTTGGATCTGCAGTTCAATAAGTTTGCAGGGCCGATCCCCGATGCAATCAGGAATCTCAACTTGCTCTCTTTCCTCTACCTCAATGGGAACATGGTCAACGGTTCACTTCCACAAGCCATGAAGAGTCTGAAGCAACTTCTGGCACTGGATCTTTCATACAATCGTCTTGGTGGGTCAATCACAGGAGCTGTAATAGCAAGCATGTCAACTATGCAGCTGTACTTGAATCTATCAAATAATATATTTGAAGGTTCTCTACCAGTGGAGATCGGTGGCATGGAAATGGTTCAGGCTATTGATCTTTCCAACAACCAGTTGTCTGGGAGCATTCCTCCAGCTTTACAAGGTTGTAGGAACTTGAACTCACTAGAACTCTCTCGCAACAATTTCTCAGGTGAGCTACCTGGAAGCATCTTTCCTCATCTTGACCTGATTACAAGCCTGAACCTCTCGAGCAATGAGCTGCATGGACAACTTCCGAGCAGCATATCAGTGCTAAAGAACCTCGTGTCCCTTGATGTTTCTCACAATGAGTTCAGTGGCCAGATACCAGAGAGCTTGGCTAATCTTACAAGTTTAAAAAGGCTTAAACTTTCTTTCAATCAGTTTGAAGGGCCCATTCCAAGGGGTGGCATATTTGAGAACTTGACTATATTGAGTTTAGAAGGCAATCCTGCCCTTTGTGGATCAATTCCTTTTCCTTCCTGCAATAAAAGAAGCCACAATTTGAAAACAAAGATATTGATCTGCATTATTGGGTTATCCTCTGTTGTCATTTTCCTGCTAGTGTTCTTTCTAGGGATGTTCTGTCACTGCAAACGTGATCAGAAGCAGAAGTCAGTTGACATGAAGGATTCTGCAGCGCTTCCACTCATCCCAGACATGAAAAGATTCACACAGAGTGAGCTAGAGGCTGCCACCGAGTGGTTTTGTGAAGAGAATGTGATTGGCCGCAGCAACTTGAGCACTGTCTACAAAGGAAAATTTGAAGGTGACAGGCAATTACTAGCAGTGAAGAGGTTAAACTTGGAGCAATTTCCAGCTGAGTCAGATAAATGTTTTTTCACAGAACTGAATACCTTGAGCAGGTTGAAGCACAGGAACTTGGTTAAGGTGTTGGGTTATGCCTGGGAATCGGGGAAGCTGAAAGCTCTGGCTCTAGAGTTCATGGAGAATGGAAACCTAGAAAGAGTTATACACAGTGAGGAGATCAGTCGCTCGAGGTGGACAATTTATGAAAGATTGAGAGCCTGCATCTCTGTTGCAAACGGACTTGTTTACTTGCATTCAGGCTACGATTTCCCAATTGTTCACTGTGACCTCAAGCCGTCAAACATTCTTATGGATGTAGATTGGGAGGCCCATGTGAGTGACTTCGGTACAGCTCGGATGTTGGGCGTTCATTTGCTGGATGGAAGCAATCAGTCTTCCTCTTCAGCATTCCAAGGCACCATTGGCTACATGGCACCAGGTGAGTTCTTCTAGGTTTAAAAATACTGTGACTCTTTAGTTTAGTTCCAAACAAGACTGGTCATTGCCATATATCATTAACTTGCTTAAATGGCCATTTTTCTGAAAAATAACACGAATGCTGGACTTTTGCTGTGAAGAATTTGCGTACATGAGGAGAGTGAGCACAAAGGTTGATGTGTTCAGCTTTGGAGTGATGATGATGGAGCTATTCACCAGGAGAAGGCCTACTGGATTGATTGAAGAAAATGGAGTTTCTCTCACGCTGCAGTAGCTTGTGGAGAAGGCCATTGCCAGTGGACGCAGTGGTGTTCTCCAAGTAGCTGACAGTGGCATGAACCTTGTGAATGATGCAGAAGAAGGAAAGCTGATGCGGGTGATGGAGCTGGCTTTGTCATGCACTAGATTTGCTGCAGAGGACCGGCCGACCATGGACGCGGTGTTGTCATCCTTGCTGAAGCTGGTTGAGGAGAAGGACAACGATTAGATGTGAGCAAGCAGAAATTAGATTTAGAGAGAAACTATAGGAGCATATGTTCTTTAACATGCAGAAATTCTAGTATTTCTTTTTTAAAAGTATTGTACTAGTTTGGCAACTTAGCATTTATATCTTTGCATTCAAGACTTTGAAATTGGTGTGTATTTCAGAAGGAAATAAGAGTATAAACATATTCATGTGCAGTGATTTCTTAGTTTGAGCAAAATTTTAAGCAGCAGCATACCTAGGATGAGTTTGCTAGAGTGTCTCCTGTTGTTTAGTACGTGTGCTCAACCATATGACATAATAATAGTAACTCACTTAAATGTGTTGTTCAAGTTAGGGTTTGAATCAAAGAAAATCAACCTCATTAGAGTAGAAAGGAGAGTATATGAGAACATGCTACACGGGTATTGGGTATTATACCAAACCCGATAAACAAGGAATACTAACACTATGTATACTTGGAAGGATGAAATTTTAAATGGAATTCACAGTGGATGGATTAACAAATCAGCTGTGGATGGAAATGTTTTACACGTGCGTTGCACGTGAACCTCGCCCAAACCCATCGCGCTCGTCCCTCCTCCCGCGGGCTCGCAGCGACGCTTCGCACGCCATCGAGGCTGAGCGGCGGACGCTTCGCACGCCATCGCTGCTCGCGAAGTCAAAGGGAGAGGGAAGCTGGGCGGCGGGAGACGAAAATTGAGCGGCGGACGCTTCGAACACCGTCGCTGCTCGCGAAGTCAGAGGGAGAGGGAAGCTGGGCAGCGGACGAGGCTAGGCAGGGCGACGGTCGAGCGGGCTGGCGCTGGACGAGGCAAGGAAGAGGTGGAAGGAGAGGGAAGCTCGGGAGGACGCTTTGCACGCCATCGAGGCTGAGCGGTGGACGGACGACGGTGGAGCAGGTTGGCGCCAGACAAGACGAGGAAGAGGTGGAGGGAGAGGGAGAACAACGAGGAAGGGCGACGAGGAGGCTGGGCGACGAGGCTAAGCGACGATGAGGCTTTCCGGCGAAGCTTTCCAGAGAGACGAAGCTTTCCGGCGAAGCTTTCCAGAGAAGGGTTGCAAGCGGCTGCAAAGGTATCTGCCCGAGCGTGAGTTTTGATTATCCGCCCGATTTGGGCGGATGATAAATCAGCGGATAATCTTCATAATTTTCCTCCCAATATCCTTCCTAAATATCCGTCCGCTGAAGTAAACGACGAAAAAAGTAATAAAAAATTCGCCCCTTCCTATTTTCCTTCCAAGTATACATACCCTAAGAGACAAAGTAAACTCTAACACTCCCCCTCAAGCTGGAGTAAAGATGTTTGTTAACTTCAGCTTGTCACAAAGTTTATGAAGCCTAGACGCTCCCAAGGATTTTGTAAAGATATATGCAACCTGATCTTCAGACTTTATATATGGAGTATTGATGACTTTGTTGGCGATGATCTCCTTGATGAAATGACAATCTACTTCAATGTGTTTTGTTCACTCATGGAACACAGGGTTGTTAGCAATAAAGATAGCCGCTTGATTATCACAAAACATATCCATTGGAGCCGGACACTTCAGCCCACATTCTTGTATAAAATTTTTTAACCATAGCATCTCACAAACTGTATGAGCCATCGTTTTGTACTCTGCTTCACAACTAGCTCTGGCAACCACATTTTGTTTTTTACTTCGCCAAGTGACCAGGTTGCCACCAAGAAAGGTGCAAAATTCAGAAATGGATTTTCTATCATCAACATTCCCAACATAGTCAGCATCAGAATACGCCTCAATATGATTATGTCCATTTTTGTTGTATAGTAAGCCTTTCCCGGGAGCACTCTTGATGTATTGAAGGATTCGAGTAGCAGCTTCCCAATGACATTGTTTTGGCCTTTGCATGAATTGACTAATGATACCCACCGCATGAGATATATCCGGTCGAGTGACGGTGAGATAATTAAGTTTGCCAACAAGACGTCTGTATTTTGTGGCATCAACATATACAGAGTCATCATTATCACTATATTTCTGGTTTGGAACAAGAGGAGAATCAACAGGCTTACAATCACTCAAACCAATGTCTTCAAGAAGATCCATGACATATTTTCTTTGTGACAAAAATAGGCAATTTTGTTGATATGCTATTTCAATTCCCAAGAAATACCTTGGTTTTCCCAAGTCTTTGATGGTAAAATGTGATTGTAAATGTGTTTTGATCTTGTCTATACCACATAGATCATTGCATGTGAGTAACATGTCGTCCACATAGACTGCCAAGATAACAACTCCATCATCTGACTGACATATAAAAATAGAGTGATCAGCCTGACTATGACAAAACTCTGCTGATATCATTATCTGAGAGAGTTTATGAAACCACGCCCGTGGACTTTGCTTAAGGCCATAAATGGACTTGTGTAGTTTACATACTATCTCCCCCTGAGCAACGTACCCCGGAGGTTGCTCCATATAAACATATTCAGAAAGATCACCATAAAGGAAGACATTAGTAACATCCATTTGAACAAGAGGCCAATCACCATTAACAGCCAAGGAAAGTAAAGTCCGAATAGAGTTGAGACGAGCCACAGGGGAAAAAGGTATCAATATAATCAACCTCATAAACTTGAGAATAACCTTTAGCAACTAAACGGGCCTTATGGCGAGCAATAGATCCATCTGGGTGATACTTAACAGCGAACACCCAACGACAAGGAACGACCCAAGTGCCCGAGGGAGGAGGAACCAAGGTCTATGTCTGGCGAGATTGTAAAGCCGCAATTTCAACATCCATAGCTTGTTTCCACTCAGGAATTAGCATAGCCTGTAAATGAGAGTGTGACATAGAAATAGAGGATAGGGCAATAGAAAATGCCCGATAATGAGGAGACAACTGAGCAAAGGAAACATAATCAGAGAGAGGATACCGAGGGGCGTTACGACGGCCTTTCCGTAAAGCAATAGGAAGATCAGCACCAGGATCCGCGGACGAAGAGGGGTCGACAGGAGGAGGGCGTGGGGCGGCGGCTATAAACCTGTAAGGGAGCAGACGAAGTATCTGGCAAATCATCAGGAGTAAGAAGCAAGAGAGGAACCATAAGCGGAACAGGAGGAATCGGGGACACCGGACCCGATGAAGGAAACATAGTAAAAAAGGGTTGAGACTCATCAAAGGTGACATTAACAATAACGAAAGTGCGACCACAACTCGGATCAAAACATCGGTACCCTTTTTGAGTACGAGAATAGCCAAGGAAAACACATCGAGTAGCACGCGAGCTCAACTTATCAGTGCTCGGGCTAAAAATATGAACATAACACAAGCAGCCAAATACACGAAGAGTAAGAGAAAAAGGAACCTTAGACGGAAAAAGAAGAGAGAAGGGAGAAGCACCGGCAAGAAGAGGAGTACGAACCCGATTAATGAGAAAAGAAGCTGTGAGAACAGCATCAGGCCAGAAAGAACGAGGGACCTGCATGTGAAACAAAAGGGTCCGAGCAACATCAAGCAAGTGCCGATTCTTGCGTTCTGCAACACCATTCTATGCTGAGGTATAGCTACATGTAGTCTGATGCACAATGCCACGAGACTGACAAAAAGAAGTAAATTGAGCGCTATTATATTCTAGAGCATTATCAAAACGCAATTGTTGGATAGAAACATTAAATTGAGTCTGAATTTCAGCATAAAACTTGCAAAATACATCAAAGAGCTCAGAGCGTTTCGTCAAAATATAACACCAACACATACGAGAAAAGTCATCAATAAAAGTTACAAAATATCTATGACCCTCACGACCAAAAACCGGACTAGGTCCCCAAACATCAGAGTGTATAAGATGAAAGAGATGTAGACTCTGAGTGGTGGACTGACGAGGCAAGGATGTGCGATGATGTTTGCCAAGTTGACAAGCATCACAAGTGAAGGATGGCGGGGACGGCAAGGACAAAAACTGTTGCAGGTGAGCAGATGAGGGGTGACCCAGCCGATAATGCCACAAGAGAGGAGAAACCATAGTAGAGGAGAAGGCACGAGGTAGCGAGGATGCGTTAAGGATGTAGACACCATCACACCTAGGCCCTCCACCAATCGTCTTCTTCGTCTTTGGATCCTGAAACAGACAATGAGAAGAAAGAAAGATGACACTGCTATTGTATTGTTGAGTAAAAGCACGAACAGAAAACAAATTAACAAGAAATTTAGGAATATACAAAACATCATGAAGTACAATAGCAGTGGAAATAGAGACTGTCCCAACACCAAGGATAGGAACAAGAGAGCCATCGGCAATGGAAACAGGAGCATAAGAACGCCCAGTGGACAAGGATATAAACAGGTCACGATTACCTGTCATATGAGCAGAGGCACCAGAATCAATAATCTAAGTACTGCCAGAGGAGGGAGCTATACTAGATTCAGGAGTGGAAGAAGCTCTGAAGGTAGAAGGCCCAGCAGTACTAGTAGATACTGATTGTAACAATCGATCATACTCCACAGCGGATATAGTAACAGTCTTTTCTATCATAGAACTTTGACCAACATCAGGTGGACCAGCATCATTAGCCACCTGAACCTGAGGACGACCAAACTTCTACAAGCAGCAATCTGAAGTATGGTTGGTACGACCACAATGAGAACATGATGAGAATATACGGCCACAACCCCGCCCTCGGCTAGGCATACGGCCCCTGCCACAAGTATAAGAAGCACGCGGAACAGCGAAAGCACTTAGCTTGTCCTGGGTTGGGAAGACTAAGAGACAAAGTAAACTCTAACAGTTCACAAATTGTATCTCTTGGAACTCATTCTAATATATATTTTAGTTCCTCCATCTCCTTTCTTATTAAAGCAGAGTGAATAATGACATACTGGTTAGGTATTAAATGCTATTTATATTTTTTTATGAAACTAAACAAACAAATGTCACATCACTAATAAATAGTAGCTTCAAATTTTTAAGACATAGACTTTTAGTTAAAGAGTTGAATTGGAACTCATTTACTGCCAATCCTACTATGGGATTACAATGAAATTGCTGGTGCCACTTGAAAATACAGTATTGTGAAGATAAAAGCAATACTATTTGTAGCAAAAAATACTATAAATTACTGTTGGAAGGAACATGCAGATAAAAATACTGAATTAGTTAAATTTTGTTTGGTAGAGTTCATTTTTTTTAAATTCAGTTCTATTTCAGTAGTAAAAAAATTTATAAAAAATAAGTTTTAATAAATTTGGTTTTCGTTTTTAAAAATGCTCATCCGTAGAGCTGCATGGGCGTTGTTCACGGAAGCTGGCTCCATAGTAACCAAAATTCAAAAAAAAAAAAAATCCCAACTCTGCGAGCGTGGGGTTTGGTGGAGGAGAAAATTTTCTAAATCTCAAGACAGATCTCCTATTTATCAGTAGATCTGCTAAAACTATAAATCTTAAACCAGAGTCATTTAATATATATATATATATATATATATATATATATATAACATATATGGTATATATTTAATTAATATATATGTTAATTTATAAATTAATTATTGTATAAAATTATTTAGTTAAAATATAAAGCTCCTTACGTGTTATTGTTATTGTAATTATTTTTATCACCACTTTTGAAGTGAATATATATTTATAAATTTTTTAAAATATACAATTTATTATAATTTTTAAAATTTTAAAAAACACTAATTTAATAGTAACACCATGTCAACTACCCAATCATTTTCAGGTGGTTGTTGACAAAGAGAGAAAAAAACTTATATGCGGTGCCAGTTTACTATGCAATGGCACCATCCACGTTTTCACTTAAGTTGGGATTTGTACAACACAAATCCCAAATGCTATTGACCGGTGGATGGTGTCACCGCATGTGCGGTGGCACCGTATATAATTTTTTTCCACAAGGAGGCAATAGTTGTATAAGAACTAGTTGTATAGGAATAAATCTTATGCACGGATAGGGGTGGGCAATCGGATTCGGTTTTTTCGATTTACTGACGATTTCGATAAATTCGGTTCGATTTAAACGGTATCGGTATATATATTTTGTATAATCGATAATCGGTATCGGTATCGATAAAAAAAGTTTCGGTTCGGTAAATTACCGATTATACCGATATATAATAAAAGTTAATATAATTTATATATAAGGACATGATTAATGACTAATGACTAATGACTTACATAAGCTAAAACCAATTAACCGAATAATACACTCGAACTCCGAAATCCGAATACCTTATACCTTGCTCGAAATCGACCCGCGATGTTGACTTTGACAGGAACCTGCCTCGTTTCGAACACAGCATGCGTTCGAACGAGTTTGTCTTTGCGTGCGTCGAACGCGTGACGCCGCCGGAAGATCGTCGCGCCTGCTCGCCGGAGCAGGGGGGAAAGGGGCCTGCGGCAGGGGAAGAGCTGCTCGTGCCCTTCGCCCTCAGCCTCCTGCGTCGACGCCGCCTTTGGACGCTGGAAACAGCCGCTCGGAGGTGGAAAGCTGGTCGGGGAAGATGACCGTGAAGCACACCGGAAACACGCTGGAAAACACACGAAAAGTAGGGGAAAGTTTCCTGTTTTATTTCTCTCTACAAACAATACCTAAAATCCTTCTTTCTTCCTCTCTGTCTGCCGCTTGGGAAAGGGACGCCGCCGCGTCTGCTCTCAACTCGTCGCTCGCCGAAGAGGTGTAGGAAGCTCGCGTCCCATCGTTGGTAGCACTGTCGGTGGCCGCAGCTGATGAAAAGGCAACGAGGAGCTGCGAGCTCCTCTGGGAACGCCCTTGGAGCGGAGGCTCGGGCGCGGAGCGGAGGCTCTTGGACAGCCCTTGGAGCGGAGGCTCGGCCGGCGATTTCCGGCGTTCGGCGGGACGCCGATGAGACTGAGGGGGAGGGCGCGAGTTGTCCCTCCCCTGCCGGTGATCTTCCGGTCCGGCGACATAAGCGACGGTGGTCGCGGGAGCAGCAGCGTCAGGGCGGCGCAGCGGACGCGTGACGCGAACGGAGGAGCGAAGAATCCGACCTGGCGTGTGCGTTGACCGAATTTATTTTAATATTCGGTAATTTACCGAATAACAATCGGTAAATTCGGTTCGGTATAAGTTCGGTAATTTATTTAATCGGTTCGGTATCGATTTTTAAAAAATCAGTAAATCTTAATCGGTATATTCGATTTCGGTAAAAACCGTTTGCCCACCCCTATGTACGGGGGCACCGCATGATGCGGTGACCCCATCCACCATTAAGTGTTGCTTGGGATTCGTGTTACACGAATCCCTAAACACTTAAGTGTTACTTTAACGGTGGATGGGGTCACAGCATCATGCGATGCCCCCGTATATTAGTTTTTTTAGTTGTATAGGTCTCCTTATGTTTCAAATTAACCTTCAGAGAACTAGCGCGCATAATCGAGGAATTAATACCCTACTATTTTTTTTTTGTTTTTTTATCATCATTCATTTACTGTTTCCATTGCACTGGTGGACGAATCCGTTGCTATAGGTCTCCTTGTGTTTCAAATTAAACTTCCTTAATCCCCAAAGAGGATTGTATGATCATCGCTTGCGGATGCCATCATATGTAGATTTGAAGGGTTCCAGCTGACACAGTTGACCGTGCCAGTATGTCCCGGAAGAGCTTGAAGTAGATCTCCCGTGACTCGATGCCATACATACACCTGTCATAAAACCATAGTAAATGTCACAAGGACAACTAGCTTCCTTTTTATGAAAGGGCACTAACACAAGCTTCAGATATTTGTCATTTAAAAAAAAAAAGATATTTGTCATTTGCTTATTGCAATGAATTGAGAATCAAAACCTAGATATTCTTGACGATTTTAAAAAGAGTTTCCTTGCATAGTAACTTCTTTGCAAGTGTAAAATAAAAAGAAATCAAACTCAGTTGGCAACACCAAATTGTTTTTCCATAGTGAAACAATTCTCTTCATTGTTGTTCTAGTGCATTTGCTTCCACAGGTTAATAGAAGATCAGTTAATTATTAATATATAATATGCAATGAATAAAACAAATCGTTATAAATTAAATATTAGCGTGGGTCACAGCATAGATGAGGGAAGAGGATATTCTTCAGTATATTAGAAATTAAACAGATCAAGGTTTTAACTAGAAGACAAATAATCTCCTCCTTATTTTCCTCCATTCCCCGCAACGCAAGCAGAACAATCTCAAACAAATGATAGGCTATCAGAATGTTCATATTAGTTATCTAGGAGTGCAAGTCGACGGAATGGGTGATAATACTGCACTAGTTTGATGCAAAGACTCGTACATATGCGTATTGCCAAATGAGAGACCAACGAACATTGGCACGTGCAATGAGATATTGAACTCAATATGAAGTCTCACATGTAATGAATATTCCAGAACGACTAGCAGTGAAGTTTCTGTTCAAGTTCACTAGATGTTTGATTATAGATACTCAAATGAGAGAAAATTGCAACAATGTAAAGGCCAAATCTAACAGAAGAAACTGATATTAAAAATTTAACAAATCCGGATGAAATTAAGCTTATGTGTGAGGGAGGAGAGATGCTTTGCAACATGTAAACCAGAGAGGGAATTCGGTTGTGAACTGGCTTGCATTAAATATCAGAGAGAAACCGGTTTCAAATGTTTATATTGATAGCTGGCCAGATGAGCTCGGACAGCTGTTGTTTTGGGATGTAAATGGTTGACAAGAAATATAGTTGCCTTTTATAAACAAAAATAACAAGTCCTTGTAGCCTTAAGAGCAGGGTTTTATATTGGTATCAACCAAGGTTCTTAAAATCGGTGCTGGAACCCATTCCGCTGCATCGTCAGAACGGTATAGTATCGATACCGTACCATGGTACTGGAGAAAAGTCGCGTTCGCCTTCCAGCCGTGTCCGCATCCTAGACTTCCAGCCGCATCCGCATTCGCCTTCCAGGCTCCAGCCACGTCCGCCGGCGGCAGAAGCCTCGTTCGAGGCGGCGGCGGAAGCTTCGTTCGAGGCTTCTGCCACCGGCGGAAGCTTCATTCGAAGCAATGAAGCTTCCGCCACTATTTGCCAACCGTTCGTCCGCCGCCGGCCAGCCGTCCGTTGTCGAAGACCCATCGTCCGCCCGCCAGAGGAAAACCATCCCTAAAATCTCGTGCCGCTCCAATGTCGGAACAGTTTCGTACCAAAAAACTACTCGGTACGGAACGATTTTATAATCGTTGGTATCAACTAGTAACATATGTCATTGCCGGTCCAAGTTGGTCCAACAATAAATGATGCACAAGACAACACCATATTGTTGGAACTCATTTCTCCAACAAAATAACAAATCCCTTGTAATTGCCATAACAGGCATTAACAACCCAAACTAATCAGTTACTATAAACCAACAATTGTAGCTGACTTTCGTATTATAGATTGTTATGTGGTTTAAGCTCCTAATGAGTGGATTGGTCCGCATAAACAAATAGTGCTACAATCCTTGCGCAACTGAACAAAAATTTAACTTAATAAATGGCACACACCAGCAGAAGGAACTACAAATTTGAGAAGCAAAAC
Organism: Costus lasius; assembly: GCA_027563935.2. Classification (NCBI taxonomy): domain Eukaryota; kingdom Viridiplantae; phylum Streptophyta; class Magnoliopsida; order Zingiberales; family Costaceae; genus Costus; species Costus lasius. The sequence continues at coordinate 310,358 of CM050448.1, read as the reverse complement.
ATCAGCAACAATACCAACTAGTTCAAATTAATAAGAAAAATAAAGGAATTATTTAGTGATAATTGTATACCTGTGAATCTTCACTTCCGCTGGCAATGAAAGCCTACTCAAGCCCCCCAAAACATGAACTTATTAGAAATCGACCACGCTTGTGACCTTTGTATCTGTTTACAAGTTTTGGTTTATCTTTTACGCTCCAGAAATGGATCTCCTGGTTTATAAGATTTACAAGTGAAAAGTCATCGGCCAATTTGGGGCTGATTCTGCTTCTGCTGATTGGAGAATTACTGATTGAAAGGTAGCTGGCTAAGAGAAGCAGAAACTGTTTGGAAAATTACAAGTGCTGGTCAACAACAGAAAAAAAATATTGTACTGTTTGATTAATTAAAATTTTTTAAGTCTAATATTATTATTGTTAAGATATTTATATTAGTAAAATAGTTAAATATATTCAAAATCATAATTAATTAAGATAGTAAGCATAAGGGATTCATCCCTATTCCCTAATTAATGTTGTATGAGTAATGAATTACACAATATATATATACATACATATATATCCGCACATGCTAGGGGCAAGAACTAATCATCCTTTGCATTGATTAAGGAAGCAAGCCGTTGAGCAAGATATGCAAAGAGCCGATGGATCCAATTGCAGCCTCCTCTACAACTACATACAAGACAATTACACAGCTCGCAGCCATTGATTAATGCACAGCCAGAAATCCTTGTTTAATTTGCCAGAACAAGTAACAATTCAGTGGATAGATTGGCCTCAATGTACAAGGATTAATTAATTATTAATATAAACCAAAAGTAATAGGTTAAAGATCATAGAAGTTAGCTCACTGAATCAAGTAGTAGTTGCCCAAGCTGTAATCCTCCATGCACACGAGCTCGTCTTCTCCCTTCACCTCAAACTCTGTAGCAAATGGCTGGTGGCCGCTAGCTGTTGAGAAGGATGAGCTCGGGCTACCTCCTCTCTCAACGTGACCTCCATTGTTAACCATGCCCAGCGACAGCTTCCTGATCTCCTCTTCCAGGGAAGATGGAGCAGCAGATCAGTGATCAAAACTAGCTGTTGCTAATTTGTAGTATTAATTCAGTAAAACAAATACAATTAATTCACCTGGTTTTCGAGTTGGCACTTCTCAACGACGACGGCGTCGTGCGCCGCCTTGAGCCTACCGTAGGCCTCCTCCACCTGCTTGCTTTTGTGCCGCGCTCGACGGTTCTGAAACCAGATGGCCACCTGCTTCGGTTCGAGCCCAGCCTCGGCGGCGAGGTGAGCCTTCCGCGCCGACTCCAGCTTCCTCTCGTCCCTGCAGCTCATCTCCAAATTCGCTCAGCCGCCGCTTCTTCGCCTCATCATCACTCTTGGCCTTCCTCCTCCTCCTTTGGCATGTTCGAGCAGGAGCAGGCGGCAGCATGGGAGCGGGGAGCAGGGAGCAGGGAGCAGAGAGCAGGAGCGGGCGGAGCTTACCTGGAGCAGGAAGGCGACGGAGCTGGAGCTGGACGTCGGCGGCACTGGATCAGGACTCAGAGGCGGAGGAGGAGGTCGGTGAGGCAGCGGAGGTCGGCGGTCGGCGAGGCGAACGCGAGAGCTGTCTCGCATTACGAGAAGCAGGCGTCGCGGAGAGAGAGGGGTTCACTGTTTGCATGCGCTACGGGCCGCGAGAAGCAGGTATCCGGCTGATTCCGCGGGGCAACTAGTTTCCGCTGGTGCGCCCAGCAGGATCAGCCCCAAACGTCCAGATAGAGCACTATTTCCGCTGGCCGCGCCCGTAAAAGCGGGCGGCCAGCAACCCAAACTGGCCCTCATCGTTTGATAGTGAGAATAAAGTAATTGTCTGTTCTTCTTCTATTAGCTTCTCGGTCTTTGTTTCCCAATCTAGCAACAAAATAGCAGTTTCTCAGCACAACCTTATAAAATGTCTATCCTTTGTGACAGCGACATCAGAGGTTTTGCTAGTTCTTAACCCACTCCAAGAGTTCAGTTCCTTTCCATCAAATCCCAGAAGCAAACAGTCCTATCGGTAACACCAGAAAAGAGTTGTTCTCCATCTGGGAACCAAACACAAGATATCAGACCAAGACTAGTCTTTTCATAGACGTGGAGGCATTCACCGGAGTGAACATCCCAGCGCCTTACGACTTCTTCCATTCCACAAGTTAGAAGCTGGCTATCATCAGGGCTCCAAGCAACCGTAAGGACAGGCTTCTGATGACCAGTTAGCTTGTGTTTAAGACTTAGTTCTCCATTATCATGAACCTATTATGGGATAATAATACAGTTATAGAAAAATAAACATAATTTCAATTTCTCAACTATGAAATACAAAGATTACTGGTAACCTGTTAAAAAGAAATTACTTACCTTTACCAAATTGCACAGCATCAGTAAGTAAAAACTGCAAAGAAGACACCATCTTAGGAAGTATAAACAAAAATTTCAATCTTTATTGATAACCATGTACAATCGATATAATATGCAATTAGAATCACGTTTTCCAGAAGTAACTTCCAAATGTCATAATTCGAAAGTTCCGTCAATGGAACAAAGATTTCCTTATTAATCTACTAAGTGCTGTACCAGCAACCAAGTGTGATGTGTAAAGACAAATGTGCATCAGTATAACGAATCATTCAAATTTTGTCAAGAAAACCAACATCAACTGTAGGATAATTTATTCTTTTTTTCATTGGTTGAGAAGCAAAATAAAGGTTAAATAAGCTCAAGATACAGGGCACTGAACAGTAAAAAGACCCTCATATTTTTACAGTAAACGTTCTTTTCCCATCAATCAGATATTTCCAGTATACAAAATATCTCAGCATGTAAGTCGTTCAGCATTAACGGATGAAATAAGCAAAACCAGCATATTTCACCACAAGTACACGAAGCATCCAAAGATGTAATGATCAATTCAAGATGAGACAAGAAATAGTGTACCAAAATGGAGATAACCCAAATGACATCAAGTTGCATAATGTACCTCCCATATAATTGCAGATTTGTCATTTGATGATGATGCCAGAAACTTCCCTTTGTTGGAGAATTGCAAAAACCATACTTCATCATGATGTTCTTGCAATACCTCTAAAAAAACAAAAATAGTACAGACAAACATAATTAGTAACGCCAACTTAATAATTTAATTATATTAGTGAAGTACATAGCACAGTGGTTTAGTTAATTACACCTCTATCTATGACCAATTTGACACTAATGCCTATGATTTAAATTCTAGTAACATGCTTGACTGTTTTCAATTGCTTGGAAAATACAGACATTCTATAAATAAATTCAATTTGCAACGCCCACCACTGAACAACATGGATCTGGACATATGGTTGCTCGTTCCAAGTAGTTTTTGGGATTTTCGGAAAGATTTAGGTACCAGCCTCACTGTTAGGCAGGCAGGAAGACTGATTGTTACTAAAACAGCTACATGTCTGCATCGGTCAGCAAGAAACAAGTTTCACAAAAGCAGTATAAGAGCAACGGGAGTTAAGACCATATGGTGCCATTAAAAACAGAGGAGCCAAGTATAAACAAAGGGAGAAAAATGTCTGTATTTTGTATTTACAGCAAAGAAAATTTGTTCACAATCTATGTCAATTTTTCCTTCATATCATGATGATTGTTTTTCATGTAGTTGCAATGTTCATTCATGTCAACCTTTGAGAAACCTTTTCCAGACAATGAAAATGAAAGGGGGTGCGGTTGTATATAACATGTTTATGTCTATAGAATGTATTTAGTATTTTAGTCCTACATGGCTGTCTTATGGTGTGATGACTTGATGTAATCAAATTTCACATTTATATCCAACTTGGTATTAGAGTGAATTCGTCCCCCATCATTAATCATCTCCTCTCTGATGATCTGCCTACAATATTCCACCCAACATTTGGCCATCCTCAACCGGCAAAATCACCTGCAGAACTGCAGCCCTCCGCCCCTACACTGCCCTCCCACCATCTGCATAGCACATCACAGTAACTTTTTCTCCCTTGTATCACCCCAGCGCAGCCGGAGCTACTTCCTCTAGTCACTCTCCTATAGCTATCTATCTAATCTGCCTCGATCATTATAGGACTTAGGGTGAGTAGACTCTTGTATATTAACCATAGATCCTTTTTTTTTGTCATGCCTCTCGCAGTGGGGATAGATCACTAGGGCTCTTTTGAGCTGAAAACCCATAACTTCTAAAGACACAACTGTTAAATTTAATGGTGTCATCTTTTGAGTGAGAGTACTTCAATTCTTCCTTAATTTGTGCTTCAAATCATCTTATCTAATGTCAAGGAAATCCAGGAAACTCTTGGCAAGACCTACTCTCCCAACATGAATGTCCTTCGAGTCCATAATCTTTTAAGAACTCTTCAACCTGAAGCACGAATATTAGTCCCTCCCAGAATTCTATTCCAAACTCCATGCTAAGTGGAGCATTGTGTTTCACATTATATCACAAGCAATATTATGAAAGTATGAAACTTGTCAGGAAGGCTAAGATTTTTTTGTAGCTAAGTTTCTATATAGATTGATAGATGTGTTTCTCATTATAGCACAAGCAACTAGCTTTTTGTAGCTGACATTGTTCCAAATTTTGAGAATGTCTTTTCTTGACTTTTTTAGTTCGTCTCATCCACATTTCCTGAACCTTCTAGTGATGCTTCAACATTAAAAGCATCTAGTGGTTACTAGTATTTATTATTATGATGCTCCATCTCTTTAGCCACCACCTTCCTCTGTTAAATTAATGCATGTAATTATTCTTCCACTTCTCTGTCCATTAACCCAACCACGAAAGAAGGATTAAGATAAACATAAGCAAAGGAAGAAGGGAAGGAAGAATAAGATAAAGAGGTTGCTATGGCAATGGAAGAAGAAATAGGACGAGGAGGAAGAAGAGAAATAGGATAATTAGCTTAATCACAACAAAGAGGAAGAGGACGAAAAAGAATAAATGACAGAAAGACTCTCCAGGTTTATATTAGTTTACCCCCAAAATTATCTCACCACCCATCATATTACACCATATTATATAAGCATAATCTATTGCATGGTATGGGGAACAAATAACTACCTGCCAAAAAGTAAACAAAGTACTGCTCACTATGTCTAATATGATAATTATCCACTAATAGTAAGTTAGTACTTAACATAGGATAAGGAGAGATGAGCCCGTTAAGTTATTGTGGTTACGTTGGCAAGAAGAAAAATACATGAAGAAAAATACATGGGAAGCAAAGAACCAGCACAATAGATCAGAATGGAAAGTTGCATGTGAAAATTCAGACATATGAAGCTTGGTGACGAGTATTAGCTGACAAAGATGTCAAAGGTTTCACATATTCAATGCATGAGATCTTAGACAAACGAGTCGCTAACTCAACAGCAAATCTCTTTAGTGAGAGGATCAGTTTGGTGTTACGGGCCAATATCTTTAGTTGTTATGGGCCCACCCGCGGGCCAGTTTCAGCCAGCGTGCCGGATCCGGGCCCGGTCAGAAGTTGAATCGTGCCTGGGCCGGCACGCCTAAACGTGCCGGGCCCAAGTATTTTTCTGTTGTGCCGTGCCCGGCACGGCACGGTTACAATCGGGCCGTGCCAGGCACGGCCCGCCAGGAGTCGGGCCGAGGCCCGGGCCGGCCCGGGCACGGCCCATGGCCACCTCTACTTGACGCAACCAGGCTCACGTACTATCGCACCACCTTGGTACTCTGCCCAACCTTTTGTGTCCTAGTCATATCATGTCATAGTGCTCCGCCCAACTTAATGCTTACAGGATCATGTCGATAACGCATCTCCCCAGATGCTCCGCTCAACCTGCAATCACTGAGTTTACGTACTAATGCACTGGATCATCATGTTTACAGCAACCTGCATCACCAAACTTGTTAGAGATAACCTGCATTACCATGCTCGAACCTGTGGGTCATGGGCCCATGTAACCTTGCTTCACCATCCTCGCTGAACTTAGCTGAACCTCGCATCCCCATGCTCGGTCGGAACCTTCCATCACCATCATGGATGGAACTTTGTCTCTGATACCAATTGTCACGCCCCGGTCGGATCAACCTTAAACTAGCCCTAAACTAGTGTCTTAGGATTGTCCGGTGGAACACCAGAGCATGAACTCCCTAGGGTTTCCGGGCAAAATCTCACCCCCAAATTGAAAACCCTAACTTCCCCTAAATAATTTAAATCCCCAAATTACAAGTGGCACGAAAACCCTAAATCAAGGATTTTGATCCAAGTCAAAATCAAAATCCGAATAACGCTGCCGCCGTTCGAATAATCGTCCTGTCTGACGTCACGCCGACGTCAGCCGCTTCAACGTCGCCACTCTTTCGATTTTGACCTGAGTCAAAATCGCGCTGTTCGCCGATTAAATTGTAATGCTGCCGTCAGCGCGATGTCAACTCTCCAATCTCGTCGCGCGAAACCGAAATCGTGTTCGCTGACGTTGGCTTGCGTCAGCAGGCGAAAATTTGATTTCGCCGCGTGTCGTCTCCCGATTTTGACTTGTCAAAATCGACGCCTTGAAGTGAACGCCCAGCGTGTTCGCTGCGTCCATCTTCTTCTTCACGCGAACGAGCACCGCGCTCGTTCGTTTGCCCGTCGCCGTGGTCGTCAGAGATGGAAGCTGTGCCGGCAGGGAGAAGTCGCCAACAGAACCTCGCCGGAATTGCCATAAAACCTCGCCGGAAAAGATAGGGAAATTTCCTTTTCTATTGTGCACAAATCCAGAGTACAAAAACCCTCCTCTTTCTCGCTCAATCACCCCATCCCGTCGACGGTACAATCACTCTCCCTGGTGCCGGAGCCTCTCATCTTCCCTCTAGATTCCTTTTCTTCTCGGGAGCTCTTCTCCCGGAATCTCCTCCCCTCATCCGTCTGCCTCCTCGGACGTTTATAGGGCAAGAGTTGCTGCCCTCGTAGACCTCGTCGTCCACTCTTCATGCGGCCGAGTCTGCCGTCCGCTTCTTTTGGCGATGCCGCCGTCGCCTGGCTCTGAGAAGCTCGGGGACGTAGCCGTCTCCGCGTCCGAGCTCTGTGAAGAAGACGACTCACACGTCCTCCCAAATTTTGGGTCAACATCTCCGGTTGACCGCCCAAATCGAGGAGAAGAACGGGTTTTGCTGGGTTTCTGGGCTCCGCTCCTCCTTTCGCCGCCTGGGCTTAGGCCTCCTTCCAGGCCAATGGGTTTTGGGCTAGACCAGTTTAACCCAGGTCTGACACCTAGGATGAGTTTGCTAGAGACTAGAGTCCGTCTACTGTTGTTTAATACGTGTGCTCAACCATATGACATATAATAATAGTAACTCACTTAAATGTGTTGTTCACAAATTGTACCTCTTGGAACTCATTCTAATAAATATTGTATTTCCTCCGTCTCCTTTCATATTAAAGCAGAGAGAATAATGACATACTGGTTAGGTATTAAACACTATTTATATTTTTTTATGAAACTAAACAAACAAATGTCACATCACTAATAAATAGTAGCTTCAAATTTTGAAGACATGACTTTTAGTTAAAGAGTTGAATTGGAACTCATTTACTGCCAATCCTACTATGGGATTACAGTGAAATTGCTGGTGCCACTTGAAAAAACTGTATTGTGAAGATAAAAGCAATACTATTTGTAGCAAAAAATACTATAAATTACTTTTGGAAGAAACACGTAGATAAAAAATACTGAATAGTTAAATTTTGTTTGGTAGAGTTCATTTTTTTTAATTCAGTTCTATTTCAGTAGCAAAAAATTCTATAAAAAAAATAAGTTTTATTAAATTTGTTTTTAAAAATGCTCATCCCTAGCGCTGCATGGCGTTGTTCACGGAAACTGGCTCCATAGCAACCAAAAGTGAACAAAATTTTCCCAACTCTGCTGCCAAGAACAATAACATGTTTTTGGGAACTGCTTCTTCTGCAACAGCTGCGAGCGTGGGGTTTGGTGGAGGAGAAAATTTTCTAGGGCAGGAATTTTAAGACAGATCTCCTATTTATCAATTTATCATTAGATCCGCTAAAACTATAAATCTTGAACCAGAGTCATTTTATATAGAATATTAATTAATACCTATAATTATATTTATGAATATATATCTATATATATAAACATATAATGGTATATATTTAATTAATATATATGTTAATTTATAAATTAATTATTGTATAAAATAAATTAGTAAAAATATAAAGATCCTTAGTTCCTTACGTATTATTATTATTATTTTAATTATTTTTATCACCACTTTTAAAGTGAATATATATTTATAATTTTTTTTTAAAAAATATACAATTTATTATAATTTTTTAAATTTAAAATAACACTAATTTAATAATAACACCATGTCAGCTGTCCCAATCATCTGCAGGTTGTTGGAGAGGAGGCAATAGTTGTATACTTCCGAGAACTAGTTGCATAGTTGACCGTATGAGGAAGCTCAAGGAGCAGTTGGGGTTTATTGTAAATCGTGTTGTTCAAGCATGTCTCTGTTGCTAGCAGGCAGACCAAATAAACAAAAATTGTTGTCTTTCTCTCCTCTCAATCATCTGTAGTTTTTGGAAGAAAGTTCACTCTCCAATTATTAAAGAAAAATGTTTAGGGCTATAATCTATCAAACTAATTAGTAGGGACTAGGGAAGTCTTTAACGGGTACCTAAACTATTTATTTGGTGATAGGTAATTATTAAATAGGTTCAATTTTGGTATGGATACAGTGTATACATATTTCAGTAATATAAATCATATATCCATTAATCAAACCTGACTTTAATTTTATATATATATATATATATATATATATATATATATATTATAATAATAATAATAATAATATATTTATAAATATGAATTATAAATAATAGACTATAACTCAAGAACCCTAAACTCGACTATTGACTTAGTCATTTACCTTTATATTCTAAAATCACCAAATGGATAGAATCTTAAAATCTCTAATTCTCACCGTTTACTAGCCTATTATGCCAATCAAGGTGACGTTGTAACATTATTTATTTTGAAGAGCTACACAACTAGCAGAAGCTGAGGGAAAGCGATAGTGAGCAAGAGCCTCTAAGGCAAAGCCAGGTGATAAGGTGAGACAAGTAAAGGTTAGGGAAAGGGTGGGCGAATTTAATAGATATAATTTTAATAGAGTCATATTCAAATAGGATAAATAATTCAATTCAGATATCAGTAACGCAACATGTCACACTAGATGCCTTTGTGCATATATAGAGTGCCATAATGACTCTAATTTCAGCCACTAATGTTAATTAAAAATACCTCTTTTAAAAAAAAAACTCTCGTAAAACGCAACCTCTTATTTGTATTTTACCGTTTTAAGATAAACAGTAAAACTTGATTTATTCATTAAATAAGCTACTAGAACCAACCTCTAATAAATTTCCACCTATCGCAGCTGGCCGCTTTCCAACGCGTCAAACAGCTAGCTGCCTCGTGAAAAAACTTGACTACAAATGAAACAAGCTCACATGGAACTACAAGTCTTTCATAGAATGCTGACTAATCGCAAGCAGCTCTGGAATGTTACACTAATTGGCCTACAGCACTGATATAGCAAACAAGCCCTGTAACTTTTATCCATTGAGCAAGTTAATTTACCATCTCAAAGAATATTAACTTCTGCGTCTGTTTGAGCACGCAGAACAGCAAAACGAATTTCTAACACAAGGCAAAACCAGATTGACAAGTAGTGAAAGAGGACAATAAACTTCTTGTTTCAATTAAAGAAATAAGCTTAAATTAAAATAGTTGTAAGACTACATATCAGCAAATGGCAACAGTAGCATTACAGGCACATGTGTTGCCAATGCCGATGAAAGGATTTATACAGCCAATGCATAATCGAGGAATTACTCTTTTTTTTATCTTCATTCATTTACTGTTTCCGTTGCACTGGTGGACGAATCCGTTGCTATAGGTCTCCTTGTGTTTCAGATTAACCTTCTTTAATCCCCAAATTCGGATTGTATGATCATCGCTAGCAGACGCCAGCATATGTGGATTTGAAGGGTTCCAGCTGACACAGTTGACAGTGCCAGTATGTCCTGGAAGTGCTTGAACAAGATCTCCCGTGAGTCGATGCCATACATACACCTGTCATAAACCGTAGTAAATGTCACAAGGACAACTAGTTTCCTTTTTATGAAAGGGCACTAACAGAAGCATCAGATATTTGTCATTTGCTTATTGCAATGAATTGAGAGTCAAAACCTAGATATTCTTGACGATTTTAAAAAGAATTTCCTTGCATAGTAACTTCTTCGCAAGTGTAAAATGAAAAGAAATTAAACTCAGTTGGCAACACCAAATTGTTTTTCCATAGTGAAACAATTTCTCTTCATTGTTGTGCTAGTGCATTTGCTTCCACAGGTTAATAGAAGATCAGTTAATTATTAATATATAATATGCAATGATTAAAACAGATCGTTACAAATTAAATATTAGCATGGGTCACAGCATAGATGAGGGAAGAGGATATTCTTCAGTATATTAGAAATTAAACAGATCAAGGTTTTAACTAGAAGACAAATAATCTCCTCCTTGTTTTCCTCCATTCCCCGCAACGCAAGCAGAACAATCTCAAACAAATGCTAGGCTATTAGAATGATCATATTAGTTATCTAGGAGTGCAATCGACGGAATGGGTGATAATACTGCACTAGTTTAATGCAAAAACTCGTACATATGCGTATAGCCAAATGAGAGACCAACGAAAATTGGCACGTGCTATGAGATAATGAATTAAATATGAAGTCTCACATGTAATGAATATTCCAGAACGACTACCAGTGAAGTTTATGTTCAAGTTCACTAGATGTTTGATTATAGATACTCAAATGAGAGAAAATTGCAACAATGTAAAGGCCAAATCTAACAGAAGAAACTGACATTAAAAATTTAACAAATCCGGATGAAATTAAGCTTATGTGAGAGGGAGGAGAGATGCTTTGCAATCATGTAAACCAGAGAGGGAATTCGGTTGTGAACTGGCTTGCATTAAATACTAGAGGGAAACCGGTTTCAAATGTCTATATTGATAGCTGGCCAGATGAGCTCGGACAGCTGTTGTTTTGGGATGTAAATGGTTGACAAGTAATATAGTTGCCTTTTATAAACAAAAATAACAAGTCCTTGTAGCCTTAAGACCAGGGTTTTATATTGGTATCAACCAGCAGCATATGCCATTGCCGGTCCATGTTGGTTCAACAATAAATGATGCACAAGACAACACCATATTGTCGGAACTCATTACTCCAACAAAATAACAAATCCCTTGTAATTGTCACAACGGGCATTAACAACCCAAAGTAATCAGTTACTATAACCAACAATTGTAGCTGACTTTCGTATTATAGATTGTTATGTAGTTTAAGCTCCTAATGAGTAGATTGGTCTGCATAAACAAGTAGTGCTAAAATCCTTGCGCAACTGAACAAAAAATTAACTTAATAAATGGTACACACCAGCAGAAGGAACTACAAATTTGAGAAGCAAAACACCAGCAACAATACCAACTAGTTCAAATTAATAAGAAAAATAAAGGAATTATTTAGTGATAATTGTATACCTGTGAATCTTCACTTCCGCTGGCAATGAAAGCCTGCTCAAGCCCCCCAAAACAAGATCTTATTAGAAATCGACCACGCTTGTGACCTTTGTATCTGTTTACAAGTTTTGGTTCATCCTTTACGCTCCACAAATGGATCTCCTGGTTTATAAGATTTACAAGTAAAAAGTCATCATCGTTTGATAGTGAGAATGAAGTAATTGTCTGTTCTTCTTCTATTAGCTTCTCGGTCTTTGTTTCCCTATCTAGCAACAAAATAGCAGTTTCTCTGCACAAACTTATAAAATGTCTACCATCCTTTGTGACAGCGACATCAGAGGTTTTGCTAGTTCTTAGCCCACTCCAAGTGTTCAGTTCCTTTCCATCCAAATCCCAGAAGCAAACAGTCCTATCGGTAACACCAGAAAAGAGTTGTTCTCCATCCGGGAACCAACCACAAGATATCAGACCAAGACCAGTCTTTTCATAGACGTGGAGGCATTCACCAGAGTGAACATCCCAGCGCCTTACAACTTCTTCCATTCCACAAGTTAGAAGCTGGCTATCATCAGGGCTCCAAGCAACCATGAGGACAGGCTTCTGATGACCAGTTAGCTTGTGTTTAAGACTTAGTTCTCCATCATCATGAACCTATTATGGTATAATAATACAGTTATAGAAAAATAAACATAATTTCAATTTCTCAACTATGAAATACAAAGATTACTGGTAACATGTTAAAAAGAAATTACTTACCTTTACCAAATTGCACAGCATCAGTAAGGAAAAATTGCAAAGAAGACACCATCTTAGGAAGTATAAACAAAAATTTCAATCTTTAATGATAACTATGTACAATCGATATAATATGCGATTAGAATCACGTTTTCCAGAAGTAACTTCCAAATGTCATACTTCTAAAGTTCCGTCAATGGAACAACGATTTCCTTATTAATCTACCAAGTGCTGTACCAACAACCAAGTGTGATGTGTAAAGACAAAATGTGCTTCAGTAAAACAAATAATTCAAATTTTGTCAAGAAAACCAACATCAACTAGAAGCAAAATTGAAAGGTTAAATAAGCTCAAAATTCAGGGCACTGAACAGTAAAAAGACCCTCAAATTTTGACGGTAAATGTTCTCTCCCATCAACTAGATATTTCCAGTATACAAAATACCTCAGCATGTAAGTCGTTCAACATTAACGGGTGAAATAAGCAAAACCAGCATATTTCACCACAAGTACACGAAGAATCCAAAGATGTAATGATCAATTGAAGATGAGACAAGAAATAGTGTACCAAAATGGAGATAACTCAAATGACATCAAGTTGCATGAAATGTACCTCCCATATAATTGCAGATTTGTCATTTGATGATGATGCCAGATACTTCCCTTGGTTGGAGAATTGCAAAAACCATACTTCATCATGATGTTCTTGCAATACCTGTAAAAAATAAAAATAGTACAGACAAACATAATTAGTAATGCCAACTTAAACAATTTAATTATATTAGTGAAGTACATACCACAGTGGTTCAGTTAATTACAACTCTCTCTATGACCAATTTGACACTAATGCTTATGATTTAAATTCTAGTAACATGCTTGACTGTTTTCGATTGCTTGGAAAATACAGACATTCTATAAATAAATTCAATTTGCAACGCCCACCACTGAACAACATGGATCTGGACATATGGCTGCTCGTTCCAAGTAGTTTTTGGGATTTTCAGAAAGATTTAGGTACCAGCCTCACTGTTAGGCAGGCAGGAAGACTGATTGTTACTAAAACAGCTACATGTCTCCATCGGTCAGCAAGAAACAAGTTTCACAAAAGCAGTATAAGAGCAACGGGAGTTAAGAACATATGGTATCATTAAAAACAGAGGAGCCAAGTATAAACAAAGGGAGGCAAATGTCTGTATTTTGTATTTACAGCAAAGAAAAGCTGTTCACAATCTATGTCAATTTTTCCTTCATATCATGATGATTTTTTTCATGTAGTTGCAATGTTCATTCATGTCAATCTTTGAGAAACCTTTTCCAGACAATGAAAATGAAAGGGGGTGTGGTTGTATATAACATTTTTATGTCTATAGAATGTATTTAGTCCCACATGGCTGTCTTATGTTGTGATGACTTGATGTAATCAAATTTCACATTTATATCCAACTTGGTATTAGAGTGAATTCCTCCCCCATAATTAATCATCTCCTCTCGTGCAGATGATCTGCCTACGATATCCCACCCCACATTCGCCCATCATCAACCAGCAAAATCACCTGCAGAACTTCAGCCCTCCACTCCTACACTGCCCTCCCACCATCTGCATAGCACACCACAGCAACTTTTTCTCCCTTTTAGAACTCCTGCGCAGCCGGAGCTACTTCCTCTAGTCACTCTCCTATAGCTATCTATTCTGCCTCGATCATTATAGGACTTAGGGTGAGTAGACTCTTTTATATTAACCATAGATCCTTTTTTTTGTCATGCCTCTCGCAGTGGGGATAGATCACTAGGGCTCTTTTGAGCTGAAAACCCATAACTTCTAAAGACACAACTGTTAAATTTAATGGTGTCATCTTATGGGTGAGAGACTTCAATTCTTCCTTAATTTGTGCTTCAAATCATCTTATCTAATGTCAAGGAAATCCAGGAAACTCTTGGCAAGACGTACTCTCGCAACATGAATGTCGTTCGAGTCCACAATCTTTTAAGAAGAACTCTTCAACCTGAAACAAGAATATTAGTCCCTCCCAGAATTCTATTCCATACTCCATGCTAAGTGGAGCATTGTATTATGAAAGTATGAAACTTCTCAAGGAAGGCTAAGATTTTTTTGTAGCTAAATTTCTATATAGATTGATCGACGTGTTTCTCATTATATCACAAGCAACTAACTTTTTGTAGCTGACATTGTTCCAAATCCACATTTCCTGAACCTTCTAGTGATGCCTCAACATTAAAAGCATCTAGTGGTTATTAGTATTTATTATTATGATGCTTCATCTCTTTAGCCACCACCTTCCTCTGTTAAATTAATGAATGTAATTATTCTTCCACTTCTCTGTCCATTAACCCAATCACGAAAGATGGATTAAGATACACATAAGCAAAGGAAGAAGGGAAGGAAGAATATGATAACGAGGTTACTATGGCAATGCAAGAAGAAATAAGACGAGGGGGAAGAAGAGAAATAGGATAATTAGCTTAATCACAACAAAGAGGAAGAGGACAAAAAGGAATAGATCAAAGAAAGACTCTCCAGGTTTATATTAGTTTACCCCCAAAATTATGTGACCACACCATATTACACCATATTATATAAGCATAATCTATTACATGGTATGGGTACACTTAAAAAGGGGAACAAATAACTACCTGCCAAAAAGTAAACAAAGTACTACTCACTAATGTCTAATATGATAATTATCCACTAATAGTAAATTAGTACTTCTGATGAATAACATAGGAAAAGAAGGAGAGATGAGCCCGTTAAGTTATTGTGGTTACGTTGGCAAGAAGAAAAATACATGGGAAGCAAAGAACCAGCACATTAGATCAGAGTGGAAAGTTGCACGTGAAAATTCAGACATAGGAAGCTTGGTGACGAGTATTAGCCGACAAAGATGTCAAGGTTTCACATATGCAATGCATGAGATCTAAACAAACGAGTCGCTAAGTCAACAGCAAATCTCTTTAGTGAGAGGACCAGTTTGGGCAGATATCTTCAGCAGTAGATCTGAGCAGCAATTTCTAGCCAAGAAAGTTAATGAATCAGGAGCTAATATGTCGGGCAGCAGGGGCAGATCAAAAGATCTAACAATCAGAATGTTTGGATGCAGTTCTGGTCCATTAATGAAATTGGGAGGCAGATTCTACAACAAATCTTAACAAATAGATAGGGAGAAGATGGCCAATCTGCTTCGTCAAATTGGGGCATAAATCCACTCTAGACAGCAGAATGTTGGATACAAAGTTGAGAACAACACAAGATAATTACTTACTAATACAAAATAATCTACCTACTAATACTAAAAAATTAACTACTCGTGGTGGACAATATGAGTAGGTATTACAAAAATGCCTAATTATACTAATGGACATTCAACGGCTAAAAAAGTTCTTCCACTTCTTCCAACTTGGACGGACTAATACTCACTTTCTTGTGCTCAACTTTGCAACATTTCCACCTTTGCAACGTTTCCACCAAGCTCATCAGTTAGTGAACTACTGTCAATACCTCCATGGCTCATGTGGCACTGCACTAATCCCTCTTGCCACAGCATACTCCAATAACCCGTGTGGTCTTCCTTTTCACAATTACAACCCATCCTCACTTCAGCTGCTTGTTCATCCTCCACGTTCCATGTACTCTTGGTATTACAATGTCCCTGAATTCAACTCCTATATCATAGTTATATTCAAAATCTGTACCATCTCAATGAAATATATGTATGTTTTTCTCCTCACAAAATTGGCTAACTCTAGGCATGGAATAAATGTTCTGATGATCAAATAAAGTGAACCTAATTTTTTATTCAAGTCAAATTAGCAGTTCACCCTACATGCTTCCATTTGCAAATAAAATAAAGTGTGCCAACGCAAACACGCAATACAAAATAAGGATCTTTTAAAAATCATATGGAAGATAAGAACTAACTCCATGATCCAACAACATGCGGCACATAAGTTCATAAATCATCAGGCTCCATGTTTCCGTCACAGTTTGCAAATACACATGAAATAAAGTGTGACAACGCAAACATGATAAAAAGCAATACAAAATAAGGATCTTTCAAAAGTCATATGGAAGATAAGTACTAGCTCCATGATCCAACAATATGCGGCACATAAGTTCACAAATCATCATGCTCCATGCTTCCATCACAGTCTACAAATACACATGAAAAAAACACTTCTACTCATTTATGTGACAAATAAGTAAATAAATATTCAAGTATACAATACATAAGAAAATTAAATTTTTCTAGTAAGCGCATGTTCTAAGTATTCCTATGATCATGGGGCTCTTTGTACGAATGCGCTCCTCTCTTGTATCATATTCTGATATTTTAACTCATCTTTAACTAAGTTTTTTTCTCATTCTGCACCTATCACTGGCTATCTACCATGCTCCATATTTCCAATCACATAAATATTAAATATTATGAGACAGCGAGCAGTATTATACAAAGAAACCCCTCAATGGCTATGGTTCAGTATAACAAGACATCTGAATCTCAATTTCTTTTCCATTCATGAGATTTTGTACCTTGCATAGAAGTATGTTTAGTGTGTGAATGTGCATCCGTCATTGAACAAAGAGAACTAAATATTTGGAAAGTGACATCTAATTGCAGTATAAGCAAGACAAATGGGTAGCAGAAACAAGCATGTTTATGTGCAAAGAACTGAAAAACACGCTAATAAACAAGTCCAACCTGTATTGTTTGAGAAGGCAATTGGTCCTTTCCACACTGATGATCAGTGTATAATGAAAGACCACTTTCCAAGGAATTGTGGAAATAACAAGCTTCTCTCTGAACATTAAGGGCTTGTTCAACCAAGTGCTCCAACCTCTTCTCAGGTATCATTACTGAAGGAGGAAGCAATTTCTGCAATTCCTCTAGAAGCCTCATTCGTGCCTCTCTTCCCACATTGGCAAACCCAAGTGTAATGCGCTGTGATGGATATATTACACAGCTCGAAAGCTTGTGTACCCGCTTTTTGTTAATGCTCAGAGGGCTGATCTCATTTCTCAAGGTCTCCAATGCTTCCATAAACTTATTCTTTTCCAACAGTTCAAAGAATTTCTGCTCCAAAATTAGAAAGGAAGCAGACTTCAAAATGTTTTCATTGTCAAGCCCAATGTTATGCAATGCAAGCACACTTTCATCCCAATTTCCTTCAAGAACTTGCTTCCGAAAGTGGTTGACTGCCGAAGAGTGCAAAGCTATTCCCGACTCTTCCTCCAGGATTGCCCCGCTCCTCTCATAACCAAGAGAGTAAAGGGCTTTGGTAATAATTCTCACAAATTCAACTTTTCTAATAACTCCTTTTGAACCAATCATGTCTTGATTCCCTTGGGATGGTAGTGGCCTGGCCATTGGGCCTCCCAAAGGATTGATAAACTCTAAAAGTGATGAATTACTTAAAAGAGTACCCAAATTCACCGAGGATCCTTTGACTCGCTTTGAGGGTGGTTCATTTTCTTCTACACCTCCCATGAAATGCCAGAATCAGCCCATATATACCTAGTCCGAAAGATATAAGAATGAAAGCAAGATCAGTTCTACTGTTTGGGAGAAGTATGGAAATTGGTAAACCTGCACAGAGATAAGAAAACAGGCATTCATATCCATTCGAACCTATTTCTAGAAAATTCAGTATCATGAGTATAAAGCATCAGCAAGAAATAGAACTGGTCAAGTAAGAAAATAAAAGAAGAGAATTGAGTACACACTATAGGCTGGATAAACATTTTTTTAACAGAAATGCGAATTGCTCATACATTAATTAGCTGATATGACAATACAAGTAAGGATCGAGCTTCCGTGGGTAAAATGTGAACACTGATAACTTGTCTTCAAAGGCAAACCCTATCTTAATTTGAGAAAACACAACAAATCCTACCAATACCTCAAAGGGAAAGCATTTGACCAGAGAAACCAAACTCCAAACACTGCGATTGAGCAAAAGAAGTACATCGCATACAGAGATTCTCCATTCAAGTGAAATCGATTACATAAAAGATTAAAAAGAAAGAGAACAATGCGAGGAAAGGACTAAACTGGGGACGGCAGAACGGGGACAGTTGACATAAGGAAATTTCGGGGCCATTACCTCGGCGCGGAGGGGAGCTCGGCACATCGCAAGAAGATCGCCGGCGGCCAAGCGCGAGTCGGCGATCGCGAGGAGGAGAGAGAGAAAGGGCGGTGGCTAGGGCTGGTGCTTCGATTGGAATTGGGGGTTGGGTATTTGCGTAATGGACACATCTAAGTTTTCTCAAGTGGCCATGAGTCTTGGTTTAGGGTCTCTCGATTTCTCTTTAAAAAACAAACTTATTATATACTAAATATTAAAGAATGTAGGTGGTAAAAAAATCAATAAAGCTATCGTAAATTAAACAAAAATATCTCTCTCGATGTTTCAAGTTTTCGATACATATATAATTATTGTATAAATAATTAATATAGATAAATTTGATCACCGTGCATTTATTTTGCATCCCTAAAGCACTAAGATTTTTTTTTTTTTTTTCTTCATCGCTATCCTCTCAATAGATGTTAATAGTTGATCTTCCTGAGCACTTCCCTTTTGGGTTGGCATGCCTCCGTATAAAGGGGGTATCCGTTATGCTCACCTAGTGAACTATAACACTATCTAGCCCACACCCATTCCCTCTTAAGACGTTAGCTATTTATAATTCAACCGGGCGGAATCTTATTGGTGTAACTGTAAGGAATGGAGGCCCTCCAAAGATTTCTTGCATTGCATATTAGATTATTACATTCATCAACATACATTCGAGTAAAATTCAAAGGCTTCGGTGTGCAATCTAACATGCATATTGTTAGAGCTTGGCATGCATTCTGCATTCATCAACTGGAGGACAACTCGAGACACATCAAACCTAACAAGACCATCATGTCAACCAAGTCCACGTTAAAGAGTAAAGACCAATCAACCCTTACTCATTCACAAAGCAAATCCAAAGGGGCGACACTAAAATCAGCTAAGAGAAGAAGGTGGAGACCCACATCCAATAGGAGAATGACTAGTTCAACTAGTTAGCTCAACAAGCTCTTCTCTCTCCCTCGTCTTCCGCAGCCAGTGAAACCTCTTCATCCTCTTCTCCACTTGTTGTGTGAAGACTGCTTCAAGAAATTCTTCAACGCCTCTGCTCTGGACGAAATCTGGAGCCCCTCTCCTCTTCGTCCCTCTGAAACAAGGATCCAAGAAGGACAGTCGACGATCTCCCTCCTCCCTTGAGGATCTCTGACAGATAACACATTTCTTCCTCTCTATTCATTTTTTTAATTTGAAATTTTAAACAACGTTCATTTCGAAAGTTTTCTATGTAAACTTTGTGGGGAATCAGGATTGCCACCACCTGTTCTTTCAGACAATCCAGTCAAATTTGTATTCAAATTTTAGCATGTTTTCCTCAAATATCATACTACAAGTTTTATATGCTCGTGCTGATCTCTCTGTTATGATTTGTTCTATAATTTTGTCAAATTTTTACACAACGTTTACAGCAAGAATTGTGTCTTTGACCCCTTCAGATTTATGTCAGCTTTTCTCCCAATTTCAATTAAACTTGTGTTGTAAATTTTGTAAAATTCTATTTGTTCTTTCTTCTAGGAACCTGAATACCATTTTTCTTGAATTTTTGATGGATTTTGCATCGTGCTATTTGTCTATAAACGGAGGTTGAAACAAAGTTCCCAGTGTGCATTTCAATTTGATATTACATTTCAAATTTTAACATCTCTGTAATAAAGGTTGCTGATAAAAGTCATCAGGGAAGATTAACTCCCTCACCCCAAACCGAGCATAGTTTGTATAATTGTATCACATTGCCTTTCTTTGCTTTACCTTTGTTACATTACATCCTTTACAATTTCCTCATTTACATTGTGTTTTCTTCCTTGTAGGTGTGAACGGTGGAATTTTACGTGCAAATTGTATTATCTTCATTGTGTAATCTTCGAACAACAGAGGATTTATGGTGAAATAGGGGTCACCACAAAATATTTCAGTTCTGTGATTCAGTCATCGGATGGCCCAATCCTTCCATTGGTTGGTGCACATGCCCAAGTAGAACGTGTGATTGGAGTTGGACAACAATCAAATGGTTGGATGAGGAGTTTGCCAAGAAGAGGGTGGTGGGTTGTGGGATTTGAAAAAAATCAGTTGACCCTTGTGAAAATCCTTCAGTTCCGACGATCTGGTTGGTGGATGAGAAGACCCCGCCAGTTAGAGGTACAATTTGGAGAGGACTTTGTGTGGTTGGAGATCAGAGATGATTTGTCGATTGGATCATTATTGGTTGTCATGCGAGAAGATGGTCATAACACCGAGTTCTACTAAAGCTTTAAACGAAGAAGAGGCAGTAGAGCTTTGATTGTCTGTGGGTTATGAAGAGAACCATAGGAATGTCATTGAAGGATGAACATGGTCAAAGGATGAACCAGAGGATGCCAGATGGTCGGATGATCACCAAATGAGTGGAACCGTGCGATGTTGGTGCTCAATGTTGGAAGAAGAAGCAAGGAGATAGAGGGAGAGATAAGAAGAGAGTCTTAAACAAGAAAGAGTGATCAGAGGCCAAGAGGAAAGAGTGAGCTGGAGGCATGCTGAGGCAGCATTTGACGCCGGTGGAGGAAGAAGAGTAGATCAAGAAGGTAGGGAGACTAGGAAAGATGGGAGGAAAGAACAGTCGCACAGCACCCACCCTGAATTTCTCTCAATATTCTTCTAAAGTTTCTCACTCGCGATTACATTGCCTCTTTTACAGCTAATTAAACCATTTGATTTGTAAATCCTCACGTGTGGCCTTGCTTCGAACAACACCAGCCTTTGCCCTGTTTCTGGCACTGCTTAAATCCTTTCAGTTCTTCTTTTGTTCGTAACTCGATCCCATTCTCTATAAAAGGGTATCGGCTCTAACTAGTTTGCAATCAACAATGTTCCAAATGGCTCACTTTTCATCCCGATTTACCAATTCTTGCATTCAAGATTCGGCTTGAATTGACAACTTCTCCTAACTCGGTCATTGTTGGAATGCTAATTATTTGGGGCTTCGACTATTCTCTCGCCTAATCCAGTCTTGCTTTGCAGGTGACAAAATCTCTAATCAACTCAGTTTGGTGTTGACTAGTAAATTGCTGATAAAATCTAAGGCACCGTACAAAGCCAATGGATAGCAGCGGATGAATACTACGTACTCCAGCCACTACTACCAGTAATCAGACCCCGGTGATCCAATCGCACACACTATGACCACTTCCTCTTTGCCATGCTCGGCGCTAGGAACCGAGGAAACCACCGTTATCATTTTTGTTTTACTTTTAATTATATGTTAGTATATTTGTATAATTGTATTTTGCGCTCCAATACCTCTGGGTCTTTGGATCCACCCCCGAGTATAAATATAAATATGATAAGGCCACAAACAAATTATATTTGAACCCGGATTAGAATTTGGCATCATCATTTTTGCACACAAACTGTCACCCTCTTCTTCGTATTATGCTCAGTTATAACCATTATTTTTCTTTGGTAATAAATTGCTATTACTAGTAAATAAATAAATAAATAATTAATTAATTATTGTTGTCGTGGTAGTCGTCGTCGGTTGATAGTTTTATAAGCCGATGTAATTCTATTGCCTCCGATCAAAAGTATACACACATTTTGTTTAATTTTAACAAGCAATCACTAGTTGAACTCTCATTCGTATCTCCAATCATCTCAAAGGTAGAAAGTGTTGGCATTTATTAGTAATTGACCACGATTAAAGAATGCACTGCACCAGCTGCTTAAATATTTAATTAATTTTATATCATACTACGACCCTGTCAAACGATTGACTTCCATTCCATGTGCAAGACAAATATGACACGGATTCCTAGATCTCATGTATCCAGCAACGGCAAGCAGCGGGCCTTGGAAGCCCCGTTCGGCGTCCGTTTCCTTTTTCCCTGATGAAGTGATGAGTCGCCTCCGTTACCTCGTACATCTTGTCTTCCTTTTTCTCTGCGCTTTCTCTCTCATGGCCATATTTCGTGTGGCGATCGAAATATGGCGATGAGACCCACAACGTGGGGAAAATTTTGAGAGGCTCTTCGCTGCAAGATGGATATATTTGAGAGGCTCTTCGCTGCAAGACAACCGGAGAAGAAGGCAGCGGTGCTCAGTCTTATATACATGTCTCTTCACCTTCTCTCTCTTTGGAGAAGAAGACGACGTCTGCAACGGAAGTTTGATCAGGGCGGCCGGTTGTCCATTCAGATTCCTCAGGTAGCGCTCAATCCATTTTGTTATTTGCTTGTGTTGATTATGTGATACATATAATGATGATTTATTTTTTTTCCAGGAAATACATAGCTATTTAGTTAATTATAGCTGCAATTAACTTGCTTCCTCAATGAATAATTAGCAAGTCAGCTCAAGAAATATAAATCCTCCATAAGATTAGTATTTCTATTTCAACTCAAGTGGCTCCAACAATATTCTCTGAAAAAATTTTCGCAGCGGGTAAATTTTTCTAGCAGTTTCTCATATCATATAATATTATATGATAATATAATCTTGTTATATAAAATTAAATTTTATATAACACTATTTTTTTTCCTATAATATTAATATATTTTTATATATCTTTATACAAAATTTAATAATTTTTTTCATATTCTCCCTCCCTCTCCCAATCTTTGGACTGTAGCAACGTAGAAGAATCCAAACCATTTCCTCTTTTGTGTGAGGTGGATTCATCTGAGGTTCGATTTAAGTACTCTTGTCTGTACATTATTAGTACATTATTAAAAGATGAAGCATGGGCCCCGCACCTTCAGCTGCTCTACTCCTCTCTCTTGCTCTTGCTGTTTAACCCTTTAGGTTAAGCAACCACACCCCACCACCACCCCCCCCCCCCCCCCCCCCCCCCCCCCTAATTAGATTCCTGTCCGGCGAGGAGGAGGCGACAGAGATGGATAGGCGTGTCGTTGGAGGTATCGGCTTCGGCGTGGCGGCGCTGGCGGCAGCTGTGCTCGTCCAGGAGAGCTCCAAACTGATGACATCTCGTGGAGCGGCGGCAGAAGGCGGCGATCATCAAGTGCACGACCTCGCAAACGTGCTCCTCTTCTTCATGATCTTCATGGCGGGATTAGTGCTCCTGCTGGCCTCGTTTGTTCTTCGCGCGTTGCCACCTGCGATCCGTGTAGTCTTGACCCAAATGGCCAACTACATGGGTGGATACTTGAGGAGGGGAATTAATCATGCATTCTGATTAGCCGATTGTTAAGGACTCCATCGATCGATCCATCTGTGTCCATCTTATTGTCTTTCTCTTCCATCTGTTTATCCAAGTTTGCTTCTAACTAGTTGCTTAAAATACTTGGGCTCAATTGCAGATACATGTATATGATTAGTTGGACTTTCTACAACTTGCTTGAGTAATCTGGACCTTGTTTTCATTGGAAAAATAATCTCGTGTTATTCCTTGCTTTCCCTTAATTTCTCCAACAAGCAATTGACTTGCCATCAACAAATACATTATCTGCTGGTGATCTCTTCGATAACTCATGTTACACATCTCTACTTGTGATCATAACTGACTCCCTTCCACTGAAGTAGGAATATTCCCAAGTTCGCAGGGCAGTAGATTCTTCTGGCGTCCGGATCCATAAGCCCAGCCACTTAGATTCTCTGGCGTTGCTGGTTAGGGGCATGCAGTTTCTGCTGGCTGCTAATCTTTGGGTTAGCTGGATAAAAGACCATAGGGAATAAAGGAATGAATGTTATGATCAACATTTTGAGACTGACGAGATCATTAATTGTTCTATGTTTGATGCATGTGAAGTTGTTCTCTTGGTTTCTAGATAGCTTTCTTTTAATTTGGTTGTTTGTAGATGCAACACATAAACAAACCTTGCAGCTGGGCGTTAGGGTTTGTTTTCACGGATCTATATTTGCTTGTACGTGTGTGTTAATGTATATTTTCTTACGAAATAATCAATTTAAAGTGCCAATTTCTCATCCTTTAGTAGACTGGATGTAACTCATAGATTGGCCTTGTTGTGAGTTAGGGTTTTCAATGCTCTATATTCCCTTGTTTATGTGTGTTAATGTGTATTTTTTTTTTTGATAAGAAGTCATTTTAAAGTGCTTATTTCACAGCCATTAGTAGATTGGCCAAACTATTCTATAGAACAGGAGAATACTTGTTTTAATAGCTTCCAATTATATAAATTCCATACATAATACCTTTATTGAATATTCAGTCTTATAGTATTCAATTTGAGCTTGTTCATTTTTTTTCTCATTTTACTATTAATAACTCGATCTTTTAACAGTGAAGTTTAGGGTTTATGTGTTATTTCTTCATAACGTTGATAACCCTATCCATTGTCATTTTCTTGTATTGTTTTCGCTATGAAATGGATCACTATTTGTGGAAAGGAAAACAATTTGATACCCATTCATGCCCATCTTATTTGTTGATACATGAGGAGGAAGAATAACGATCATGCATTCTGCTTGATGAATCGACTGTTGGTGGCTCCATCGATCGGTCCATTCATGCCCATCTTATTTGTTTCCATTTTCCAGCTGCCTACCATGTTTGCTTCTAACTAGCTGCTTGTAAATACTTGGTTTCAGTTTCAGACATATGCGTATGATCATCTGCATCTTGTTTTGGATGGATAAATGTTCTAATTGTGTTATTCCATGCATTCCCTTAATTTCTCCAACGAGTGATGGACTTGCCATCAGCAGTACAGTATGGAGATCTTATTTAGTAAGGGACATGCAATTCCTGCAGGCTGGGTCTCTCCTGGATCGGCTGCCTGCATGGAAGACCATAGAAGAAAGGAAGAGGTGTTCCAAAGGAATAAAAGTATAAAACTAATGTGTTAAGGATTTGAGATTGATCAGATCATTAACTGTTTGTTCCATCATCTTTGATGCATGTGAAATTGTTCTCTTGGTATATAGGTCGCGCTTTGTTTTAATTTGCTTGTGCTAATATGAAAGTCACATTCTATGAGAGTTATCACATGCAAGATTGTCACATTAACATTCATAATCATCGTTGAGGCAAATTAAAATACTGCATTCGCAGTTGAATGTCATTTTGTTTTTTCTTCTTGCGTATTATAGTCCAATTTATTGAGGCGATTTATACAATATAAAAGGACGCATGCGTTGATCAATGCTATGAAGAAAAATAATACATAGGCTCTAACTTCACTACTGAAAGATGTTACTGTAAAATTAGTGTGAATGTGAAGAAAAATACGCAATGTCAAATTGAAAAGCATAAACCAACCCTTCGAGAATTAGAGGCAAAAAATTATCAACTTTTGATAGCATAAAATTATGATAAGATAAAAAATAACACGTATATTGTTTAAAACAACAGAAACACCAAGTATCGTATATATATTTCAAAAGCAGAAAATCTTTCAAAGCTTCCTTTATAGATATAGTAAATAAACAAGATGGAACGAAAATGTTTATTTTATTTATTTTAAACAAAATGGTTTTTTTAAGTGAATAGAATATTTTTTTCTAGTTTATGTGAACAATAAATTAACAACGAGTAATTTAATTACATTAAATAGTATTTTTGTTTATGTTAATAATATAATAAAAAAATCAAAAGGATTTTTCACAATTATCGTGGGATAATTATCTAATTTTAATTTTTAAGAGTTTACATAAATTTATAGAAATTAAATCAAAACAGTAAAAATGTATAAAGAAAAAAAAAAGTTTCGAACAAAACACTCATGGGAATCTTGACTAGTAGAACATGATTATAGAGAAGTTGATCTGACATCCATTTAGGTGGAGGAGTTTGCTCCAACACAAACTTGAACTCTACTCTAATGGTATATGGGCGAAGCAGGCAAGTGGGATTGCTCCGACTTGGATGTTGCTCTAGTGGCATGCGAGCTCAAGCAGGTGCGAGTCTGCTCTGACGGTGGGTGAGGATGTGCAAAGTAGGCAGACACTACTCGGGAAGAAGGAGGGGTGGACATAAGGGGGACAGAGGTAGCGAATGCAGGGGCAGGTAGCTTTGATGCTAGAGGGAGGGGACAAGGCATAGGGGAGGGGGTGAGGCAAGGGCATGATGCAGGGCATCATGGGAGCAAGGTGATCTTTTTCTTCTCTTCTTTCTTTCTCTCAAAAGAAACGAAGAAAAATAATAAAAAATTTTAATATTATAAGTACTTTTATACAATCATAAATAATTAAATATATATTTTTATACAAACAAGATTAATATGTAAATATAATAAAGTATTTATTAAATCTAAATAATTATTTATTAAATTAACATATAATTAAGTTTATATCTTAGTCATATAAAAAAATAAGTAATCAACTTTTTAATACAACTCTAAAATAATTAAATTTATATTTTTAACATATAAATTTAAAAAATAGTAACTAACTTTATGAATTATAAATATAATATATATATTCTAAATAATTTTAAATTTTGTTTTATATAGTTTTGATTTTATTAACTTTTTATTTTTTTTATTTTATAAAGTTTTATTTTTAATTTTATAATTTTTTTAGAAATCTTGTAATATTTTGATTTTATAAAATTGTACAGAAAAGAGATAGGTAGCAAGATGATGAAGTTGGAAATATAAAGACGCATTACATGCAGACAACCGCTTTTATTTTTCGAAAGCAAAAGCGGGTGGCTGCAAGAAGCTATTCTACCCTGCCTAACACGCCCATAGTAGAGTGCATTTTCTAAGCCCCATGTGCCTTGGAGAAATAAATGTCATAAGCGGGGCCACCGTTCCAAGCAGTGGCCCCATCCACCATTCAGCTAGGCTTTCGGATCTGTGATTGCACACTTCTCTAAGCGGTGGTGGAGCCACATAGTGGTCAGTGTGGGCAAATGCTCCTCCTGACTTAGATAATAATACTAATTATGTATATAAATTTATAATATCATCCATTTAAAAACCTTTCTTGCCCTACTATAAATCATTATTAACACTATTTTGCTAAACGTTGCCCCCTTTAGTTTTTATTTTTAAATTTATTCTTATAGTTTACATTTATATTAATTAGTATATTATGTGTTCAATAATTACATATTTGAAAATGATGTTGTGTGTGGTTATAAATTAAAATTAATGCACTGTACATAATATTCAACATAAGCTTGCAGGCTATAATTATGTTTCTTTCTACAATAAGTAAAAAAATATTATTTAAATTAAACACTTACCATGACATCATTGCAAGCTACAAGTAGCTCTTCTCTTTATGCACTACCTTAGTTCAAGAGAAGGATAGGGGTTAATGTTGAATCAACTCATATGTACCTCTTTCTTCCCAAGTTCCTAGATGATTGGTAACAAGCTAACTCACATGAGATTACTCTTTTCTTCTCATGTGACATCACTATCTTCCTCAGAACCCCTTGTAACTAGAGGTGGCTATGGGCCGTACCCGGGCCGTGCCGTGCCAGGCACGGCACGACAGAAAAATACCTGGGCCCGGCACAGCCCGCGGCACGTTTAGGCGTGCCGGCCCAGGCACAGTTCAACTTCTGGCCGGGCCCGGATCCGGCACGCGGGCCAGATTCGGCACTCGGGCTGAAACCGGCCCGCGGGCTATGGTCGGCCTAGCGGGCCAAGCACGGCCCGAATGTGGCCCACAGGCCGACTTTGGCCTGCTTCATTAAAATAAATAAAATATTAATAAAATAAGAAATTGAGAATTATGTATTTTTGCATATTTTTTTTTAAAAAATATTTAATTATTATTTAATTAATTATTTTATTTTAAACATATATAATTTTAATTTTAATATATTTTATTAAATTAATATTAATTTATTTATTAACAATACTAACAACACATGACTAAAGTTAAAACCAACTCGATTAAATTTCATATTCATAAATTATACATTTAAGCTTAAATCAATTGCCGACATAATGGGCATACACAATTGACCCGTAGCCAACTACGCAAGCAGCTACTATGGAAGATATGCGAGCATTGTGTTAAGCATACTTGCGCTCCGTGCTCCATCTTCTCTATGCATATTGCGCACTCCATGTTTTCAGCTCTACCTCCTTCTTCAATAATAAAAAACACAAGTGACTCTTATGCTTGGTTTGTTTCGATATATTGCTCCGGCTCATCGTTGATATTATCACTATCCTCCTCACTATCACTTATTTCAAAGTCATCAACCTCTATCTCAATCTCAACCCCAGAAGGAGAGGGAGAAGCCAAAAATTCTTGTCTTGCATGATCAGATAAGTGGATAAAGTGTTCTTCAAATCTGAATACATCAATTCGTATAAGTTGACTAACACGTTCGATAATACTTAAAATAGTGATTCTCCATTGATCAGCATTGAAGAAATTTAAGGTAGATGTAAGAAAGATTGAACGTTGAGAATTTGGCATAATGATAATTATCTTCACTCTTCTATTATCTGTCATTTTTCTCTATATCTCGTGCTCTTGCTCACCACGTGATAATTATATTATAAAAGTAAATTAATTTAATACTTACTTGATCTTCTCCACGTCTAGTCACGTGGTGAGCACGAGGCATAGAAAAAAATGACTAGTCTAGACCGAGAGAGCATTGAATTCTTGATGGCTAAAAAGAAGCTTAAGTTTGAGTTCAATTAAGAAACTAATTGTAACTCAAGACTTAGAAAAGAGATTAAGAGAGTATTAAGAGAGAATGAGAAATTATTCCAAAGATAGTTGGAAACTTGTGTGAAGAAATAAGAGGGTTGGGGGGTCAATTTATAGGGATGAATTGGGTGTATAATTACATATTTATACCATATTTTTAATTATTAAAAGGGGCTAAAATGATAATTTTATAACATAAAGACAATTATATTCCTAACTTTTAAAATTTTTATAACTATTATGAGGGCATTTAAGTAAAAATGCATATTCATTCACGTGTCGTGCCGTGCCTGGCCCGGCACGCCTGCGGGCCGTGCCCGGCCCGGCCCACGGGCCGCGAACCCTCAGCCCAGAACGACCCGAGCCGGGCCGCGGGCCGCCCGCGGCCTGTTGACTTAGTCAACGGGCCGTGCGGGCCGCGGCCCGTTGGCCACCTCTACTTGTAACTACAACACTACTATCCCTCCCACTAACTGGGTGGCGACTAGCTGATTACCCAATAAATAATAGTTATAACCTTATAGTCTACCTTACAACTTAGTTGATCCTTTATTATTATGATTTATGATTATTCTGGTTAATATTCTATGATTATTTTTAGTATTTAATAAAATATTTTTTATCATTATATAAAATTTTTATTATTAAATTATAAAATTTGTTAGCCCAATTATATATTTTTATATGTGAGTTTAAATATATTAATATTATATATATATATATATATTTTATAATTGATTAATTATTTTTTAATGTTGCCCCCCCTTACCTCCGGGTCCTAGCTCCGCCATTGTCTTAAGTCATTTTACTTAAGTGAATGGTGGATGGGGCCACCGCTTTGAACGGTGGCCCCGTTTTTAATATTTTTCTACTTGAATAAATGTCACAAGCGGGGCCACCGTTCCAAGCGGTGGACCCATCCACCATTCAGCTAGGCTTTGGGATGTGCGGTAACATCATCCACCACATGAACCTCATTGGGATACGTGTATGCACGTATCCTAACATTTTTCTCTAAGTGTTGAACGACAGATGGGGCCCACTGCACCATGCGATGGCCCCGTATATAACTTTTTTCCTTTGGGATGTGTGATTGTTCACTTCTCTAAGTCATTTTACTTTAAGTGAATGGTGGATGGGGCCACCGCTTGGAATGGTGGCCCCATTTTTAATATTTTTTCACCTTGGAGTAAGCAATAACTTACAGAAAAAAAGTAATATGCGGTGGCACCATCCACCCTTTAAGTCATCTCCAACACTTGGAGATGTGTGCAAAAACACATCCCAGGGCATGTGTGAAGGGTGGATGGTGCCATGCATCATGCGATGGCACCGCCACTGCATCATGTGATGACACCGCATATAACTTTCATTCCAACTTACATGAACAAACTGCACAAAAGAAAGGTTGCATTACATGCAATCGCTTCTATATTACAAACTAACAAAAATTGGTAACTGAATAGAGTAATTTATATATTTTTATTAACCAAATAGAATTTGAAAATGGGTTGAATGTATTGATAGGTTTTTATAGATTCCCAAATTGGACTTTTACAAATAGAAATTTGGAAGCCAAACAAAAAAGATTTATTTTATTTATTTTAAATAGAGTGGTATTTTACGTGAATATAATTCTTTTTCTAGTTTTCGTTAATAGTAAATTAACAGGGAAAGTTTTAATTACAATCAATAATATTTTTCTTTACATGAATAGTTTAATAAAAAAATTACTCATGCAGAAATTTTCACTCGGGGCATTTATCTAATTTCAGGAATTAATAAAAATTAAATTAAACAGTAAAATATGTAAAGGAAAATAGAGTTTAGAATAAAAAAAAAATCAAAAAGCGCATTAAAACATGTCTTAACTAAAAATCCGCACTCTTATAAGAATTAATTTTGGATTGAACACTAAGATTATGTTTTGTTGAATGGAATCTATGATGATCCATCTAAATTCATTGTATTTTTTATTTTTTTTTACCATAAATTTTATTCAATAAAACATAGCCTAAGGTTACTACTTGAAATCTTCTTAGACCGAAGATATCATGTCCCTTTGATGACGAAGGGTAGAAAACCAAAAGAACAGATAACGAAGAAGGAAGAAAATTTTCATCTCTACCCAGCGTAGGATTTGTAGTCTTTTACGGGCTTGAACCACGGCTAGCTGTTGGATTAAATCCTGTCAAAAGAATTGTTCGCAATTAAGTTGCTAACATTTCAATCAACTGATTAACATTAATCGGCTTATTAACGTTAATCAACTGTGGTTGGTTAAAAGCCAATTTTTTTACATTTTTTTATTCCTTGGTCCATCGCAACTGTGTTAACATCCAACTAATACTTCATCGAGAACATAGTCAAATTTAGAAAACTCAGCCGAGCACTAATACGCAGGCGTCTGCTTACAATGACTAACCTTTTTTTTATTTTTTATTTTTGAGTTGCTTGAATCGCGAGCTAATTCATGCATACTTAACGAAAAGCACTGTGTTTGTGTGCAACTCAGGTTGTGAATACGAGAACATAGTCTAATTTAGAAAACCCAAACAAGCAGTAATATGCAAGCATCAATTGACTATGACTCACCCTTCTTTTTCAGAGTTGCATGATGTTGCGAGCCTACTCATGCATACTTCAGCAAAAAGAGCATTGTGCCTGTGTGCAATTCGGGTTGTGAATGCGTCAATTCATGTTAAATCAAAACCGGCTAAGAACAGAAAAACAACTATGACAAACGCAACAGGAAATAGAGCAATATCTCCTACAATTTGCAACAGTAAGATGCAAACTCAGTTGTAGCCAAGCTAAAAAATTTCTCACTTAAAAAAAAAAAGAGCAAAAACTAGACATTATGGGATAATGTCCAAAAACAAACCACCCAAAGGAAAGGCTTCATCCAATCGCCTGTACAATTCCTATCGCTATTTCATCTGGAGTTGGGATAGAGAGCAACAAAATAAGCTCCCCAGAAGAGAACTTCTGGTCAAACTCCACTGATGTCCAAGTGCAATATTGAAGGCAGGGCTATATCTTGCAGAGGGGAAGAAAAGTAGATTTTAAAAGCAATAAAGGGCACCATGACGAATGCCTGGCTTCTTCTTTTCTCAAAGGCAACAGCATATCTGCATTTTAGGAAGGAATAGAATATCTACGAAGGCCAAAGCAGCATCCCTAGTGGCAGGCAAGCAGACATATATAATCGATAAATTAAACTAGCACCGGTGAAGTTAATGCCCATTGCTCCCTACGTGAGCACTTTGCCCAGTTGTGGGGATCGTTCTCTGAGCAAATTCTAGTAGCACCTTCCGCTGATGCTCATTCGTATGAGGAAGACTAGACCGTAATAACTCAACAGGCATCTCCCTGCTGATAGCGCGGCTGACTTCTGACCCAGTAATACCAGCGTTTGGAGCCTGCATGTTTAAAGACTGCATTGCACCGTCATATTTACTAAGACAGTACTTCGTTAGGAGCCCAAAGAAGGCATTGAATGATGCTTGCCACAGATTTCGGGTGGGGATGCTGTAGTTGCCGGCAGAATTATGATCAGTTAGGAGTACTGTCGCTTTATCAAGAACAGATTTTATAATGACAGAAGCACCATCACCAGCAGAATTTCCTAGCGGACGAAGAGGGGGCTGTTCTGAAGAACAAACAACAGCAGCTAGGCAAGCGCTGAGGGCACCCAAATCCATCCCAAGTACGCATGAAGAAATAGTCTTTCCAAGATTGGCAGTGGTTTCGACTGCACTAGGATCTAATGGCATAACACCAAATATAAACCTCAGGTGACGGAAAATGGCCATGCAGACGACGCGTGTGATCTCACTTCCAGGGCTAAGAAATTGAAGGTACCGGGATAGAAGCTTGCGGCCCTTTGGAAGAGAAAGTAGACGAAGGAACAGAAAGTCATCCTTCGGAGCAACACCAGATTGACCAGAAGGGCCGAGCGGATCAACTAGCTGAAAAGATTCAGCGAGCTCTTGTAGAAGTATTTCCTTTTTCCTGCCAAGTTGGGAGCCACCATCGGGGGTCTGGCCGAATTGCAGTAGTCGATCAAGATCATCAACATCAAGTAGAAGGCAAAAGCCATAATCAATGGTGATTCTAGCGGCCAACATAGGCTCCTGGTCCAGTGGCTTTACAGAAGATTTCTGGTCAAGCATATTATCCGCTGACATGGATTGTGGTTCAACCTCAAGGAGAGGACGAGGTCTACGAATTGAAGAGAAGGACAGCCTCCCAAGAGCATCCACCTGGAGATATGCATGTGGCTCATCTTTGGATCGTGCTCTAGAAGACAAATCCTTGGTGACATTTGGGCAGAAATGGTGCTTCAATTTTGATCCAGAATTTTTCTTTACTAGACATGCT
Source organism: Costus lasius (assembly GCA_027563935.2). NCBI lineage: Eukaryota > Viridiplantae > Streptophyta > Magnoliopsida > Zingiberales > Costaceae > Costus > Costus lasius. The sequence goes on along the minus strand of CM050448.1, from coordinate 276,946 downwards.
TGGTGATAGTAATCATCTACATAAGGATCATTGCAGTGAGTGGCGGCATGTTGCATTCTTAAAATGTTCTCAAGCTCTTCGGTTGTCATGTATTTTGAGCGAAACTTTGGCCACCCAGTATCCATTTTATGGCTGCCAATATCAGAAGACTGTTGAGCAAACCCATAGTTGTGTCTCCCACTGTAGAATGGTCTGAATCTCTGGTCCCTGAAGTCAACCTTCTCCCTAAAAGGTTCAAACTTATTAATCATCTCTGGTGGGGAATGGAACTGCTGAGACTGCATGTGGGGGAAACGTGGTATCATTTGAGGCACTCCATGTTGCTGCAGATGCGGCAAATGAGGAGGAATTTGATTGCTTAAATGAGGCCTTTGGTGCCAGTTAATATCAGCCAACATATCTGAATTTTCCCATGGAAGGGGGCTAGGTTGTTCTGTCCAATGATTCTGTTGTCTGCTATTACTCGAACGGATTCCGAACTGAGTTACATTTCCATCATAGCAAGATGCAAGTAGACGAGGTTGGGAGAAAGGATAAGGATTTGGCGGAGAGAAAGGCAATCGAAGGCCTGAACTAGAAGATGGGATGGTTACATGGTGAGATTGATTTGGGGAAAACTGTGTGGATGCGCCAGGTGGAGGGAAAGAGGTATAAGAAGATTTGGGCACATGTATTGGTTTACTAGATTGGAATTGCTGCTGCTGTTGAGGAGAGGAGGATGTTCTGTACAGTGATTTGGGATCTGCAACTGAACTGGAATGTGGATGCGACTTATCATCCTGGAAGTCTTCAGCATCTAATATATGCTGATCTTGAAAGTTTGAAAACTCTGCATCCAGTGCCCAATCTGTAGCAGAATATGAACCTAGAAAGACATTATTTCAGAAAAAGAACAGATTAGCTTACCAAATTGATGTGAAAAATAGTTTAATAAAAAATAAAAAATTGGACAATGAAAAATTGTTCTTAAAGGTATTCGCGTGACTGCATAGCTATATATGAAAGTATCCTGTTTGAGTTGAAAACTACAGTAAGGATTAATTTGGAACTAAGACGTTGCATGATCGTATGTCAAAGTGGTCTGACTACGCATCTGCATATTGGTTCCTCTTAGTTCCATTTAACCAAATTGAACATAGTTTTGCACATTAACTTAGAATTTTTTCAACAAGCAACTTGTAAACTAGCTTTCATTTTCTTATATATTAATTGTCAGATGCTGTGTAGAACGTTTACATCAATTAAGTTCTCAAAGTATGCTCTTTGTAGCTTAATTACTTTTAACTATTCTTTATAAGAATTGCATACACCTCCACATATGCAGTCACATAACACAATGATCTTTGCAATAAATTAAGTGTAGAACTGTTGCATATGCTTTGCAAACATTGCTAAGCAGAACCAAACAAAATCATCAAACAAATTGGACATAATAAAGTGCTAAAAGAATTTATTAAGCTAAAAGAATTTATTAAACAAAAAGGTAACTCAATCATGTTAACTGGAGATAATCACAGCATGACAATTTATATCTTTGCACATCTTGAAGAATTAAATCTGAAAACATGAGCAATGGCTAAGCACAATGAAGTTGGAATAAGTGAAAATCCATCCCCTGGGTAAAGGACTGGAAACAAAAACTTAACCAGATATCGTTTGAAATCTTCTTCAGATCAGGAGGCATCATGTAAAAATGATACACATTAATTCTAAAAGACGAGCACATACAAAACCTTTTTAGCCAAAGAATAAATCGCATATGCATATCAAGTAAGTTTCATGCATGATGATATAGATAGCACGCAAATGTTTCATAGGATATATATCCACAAACTGAGGAAGTTGCTTTATAGGTAACAAAATGTGCAAGTCCAATTAGACTCGCAGAAGGTAACAGAAACAGTGGCGATTATTATAGGCCTTATAATATTAAGTCATTTTCGACTTCAATCATGCTCTTTTAAAGTTTTGAGATCAATCACATCCCAAAAAAAATCACCCTCAAGACATTTATTTGCATTAGTAATCAACACAAAATCATATAATCATAAGATAACAATTTTCAACAGAAGAGTCATCTCCATGATTCTGGTATTAGTACAACTAAACATGCCACAAAATAGCAAAAAAATGCTCATAGTCATCTATTAATGCATAAGAAAACTGGCATATGCTTTCTTAAAAAATATGGTTTTCACTATTAAATATCTAATTTAACTAAAGCAATAGAGTCCCCAGTTGTCCAAGTCCAACTACATACCAGAATAAACAGAAATGAAAAATAGCATGAAAGTGTAAAAAGATAACTGGTGGATTATAGTGACAAAATTACTCACTTTCCCTAGAAAAAGAACCACTACCAGCAATCGCTCCTCTGCTTTTTGGTTCAACAGTAACCTTGTTCAACTGAAGAAACAAAGAGTACATACCATCAATTGCAGCCTATAACCGGGATCACATCAGCATTTGATTAGTAAATTGTCAAATTTAAAACTTATAATAACATTAATAACACATTTCTAGTATGCTACCAGTGTTTTGTTCTTCTTTAAGTAAAATGACTGTACTAAAAATTGGAAAGTGAAGATGATTACAAAACAAGACAATCGGCTTTGGAAATGAAAATGAAAAGGACATAATGTAATACAAGAAGTTGAATGTTTTTCAAATCAAAGAAGATTCAACTTAAGAGTTCTGATCTCAACTAGGCATTGCAAATTTTGCTATCTATTTTTAGTAATCAAAAGGTAACCAAAAGGAACTTCCAAATAGTTGAGACTTAAGACTGCTTAATGTTGCCATCCTCTTAAATATAAAGAATTCAACGAGGTTATAATTAAGGCACAAGAAAACAAGGTTTTCAAAATCAATCAGTAACAACCTACAGTGTGTAAGTGAGAAGTATGTTAGTACACCGATATGTACTAGTTCAACAATAACTAGTACACTAGCATAGACCAAACTTGAAAATCATGCAAGAAATTGAGGTGATAATGATCATAATGCTATGATTACTCATCTCAGTTGCCTATTCTTCCTTTATTGTGATGCAATAGTGAATATGAGAAGATAAGTGTTGTAATACAATTCCTCAAAAGAAGAAAATACTGATAAGTGGTGGCAGTAAAGACAATAATAACAGTTATAAAAATAACATTAAAAATAATAGTAACAATTAAAAAATACAATAGAGAAATAGAAAAAACTCAACAGTCATCATCTCAGAGAAATCTGACTGTCTTAATCTCAAGTCAGATAAGTAAAAGGTTATGAAAATGTGCATCATATTGCATCCTTACTGCTGCAAGGTACTTTAGCTTTAATAGCCTTTAGCTTCATGAAATCTTCAGTTACCAAGTGTCACAAAAATTCTTCAAAGAAAATGATTAAAAAAGAAAGCAGAAGCATGGAGGAAGATCAACAAATAGATAACACATAAGTATGTGAACATGATTTACATGGCTAGCGATTTTTCATTACTTTCCAAACATCAGCAATACATGCAAAACAAAATAAGTGAAGAAAAAGGCACTAACCTTTGAAAAGGTTATTGCAAGGTCATCAATATCAGTTAGTGACCCAACAACTTTCCCCTGGAAAATTTACAACTGTTACATTAGGGATCATGTTTCAACTTCTAACCACACTTTCATTTGCTTCTAATCAACCAAATTGTAGGTGAAAAAAATATTCTACCAATAATTGAATAGTGTTAATGGGGAACGGATATGATTCAGATAAAATTATCTTTAACTGAATTAAGAAGAACCAGGAATTGTAACTATATTCTAAACAACAAATGATACCAATAGTGATCCGGCTAGGTCCTTCCAATAATAAAACATAAATATAAATATAAATTGTATATGATTTAAAATATTCCTGAGAAGAAACTTACATCAACTTTATCCTCTAGGTGAGAAAATTGATAACCCTCCTCATCAATCCCAGCAAAGCCGGGATCAGTGCCAACATCATCATCTTCATATCCTCCTAACTCAACCTCTTCCATGATACTACTTTCAAAAAATGCATATTGTGAAGCATTAAATTGAGTTCTATCTGCATACAGAGCAATAAGAATAATTAGGCTACAATACTAAACAAAATTTCTAAGCTAATTATAGCAAACTGAGAAATGTAATCAAAAGTAAAACTTTTGGAAAACATGTATTCATATATGATATGGTTTTGAAGTAATTGGACTAATGCACTACCTTTTTACTTTCCCAAAGAAAAGCTTATAATTCGGTACTGTACAATCTTATTGACTTGAAAATTGTTATTTCTCCCAGGAATTTTTTGTGACCCTAGTGTTAAGGATTTCACATTTTTAAGAGAGTTACTCAATCGAAAGAATTATAGACCTTCTTAACCAAAAGGACTCAATGTGGATAAAGGTTGTTAATACATATCGATGATCCTTGGGATATCAAATCTAACATCTCTATGAGTTGGAGCTGGAAGTTTTGCTGTTAGACACCTCCTCCCTCAAACTAGGCTGATTAAATGCATCTGTAATCGTAAAAATACCAATCTGACTAACCAGGCCAAGCGTTTCAGCTCTCCAATCAATTTAAATTCACCTTTTTTTTATTCAACAATGTTGAGTGTTTACATGTTTCCTCTATTATGCATGCAAAAAGCTAGGATAGAAACAAGATCCACTGTCTTGGTGGGAATGATATGCCCAATGTGATTCTTAAAATTCAACTCCCATTTAATCGCTATAAGATTCTTGGATACGGAAAGAAGGTACAAAAGATTTGCCTCCCTGTTTACAGGTTTCTATTTGAAAGTATTTTGGATCTTCAAGACCTTTGGAGGCGATGGAAGATACCCTGAAGGTGAATATATTTGGTCAGAAGCTACTATATTGGCATCTTCTATCCTCATCCAGACTTGCAAAATTGTCATCTGCCAAGCCAGAACTTGTGTTTTTTGCCTCAATGCTTAAATTCTTTATAGCATATCTTCTTTGAGTGTGATTTTGTTGAAGATGTCTGGAACTGTTTGTTTAAACTTTTTTCAAAATGCCTTTCCATTTAAGTGATCAAGGAATCGTGGTCATACTTTTTGAATTTAGACACTTGTTTTCAGTGCTGTTAAATAGCCGCAATAGCAGCGCTATAGCATTTTTCTATAGCGGTTTTTGAGCAATCCGCTATAAAACGCTATAGCACCGCTATAATAGATAGGACCACATTATAATATTTTTAAATTTTAGAAATTAAAACTATGAATTGAATTGAGTTGGTACTATGTGATCTTTCTTTATATAATTTATTTTATTTTTATGCAGCTTAATTTATCAGGTATATAACATATATTTCAAACGTTATACTTAATTTTTTTATGTATATATTATATATTTTAAACATTATATGACTTCCGCTATTTGCCCGCAACACAATCGGCTATATCATATTGCGGATTTTTAGCTTTCCGCTATTTTCCGTGATACGCTATTGATAACACGGCTTGTTTTACTTAATTTTGTATATATTATGGTTTGTGCAGAAAGCTAAAAGTAAGATGATTTTTAAGGCAGATAGCGCATCTGGTGAAAGAATTTTAAGGCTAGCTTTGGCAGATTTTAATGATGTTGTGTTCTTCGTAAAACCTTAGGGAAATGATCATAAACAAAAATCCAAAAAGAATTGCATTGGAGCAGACCCTTGAGGAGGTGGATCAAAAGCAACGTAGATGGATCTTGGAGGTAGAACTCTAAAGAAGGTAAATGGTATGTGGAAGGAGCGAGTAGGGAAGAAGCATAGTGGTTGTAGCAGCTAATCTGCAAGTTCCCTTGGCTATCTTTGATAGATTAATGGTGATCAAAAGAGCTTTACACTACATTTACATGAGAAAAGATGATTTTGGTACCAAAATAGTACTAGAGATGGATTGCAAGCAATCGATCAGTCAATCACATATATGGGAAGGAGGTTCTCCATCGTCTGATATTGTAATTATCCTAAAGGACATCAATTTTCTTCTTAATAGGCTACATGTGCCTCAAGTTATTTCTATTCCTAGGATAAGAAACGAGGTTGGTACCTGGTTGGCTACTTTTGTAGAATTTCTATTGGTGTGCTGATTGGCCATATAATGATACTAGTATTTTGGACTCTCATGATCCAGGCGACTTTTAAGTAATAAAAGCTTATTCATATTGTAAAAAAAATATATCGTGCCAATCCAATGAGATATGAAACCAACATCAGGATGGTAGTGGGTTCATGACAGAAACTTAAGTCAGTTAAATCCATGAGCACTGCAGAGGCATCACTATTTATTGTCTAGAAGAGTTCGAACCAAGTGAACATAAATTCTATATAAAACCAATTATGTTACTTTTCCAGCATAGCAAACAAGTCAAAAGTTTTTGAGACCGAGTCAAATGGAGGTTACGTAAAGCACGAGTCAAAGAAAATAACCAAAATAACTATAACGCATTATTTTCTCAATTACTAGTTCATCAGGCGTTAAAGCCAATGATAGATCCGCCACAAAATCTGCTGTTTGTCCACGTAGATTGACAATTACCAGCGGGCCTTGGCCCGACAACACAAAAACTGCATCAAGATCCAATCTTTCCACCGCATTTACAACAGCAACAAAGAAGCGATAATCCGGGAACAGAAAAGTGAAAAAATTAGATCAGCAAAACGAGAAATCTCACCTGCAACACCGCCGCTCATCCCTCCGATTCCATTAACGATGCCAGGCTCTTCCAAGCACCCACTCTCCCCCTCGATCACCGCCATAGACCAAAAACCCTAGCTCCCGCGACCACCAACGAAAAAAAAGGAGGATAAAACGAGAGCAAGAGGCCAAATTTAGAGTCTACCCCTAGGGTTCTTAAGGCGAGCTGATATTCGGCAGCCAGAAGATACAATCTTCGATTAATTCTACGACTTCGCAGCTAAAATAATCGGCAACGAAATGGAGTTACTCCAGCAAAAGCAAGAATCAAAATTGAAAAGAAAGAGAGGTGACAGCTTTCTTGGCCGAATTGTTAGATTCTGTCGCGCTTCTCTCCATCTTCTCTCCTTTTAGGGTTTCTAATATTGTTGAGTGGATAGATAAAGATCGAGTGGGAAACAAAAAAAAATATATCTAAATCATTTGTTTACAATCTCATTAAGTTATTATATATTTTTTAATCGAATTGATTTTGAAAAAAAAAAAACAGCATTCCGACCAATGAGCATCCAGCACTTGTCGCCTTTTCACCGAGAGCAGCCATAGCGGGACCGGCAAGGCCATCAGAAGACTTGGGTGGATGAGTTGAGAAAAACAGACAGGCGAACTTGATTGGAGGCCCATGTCCACTAGATTGGCCCAATTATAGGCGAACGCTTTCAAAACTCCTTTACACTTTGGGTTTTTTTTTCTCTTTGACGATTAATATAATTTTTTTTTATTGGCATAGGTAAGTAATGAGAGCAAGATTTAATCCCAAGATTTTATTATCAACAATTAAGATCCTTACCAGTTAAACTAAGGTCTTTGAAAATTAATATAACTTTTTCAATCCATGTGTAAATAAATAATCTTATATAATTTAAACATCATTGATTCATAAAGTCCAATTGATGCCAAATAAGTTTATAACTATTATGTAATTCGTGTTTTAACTTCTTTTTGCCTTACTAATACCTTCTTGATGACTCTAATTTCTTTTATACTTTTTTTTTAAAAAATCCTAAAATACTTTCGCATCAAGTAGAATATCTTAAGTATGTACTAACATATATTTTATGCATGACCTTTTCTGCACGAGTGTTTGAATATTATTTATATGGAAACATGAGCATAATATACATCCTATCATGTTGGCCTCCAACTCATGAATTATTGGAGTTGAGTTGAGTCAAATTTTCTCTTATAAATTCATACTATAAATCATTATCATGTACATACTCTTAATTAATTAATTAATATCACACATCTGCATTAAAGAATAGCCTTGCTCCTAGGCCTGCCATAGTGTTATATATTCTATTTAATTTAGTACCCCTTTTCCAAAAATCTTGTATGTTCTCAATCTCTTATAAACTTAGTGGGCAGCCTGCCAAGAAGGAGAGGGCATCTTGCTTTTCCTGTCTCTTTCTTTTTAAGTATACCTCCATTAAGTCAAGACTAGGGCATGCTACATGTCTCACCACTCCCTTCTCTCCCCCAGCTCATCTCCTTCTCTTCAGATCAGAGATCAGATCTCCCTTCTCCCTCTCTCCCAGCCTAACCCTAATCCAACCAGAGTTCTTCAATTTCTAGCCTCCACAGCTATCGCTGGCGATTATCATCTCCCTCTCTCTCTTGGTTACCATCTTCTCTTGCACTTGATGGACTGCGCAAGAGTTTGTAGTTTCAGTATCATTTGATCTAGAGAGAGATACATACTTTTAATTCTCTCAAACTAAAGATCCACTCAAGTAAACCCTAAGGTGTTGCACAATCTACCAAACTTCCTGTAAATTTTGCTCTTTCTTCTTTTAATTGCCACCATTTTACCTTATATAGTCTTTATCTACTGGCTAGGGTTTAGATTTCAGCTTCAGATCTTAAATATAAGCAAGCATGTCGCCAGCGAACTCCGACAGCTCAGGCGAAAATTCTATTGCTCATGATGGGGGAGGGGGCGGAAAACCGAGCCGGTACGAGTCACAGAAGCGGCGGGACTGGAACACCTTCCGGCAGTACCTACTGAACCACCGGCCACCGTTGGAGCTCGGCCGGTGCAGCGGCGCGCACGTGCTGGAGTTCCTGCGCTACCTAGACCAGTTCGGCAAAACCAAGGTTCACGCCGCGAGCTGCCCCTTCTTTGGCCTCCCGCAGCCCCCCGCGCCGTGCCCCTGCCCGCTCCGCCAGGCCTGGGGCAGCCTCGACGCGCTCGTCGGCCGCCTCCGCGCCGCCTTCGAGGAGGACGGTGGTCTCCCGGAGGCCAACCCCTTCGCCGCGCGCGCCGTCCGGCTCTACCTCCGCGACGTCAGGGACAGCCAGGCCAAGGCCAGAGGCATCGCCCACGACAAGAAGAAGAGAAAGCGGCCGCTTCCTCCATCCCCGCCTCAACCGACCATTCCCTTGGCGGCTAGGGCGATGGCGGCAGTACTGCCTGCGACGATAGGGCAGCGTGTTCGGGCGCCGGCGGCGGATTTGAATTTGGTGATCAACGGTGGATACGCGCGGCATCTGGCGATCCCATCTATGGACGCTGACGGCGATGATGCGGCGGCGATCGCTGAGGCTCAATATTCTGGTGGCATGATTCCGCTCTCAGTGTTCAATTAAATGGTTAAGAAATATTAATTAATTGCTGCAATACATTGCACTTTCAGTGATCGAACTTACTTGTTAATTAATTTCTCATATATATATGAACTAGGTCAATTATTTCTTAATTAATTCTAGCTATAAACATCAATCAGTCTCTGATCATCTCATGCTTGTCTATCTATTATTATTTTTCACTAAAATGGGAGGGAGCATCATGTTGTCATTTATTTTTCTTGCTTTCATAGTACCAGATTAGCTCTCTTTCTTTCTTATGTCAAATTATCAGTAGTGTTTTTTTAATGATATTTTCTGATTTATATAACTGTGACTATTTTGTTCCCTAGTTTCACATAATTTAACTCCATTTGATATCGAGTTTGAGTGTCTTCCTATTTGAATAATGTTTGGGGAAGGTTTCCGTGTTAGTTGTTAATAAAGTCCTTGGATTAAGTTCTTCCCTTATTATTTAATTACCTAACTGCGTTGCAGTGCAGTGTACACTGCATAGCACAATGAAAAATATTTCTTGAATCGATCTGCTGTCCTCGCGGATGGAATGATTGCTCTTTTTATCAGCGAGCAAACGTGTTTTACCTTTAGTCAATCTGAAGTCGATTTTCTTCGGTGCCTGAAAAAGTTGACCGCTGCACGAGACAAACACAACGTGGATTCAAACAAGTCAAAAATAATTTAATTTGTTACAGCTGTGTGATATTTATTTTTTTTTTAAGGGAGCTAGCAGGCTATTAATTGATATTATAAACCAAACACACCAGTACTCGTCTATCCTGGTCATAAAATTCACGTTGGATAATTTGCGGTGTGCCACCTAGCTACGGGCAACCTGGAGGCTTCCTCCGAGATTCTGTCGCTTAAAAAGTCAAGGTGAGCGATAGTAATTAATTATAATTCCAGCAATATTGATTGATTAATTCAAATTGGCCTTTTTTTAACTAAAAAATGATTATGTAAAAAGAGCAAGTTGATTGATGTGACCTATGATCCGGTGCTTTCCTATTTTGGACAACCATGGGAATAAATTAAATCGAGGGGAGAGAGAGAGAGGAGGGAGAAAGGAGTCATTCCGGTTCCTCGAAAAAAATTTTCGCGCAGAGAATAAATTAAATCGAGTGGAGAGAGAGAGAGAGAGGAGGGAGAAAGGAGTCATTCCGATTCCTCTCCCTCTGACAAAAAGTCCAATCAATTCAGAAACCCATCAAAACAGTGAGAGAAGACTAGCAGATTTCTGCTTCCGTCCCACGCCGTGTGTGCTTCCGCTTCGGAGAAAACAATTTTACGTTTTCCGCCCGACGCATACATCGCCGCGGCCCGAAATCTCATCTCCTTGGACTTTTCATCAGTCGCCCTTTCCCCTCTGCTCTCGCTGTCGCTGTCTGCCTCGGCATCCGGCCCACCCTTGATTTGACGCCGATGTGATGGGTCGGAGAGGCGGGAGGAGCACCCTGCGCGCGGTCCCACGTGCGCGGTGGGGGCCACGCGTGCCTCTGGTCGTATCTCCACCGGCTTGATCCGCTGGCCGAGAGCGCACAGCGAGCTCCGAGAAGCCCTCCCGCTGGCGTGGTCCGTCTGTCGGATGTAAGAGAATGGGAAAATGCCGTTCCTGTGTGAATCGTGGCAGAGGATCCTGGGACCGTAGGTGTACGCGCCTTCAGAGTCAGTGTTCATAAATGACAGCCGACATGACTTATGGTCTGGTTACATTGGCATTTTAATATTTGATTAAATTATCTAATCGTATGTATAAATTGATATCTGATGGATGAAAGTGGAAAGATAAGCTTTGATTTGATAGGAATCAATTCTTAGATTGTCAAAATTTGATTTTTGGCTTAGATCTGAAGCAAACAACGTAGATCGTTGGTCTATTAAGTTTGCCGAGTCTAAGTCAGACTGGATCTAAGTTCAACTCGCTGTACTCAGATCATTGAACAAAGTGGTCCAATGAAATTGGACTGGTTTGTGCGTAGGCGATTTTGGAGAGTGGATAATGTATTTAATTTATTTAAAGAAAAATCAAAGATACATATGATATCTATCATCCATCAACCTACAACAAATATTAAATAAAGTTTTAATTGCATTAAAAAAATTAATATGACTAATTATCTATCAAATCATCATGAGACATTTGAGTTTTCTGCCGAGTCTAATGTGAATAATGAGTTTCACCGCTTTTTATCTTGCGTAAGTTGGAGTAAATAGGAATTTGGTGCAGGCGAAAAAATACGGCTAGCTTTATGCCCAAAGGTGTCTCCATTTTTGCCTCCTATTCTAAACCCGTTATTCCATGTTTACTGTATTCGTGGAAATCATATTCTTAGGATTAATCCTTAATTCAGATGCAACGATAGTCTTATCAATAGAAAAGTTGTGCGGCTTTGCGGATTTTCACCTAAGCTTCCCATTCATTTTGTTTAAAAAAGTTTTCTATATAAGCAAAAAGAATCAAGGGTTAAATTTCAGCCGATCGGTCTTGATAAAAAAGTCTTATATATATTTGAAACTTGTGTTTCACTGAGTATTTGAAATTGTACCAAGTCGTGTGATTTAATTGATATGAATATGGACATAAATATTTAGGTATCCAATTTACTAAACAAACTTTACAACATATTGTTCCTGTACTGCCCATGTAATTTTCCTTTCTATATTAGATCACTAACTTGATGTTGTATGGATTGTTGATTATCAAATTCAATCTGGTATTTTAATATAGTGCACTATCAGCTCAGCTATAGACTAGAACAAATTGTATTGTTTTTGGATTTCTGATATATAAAAGTGAGTTGACTCATTTAAATTGTAGAACCTCTTCCTGTAAAATTAGAAATACCCTTTTTAGTGGCTGTACTCAATATTTTTTGCATGTCCTCTAAAATGAAATGAATCAAATACTACAGACAGCAGACATACATATACACCACATCCCAACCCCACCGCCACATACGTGTTGCTTGCCCATACACTGATACACATTTCTATCGCAATGAAGTGAAATTATGTAGTTTATCTACTCAGTGTTGCTCCGTTGAGTTTTCAGATTTAACCTCTTTATCTTTGAATGGTTAGTGTAAAGGTGCAAGTTCAATTGAGAGAAGCCTGTAGTCTTTTATTCCATCAAGATGGGCAAGTACTTTATTCTTTTTCTCTAATACTAATGTTGGCTTGCAATTTTCTTCTTTTTTGTTGCTATATTGACTATCTTCTCATTCTTGATATTGATTTATATCTGCCTTGTCAATTTGTAGCGCGCTGGCGTGCGGAAATGCTTTAGGACCTCGTGGTTGGAAGGGTAGTGGCCAGGTATCATCTGTCTGCTGAAATGTTTATGTTGCTCCATCAAAAGTTCATTTGTGTTGTTGTGTTTTATTACAGTTGCTATTTAGGGTTTAGGATTTGAAATTTAAGATTGTCCACATGTTGATCCTTTGTTTTTATCTCTCTTGTCGCTCGTAGCCACTTGCCACTTTCCCACTTGTTACCGTCCTCTTCCTCTTTACTTTCCTTTAATGGTTTACTTGCATTGACACGTTGTGTCCTTGTTTCGTTATATTTCTTTCCCCTATAATAAGGTTTCTTTTGTGGTACGAAGGTTGATTTTGCTCTCCAACTCTGAATCTTAATAACCCTTTTTTTAATCCTTGCCATGACTTTTATGTTTTTCTCTCTTCTTTAAATAAAGATTTTACTTCCGCGAGTCATCATCTTATGCCATTGCTGCCTTTGGCACAACAATTGAATTCAATAGCAGAAACCATTTGAAAGTTTAATATTCAATTTAAAAAATTATTATCAAAGTGATGAGTTGGCTAGTAAAATTATTATCCCGAGTCAATATACTAGTTCAATCATTTTTGAAACAAACTCATTTTAACTCACTAGTCAACTTTGCCGATTTACCTGAGTTAATACAGTGATTGTTTTTACTGTCATTTCATCTTCTTCCTTGTTGTTAAACCATAACAAAAGATGCTTTGTCTTCTATGTACAATTCTGCGTGGGAGCATTGTTGCTGCTTTTTCTTCAATAGTTGTTGTGGACAATAATTCTAGCTTTGTCACCGCTCGTCCTGGAGGGTGAAGCTTCATCGCCGCCCTTCCCCAAGTTTGAAGCGTTGTTGACATTCGTCTTGAAGCATGAAGCTTCGTCAACAATCAAGAGAAGCTTTGTTGCTGCTCGCTTTTGGAGCAGCGTTGAATGCATGCAACAGTGATCACTAAAGTGAAGCTTTGTCATCACTTTGTCGACGCTAGTTATGGGAGAAGTTTCGTTCAGCCAACAGTGAGTTGCTAAGTTGTCGGGGGAAATAATTTTACACTATGTATTGCACTCTTGAGAAAATTGATTCCACCACATGGACAATAATTGGCAATAATGCTAGCTAGTTATAACTTATAACCATCAGCACAATAACGTGGCCTTGCCGTATATTCAACACAGAGAACATCCAAGTTCAAAATATACCGCAACATATCAAGAATGTCCACATTTCCAATATTACTTGCTCCTAATTGTCTACTCAATTAATACATAAAATAATAATTGCAAGTATCAGCTTAGCATAATCAATCACACAACTATAAATAATATAGGAGATGAGTGGAACAAGAAAAAAAAAAAACCAAGTAAAAAAGATGTGATGTCTAAATTCTTAAAATAATCCTATATAATAGATGAAAGCAAAAGCAGTAATAATAATGGATGTATCACACTGCTTTCCTGAAATTATATGCGTATCATAATAGACCACACTAATTAATCCTATATAATTTTAAACCAATATGACAGAGAAACAAGTTCAATATAATGATTGCAAACTTTAGTTTGGTTGCAACTCTGAAACAAACTTGTCTCCATGTGATTATCCATGAGATCACTAATGAGAAAACCTGTAAGAAACAAGTATATGCTAATCTAATGGATTGAAAGGGAGAGGGAAGCCGATCATTGCAAAATAAGCACTATTTTTAAATTAATCAACCTAACCAGGAAACGCGACACAACAATCACAAGAAAATCAAAAGATAGGGAGATTATTTTTTTTTTTTTTTTTTTTTGCTAGACCACTTGTGCTTTCAGAGTTGAGTTCAAAAACTTTGCAAAAATTTGAACTAAAGTTTATGATAACAAAGTGTCGTGTATCATGAAGCTAAAATCTGCTATCAAAATAAATGATGAGCAATATCATCAATTCACCTTATGATAGCCAATGTGCTACAGCTACTCTGAATATTATATATGACAGTGAAATAATAAGCTTTTTTTTTTAAAAAAAAACAACCAAAAGAAAACATCAAAATCAAAACTAGCCGTTGGCAGGAAGGTCAAAGTTGATGACCCCACATGTTAGACGAGTGGACGGAGGGGGAAGCCACTCAATCCTCCAATTAGGGGGACTCCTCTCGACGTATTCCCACCTCGTTCGTTCGTTAGTTCCTTTGGAAATTTGCCATTCCCCCATCTTTCCGCTGCTCCCTAATTATAGCCGTCCCTATCCGCTCTTTTTTCTATTCTTTTTTCCTCTACATCTAAAGGATTGCATTGACGAAGCCCATCTGTTGGTTACAAGGATTGTTACGCCATGTCTGTCGAGATGGTTTCTGAAGCCTCCGCCGCTATCACAGAGACAGAGCCCGCCGCAGCCCAGAAGAATACAGAGGAGGCGGGTAAGGTGGCCGCCGCGGGCGCTGTCACGGAGCCAGAGACCGCCGCAGCCGAGAATAAAGCAGAGGACGCGAGTAACCTGGCCGCCGCTGGTACTATCGCAGGGGCAGAACCCGTCGCAGGCGAGAAGAAAATGGACGAGACAGGTGAGGTGGCGGCGGCCGGTGCTGTCGCAGGGCCAGAACCCGCTGCAGGCGAGAAGAAAGCAGAGGAGGCGGGTAATGTGGCGGCCACAGGTGCAGAGCCCGCAGCAGCCGAGAAGAAAATAGAGGCGGCGAGTAAGGTGGCCGCGGCCGACGCTGTCACGGGGTCAGAGCCTGTCGCAGCTGATAAGAAAATAGAGGAGGCGGGTAAGGTGGCTGCCGCCGGCGCTACCACAGAGGCAGAGCTCGCTGCAATCGAGAACAAAATAGGGGAGAGCAAGGTTGCCGCTTCCGGCGCTATCACGGAGGCAGAGACGGCCGCAGCCGATAAGAATCTGGACAAAGCGGGTAAGGTGGCCACCACCGGCGCTATCCAAGGAGCAGATCCCGCCGCGGCCGAGAAGAAAATATTGGAGACTGCTGCCGGCGCTATCACAGGTGCAGAGCTAGCGGCAGACACGACTGCAACTGATAAGGAAAAGGAGGAGGTGGGTAAGGTGGCCTCGGCCGGCGCTAGCACAAAGGCAGTGCCCGCCGTAGCCGAGAAGAAAATAGAGGAGACTAGTAAGGTGGCCGCTGCTGACGAGGACACGCACAAGCCTAGCGTCGACAAGTGCGAGTCCTTCAAGGAAGAAAGCAACTTCTTGTCGGACCTCAAGGAGTCCGAGAAGAAGGCGCTTATCGAGCTCAGAGCCAAGGTCGAGGAGACCATGCTCCTCAAGAAGAAGCAACAAGTGCTCAATACCAAAGAGAACAAGGCTGACACCAGCGAAGCTCCGTCCGCCGTTGAAACACCGGCGCCTTCGGAGGAGAAGAAGGCTGATGCCAAGGTCCAAGATGACGGGAAAGGCCAAAGTGCGAAGCTCGAGCAGGCTTTGGAGTTAAAATCCAAAGAAGCAACGCACCGTGGAGAAAAGGCGCCGCCATTGGAGGACGAGGAGGACGGATTTGAAACGGCGTCCTCCGAGGACGAAGCGGGAGACACGGAGTTCTCTCTCTGGGGCGTGCCCCTCGTACCGAGCAAAGGCTCCGATAGGACCGACGTGATCCTTCTAAAGTTCCTCCGCGCGCGCGACTTCAAGGTAAAGGACGCCTTCGAGATGCTGCAGGCAGTTCTGCGGTGGCGCAAGGAATCCAGAATCGACGCAATCCTGGAGGAGTTGTCACTAGGACCGGAACTCGCCTCGGCTTGCTACATGGACGGTATCGACCACGAGGGTCACCCGGTCTGCTACAACGTGCCGGGCCTGTTCCAGGACGAGGCGCTCTACCACAAGACATTTGGGTCAGAGGAGGGTAGAGAGAGGTTCACGAGGTGGAGAGTGCAGCTGATGGAGAAGGGCATCAAGAGGCTCGACTTCAAGCCGGGGGGCGCCGCTTCGCTGCTGCAGATAACCGACCTCAAAAACTCGCCTGGCCCGTCGAAGAAGGAGCTCCGGACTGTCATGAAGCAGGTGGTGCAGTTGTTCCAAGATAACTATCCGGAGTTGGTCGCAAGGAATGTGAGTGGCAGCTGTTGTTAACTTTGCGATCACAAAAACTGACTCACTTTTTTATTTTCTTTCTTGCAATTATATCCTCGCTTTACCATTTTTACTTTCTGATTGCATTTGCAGATATTCATCAACGTTCCTTTCTGGTACTATGCCTTCAACGCTGTGATCTCTCCTTTTTTGACTCAGAGAACCAAAAGCAAGTTCGTCTTTGCTCGTCCTTCAAAAGTTCTAGAGACGCTTCTCAAGTAAGTCCTCCTCCCTCATGAAAATCAAATATGATATAACTAGTCATCACATTTCCTTCACACTCTGACACAACCTCATCTTCTTTGTTCAGATACGTTCCCGCTGAATCTATCCCTGTCAGATATGGTGGTCTGAAGCGCGACAATGATACCGAGTTCTCCGTAGAAGATGCAGTTTCAGAGCTCCTCATCAGATCCAACTCTACCGATACTGTCGAGATCCCTACTCTGGAGGTACCCAATTTTTTTTTTCATTCACCAAATCAATCGTTTTGTAGATTGCCGACAGCTCTATTTGAAATAGATTACTTACTGTACATGCACAATATGAACAGACAGGAATTACCCTGTGGGACGTGAGTGTTCTGGGATGGGAGGTGAACTACAAAGAGGAGTTCATCCCAACGGACGAGGGATCATACACCATTCTTGTGCGGAAGAGCAAGAAGATGGGGCCGATCGAGGAGCCGATTCGCAACTCATTTATGAACAATGAGCCAGGGAAAATCGTTCTGACCATTGAGAACACTACTTTCTGGAAAAAGAAGGTTTTTTATCGCTATAAGACGAAGAGCTCTTGAGACTTGCTACTTGAATAGTTTGATCGCTTCTTTCTTCTGGCCATTACATGCGTTCTATATAGTTGAATATTGTGTTTGTGCGTTTCGTGGAGTCAATTGCTGCAGACTCCAAAATACAACAATTAGAGAAGATTTTGTTGTCACAGTTGTGTATGGACTGCTCATGGATATATTTTGCATTGGTTATCTTATTCAAGCATACATATCTATATTTTGCATTGATTATCTTATTCAAGCATACATATCTCTGTTCCGATGATGTATTGTCTTATATTATTCTTGCATGCGTATTAGATAGCCAATTAATTATGGTTGTCCACCCACTGCTGCTGCTGAAGCCAGAGCACAGTCTTCTCATCAAGTTGGAACGCGTTGGCCAGAACCTCGCTGGGAATGGCGGGGCGAGCCCCGAACAGGGCGTTCGCCTGCGTGATGAGGCCGGGGCTCTGGCTGCCGAAGGAAGCGAACGCCACTGCGCTCGCGTTCCCGAAGTTGAACTGGAAGTGGACGAGGCCTTGCGGGAACACGAACGCGCCGCCCGCCTCCAGCTTCTTGGCAAAGAGGCGGTTGCCGCCGGGGCCGTTGGCGGTGACGAAGCCGACGTAGAGCGCCCCCTGGGCCACGTGTAAGATCTCGGAGGAGCGCGGGTGGGAATGGGGCGGGTTGATGCCGTGGGGCGCGAAGTCGATGCGGGACATGGCGACGCCGAGGGTGTTGAGACCGGGGATCCGCTGCACGTTGACGAGGGTTATGTTGGAGCCGAGGTGGTTCCCGGTGCTCGCCACCTTCGCCAGGCCCGAGAAGGAGAAGTCTTCTGGCGTGACGAGGTCGGGATCCTTGCACGCGTATCCGTTCATCGACACTGTAATCGTTAGCTCATAATCAAATCTTTAAAATACAGCGTCCGATTTGTGAAAAAGAAAAAAAAAATAAACAGTGCTGAACTATTCTCTTCGCATCGTACGAAAACAGGAACCGAGTTTACCAGCGGAGTTGAAATCAGCCACGCAGAAGTCTTGCAGGGGACTTGGGTCAGAAGCGAATGCATGGAAGGGAGTAGTAGCCAGGGAAAGAGCAAGAAAGGCAAGTAGGATGAGCTTTGCTTCTGCCATTTCTTCCTATATCCTTGCACCTTAGTTCGCCAATGGATGAATATATAGAGCGAGAGACACAAAGTTGGCTATTTATTACGGATGGAAATTCTGATTGGCGAGCTTGAGGTTTGGCCGATCGACTCTTTAGGCAGCGATTATTCAGAGAAGGCACTCACCCGCCAGGGCATGCATGCTGGTAAATTAATCTTTTATTAGAAAAACAGATTGTGCAAGTTACTGGTTGAATGAGATTTTATCTTTTCTGTAAAATGCGAGAATAAAAAAAAAAACTCAATGATTGATTGTGCAACTAACTCGTTGAATGAGATTTTATCTTTTCTTTAAAATGCGAGAATAAATTAAAAAAAAGTCAATGATAGAAGTAACTTGTTGAATGAGATCAGATTATTCAAGCAACTTGTTCAATGATAATGGGTAAAAGAAAAGAAAATAAATGATAAAATAAGGGGATGATAAAAATAAATTCAGCGTCGGCTTGACCGTGTTTATAAAAAAGAGTAGAAGGAATCAATCAAGCTGGCTTAACCATGTTTATAAAAAATAAATTAAATAGTAAACGTGGGTTGTGGTTACGTTTAAGATAAAAAAATAATAATAAAATAAAAGGATAGGCGTGGTGAGAAGGGAGTCCAACAAAAAGAAAAAAAAAGCAGGGACCTTTGGGCACAAAGAGAAACGCCGGAGAATTTTTTTTAAAAAATAGAGATTAGGAAAGAAGAAAAAAAGAGAAATAAAAGAGAAAAAAAGATAGAGAAAAAAAAGTGATATAAAGAGAATTACCCAAAAAGAATTTATGCGCTATTAGAAAAAAAGTTAATTTTATTACTATTTTTCTCCCCCACACTATATTTTAATGTAATAAACTCTTAAATAAATCATAGAAGTGAACTCAGAAATAAATCATATTTGTTGGAGAGTAAACTCTAAAATAAATCATACTTTAATCGAGAAAAACTATGATAATCATATCTGTTTTAAATGGAGAGACAACTCTCAAATAAATCATATGAGAGTAAACTTCCAAATAAATCATAGAAGGGAACTCAGAAATAAATCATATTTGATAGAGAGTAAACTTTGAAATAAATCATACTTTAATCGAGAAAAACCTATGTTCCATCTCATCAAACCCAATATCTAGCCATTGGATGAGTGTCAAACTTCGACCACATCTTCTTCTCATAAAAGGCGAACTAAAAAGTGAAAGGATACATCTATTGGGCACCACTCTTTTGAACAAGAGTCCCCTGTTCAAGTTTATTCCGCATCAATCCATCTCCGGACAGCACAAAAACTCAGCCATGAGTCGCCATAACATAAAGAACACTTGATTGGAGTAGGTCGAGCAGCTGAAAGGCAGACAGCAAGTGGCGGTGAGCTTTATTTGCTCAACTTTGTCACAGGTAAAACGAAGATAAAGCATTGCCTTCATCCGATGACTCAGATTCTTCCAAATAGCATTCGACAATCAAGATCTAATCAAATGATCTGTGTCATCAATTTGATTGATGAGGATCTAATGGCTTAGATCTAAATCAATAATCAAGTGATCTAGATCTGCCGGCTTGAACCTGACAACCAACATCTGCCCACTTTCGATCTAACAAACCAAACCTAATCCAACAACAACGACTTAGATCTTTCATATTCGATCTTGTTCTAGATTTAAATCATTATGTATTATTAATTGAGTCAAGGGTTGACATTTGTTTGTGTAAATATGAGTCAATCAAATAATCCTTAATACAATCAAAAATCGAGTTAGATCTTTTCAAATTTGGCCTTAAAATTTTTTTATTAGAGATCTGGATAAAAGTAGATCAGTAAATTAAAATTATGGTTATATAATTTACATAAATTTGAGCCAATCGTATATCTTTTAATACAATTGAAATATTGATCATTGCTAAGTTAAGTCAAATCTGACCTCAGATTGTTTTTTCTCACACATCTAGATTGAAGTAAATCTGTAAATCAAAATTTCAATGATTAATATTAATTTTTATAAATCAAAACAAATCAAACAACACTTTATATGATCCAAATATTGATGCCCACTAGGTCGAGTTTGATCTTTCACCCATTTCGAACGGTTATCCCTCTAAAGGCTCATTCACTTCTAACATTTAGCCCTCTAAAGCTTGTTTACATATTTCAAACATTTGGCCCCAACGTCTGTTCACCCGTTTCGAACGTTTAGCCCTCTACAGGCTTGTCCACTGTTACGCACCACAAATGCACAGCTTACCGATGTAGTATTAAGATATCGTTCCCATAGAGATAAGTTGCAATTACCAATTGATCGTGTAATCGATAGCTAGACAAACTAAATCTAGTTTTAAATGCAAAGTAATATAAGAAAAACTAAACTAATGGGTCGAATTGGTTACCAATAGATACGAGTCAAATGCTATTCTGAGATAATTCAGAACATTATGGTTTATTGTTGTGACCACAAGTGCACGGATACTCGAAGTAATAATTAAGATATCGAACCACAGAGACCTTGTTTGCCACGTACCGAATAATCAATTTCTTACTAGCTAGGCAACCAAAAATATGAAAGTACTATCAAAAGCTACACGAAAATATCAGAGAGAGAAATTGAGACTAGGGTTTCATCCACCTTAATTTCCATGACTAGATATGAATAGATGTTCGTCAATCAAATTTTATCATGATAAAGATATAATTTACTTCATAAAGAAATCATCTCACTTTCGCATAGACAATTTATAAAGAACCGATCCTCACTTTCATGCAGGATCTATTCAATGCTGAAGATAAGTAAATCATTGATAAAGAACTCAAGGATCACTTTCATGCATCCGAATTCTAAATCAATTATCTCAAGTGAAAATTACATACTTTCATACTATAATTTTCACAAGTTCTACTTAAGGTTCTCCAACAATCTAATACTTGATTTCTCACAGTATCGTCATGTTTATTACAATAACTCAATCATAGATTCAGATTATTAACATGCTATTAAACTTCTAAAATCTAAAAATAAGAACAAACCTAATTTCTTACGATGAGTTCATAACATTCAATTTTAGGGTTCCAAGTTTTCGCCAATCACTTTTCAGTCCATATCACAAAAAACTCTAAAACATGCAGATAATATGAAATTATGGAGAATTAAAGGCAATTGTCAAAATTATAAAAAATTAGAATTCAGATAAAAAGAGAGAACAAGGGTTTACTGTAATCACAGGGGTGTGAAAAATTTCACAGCCTGTGATTTTTTTCTCGGATAAACAGTAACTGGTACAGTACCATAAACAGTATCCGTGGAAAAGTGCCTGCTACAGTAAAATCGCGAGTTACTATTCCGCCCGAAACTTCTTTCTTCGATTTCTCCCTCTACTGAACTCCTTTCGATCTGAAATTTCTAGGGTATCCTCTCCTCCTATGGACGAAGCTTTCATGTAAATTTCACGGCCTGAGATAGCCTCTACGCCTCTCGGCGAGAGGCCAAGCCCTAGGGACGCCATTTCTGATTTCTCCTTCGATTGGTGATGAAATTCGATGATTCTTGTCTTCAAATCTTCTCTTCGATATATAGAAGAGTCCCCTTTTTACGGTTTTTGAATTGATGCTATGGATATTCAGATATTGCGTCGCAAAAATCAGGCTTTTAAGCGGCTGCGGAAGACTCGTTCAAAAATATAATTACGGCCGTAATTTTGATTACGACACTACCGTATTTTTGGTTATGTGTGTTTCTGGGTAGACATTACAGCCCGTAAAATTCATTACGGCAGTGCCGTAATTTCTTCTGTGGATTTCTGGGCAGAATTACGATAGTGTAATTTCTATTACAGCACTGCCATAATTTGCTTCTGTGAATTCTGGATCGAAATTACGGTAGTGTAATTTATATTACGGCAGGGGTGTAATCTTGGCAGTAAATTACAAGCCGTAATAAAAATTACACCCGGGATGTAATTTTCAAACTTGTTCTGATTTGCATGAAAATTGACGGGCGGCTTCGTCTCGACGTTTGGAATTCATTCGTGTGCTCAAATCTTTCAAAATCCATCAAAATTAGGCCCTTTTTACCTGAAAATCATTAAAAATAAGAAATGATGTAGATTCTGCAATATTTGATAAATAAGGCTTAAAAATAAGCAAAGGAACATGAATATAACACAAAAGACCTATCAAATAGCACAAAATTTATTATAAATTTTTGTGTCATCATTTGTCACAATGATAGATCTAAACTTAAACAAAATAATAACAATGCAATTGATTTAAAATGTTTAAGGATTTATCCGTAGGTACAAGTTACCCCTTTTAGTAGTATAACCTGATACTTATTCAGAACAATCTTCTACTTTTGTGGCTTACCAAACTATGTAGATCCAATAAACACAAGGATAAACTAAATATCCTCGGGTGAATTCTAAATACTTTTGTGATAAAATAACGCGAGTCAAATCAAAGCAATTCCAATGTTGCGATTCACCTTTTAGTGCTTCTCGCGATGTTTCAAAAATGTAAAAGCTTAGCCAAAGTAAATACAATTCAAACATCATAGCAAAGATCGAATAAACAGAAATAGATAATAAGAACACTAATATTATAAGCCAAATAACATATCTAAACATAGGATTATACCCCAAATCCTAAATAAAAAAGCTTAAGCAGCCATGATAGTCCTATTCAGCATAATATTTTCTTGAATCAAAATTCCAAGGATCCAAATACAAAAGGATGACAATATGAGGAAGAACTACAAACTAATCATCTCTAGATTAATGAGAAGAAGCATGCAAATTTGACCAGAAAATCTCTTTTTTGTTGTTCGTCGCCCCTTGGCGTCGTTCTTTTGTTTCTCCTTTTTGGAGAGTCAAATCGACCCCATTTTTTTTTGCCTCAAATCGGTTCTTTTATCCATAGGAAGGTTTTCTTTGAGATTCCTGATGAAATCTCTAAGAAACCCTTGAAATTCCATGCGAAATGAGCTAAAAATCATACTCAGTGGACTATTTCATGGCCTGGTTCTAGTATTTTAGATATGTTATGGCCGTGATGTGTTCTCTAGTATTTTAGAAAATTAATCAAGGCTGTGAAAATAGTCATGACTGTGAATTTTTGACGAAAATGGTTATGACTATGAATTTTTGACGATTATGGTCATAAAGCTGATCATGGTGAGGCTATAATTGTGTTGATGAAAACGTTTTTAAGATTCTTTTCAAACTCTCATGAGTGAAGATCATCATTGTTTGATTGTAAAAAAGTCATTCGCAGGATAATGGAGGACGAGGAGGAAGGATTTGAAACGGCGTGCTCCAAGGACGAAGCGGGAGACACGGAGTGGCGTGCCCCTCGTACCGAGCAAAGTCTTCGATAAGACTGATGTGATCCTTCTAAAGTTCCTCCACGCGTGTGACTTCAAGGTGAAGGACGCCTACGAGATGCTGCAGGCAGTTCTGCAGTGGCGCAAGGAATCCAGAATCGATGCAATCCTGGAGGAGTCGTCCCTAGGACCGGAAATCGTCTCGGCTTGCTACATGGACGGTATCGACCGCGAGGGTCACCCGATCTGGTACAACATGCCGGGCCTGTTCCAGGACGAGGCGCTCTACAACAAGACATTTGGGTCAAAGGAGGGTTGGGAGAGGTTCACGAGGTGGAGAATGCAGCTGATGGAGAAGGGCATCAAGAGGCTCAACTTCAAGCCGGGGGGTGCCGCTTCGCTTCTGCAGATCTCCGACCTCAAAAACTCACCTAGCTCGTCGAAGAAGGATCTCCGGACTGTCTTGAAGCAGGTGGTGCAGCAGTTCGAGGATAACTATCCGAAGTTGGTAGCAAGGAATCTGAATGGCAGCTGTTGTTAACTTTGCGATCACAAAAATGACTCACTTTTTATTTTCTTTCTTGCAATTATATCCCCGCTTCACCGTTTCTACTTCCTGATTGCATTTGCTGATATTCATCAACGTTCCTTTCTGGTACTACGCCTTCAACGTTGTGATCTCCCCTTTCTTGAGTCAGAGAACCAAAAGCAAGTTCGTCTTTGTTCGTTCTTCAAAAGTACTTGAGACACTTCTCAAGAAGTCCTCCTCCCTCGTGAAAATCAAATCTGATATAACCAGTTATCACATTTCCTTCACTGACACAACCTCGCCTTCTTTGTTCAGATACATCCCACTGAATATATCCCTTTCAGATATGGTTGTCTAAATCGCGACAATGACACCGAGTTCTCTGTAGAAGATGCAGTTTCAGAGCTCCTCTATTGAAATTGGTAAACACACCATGTGTTACCATATTTACCTAATTTTAATTAGAGTTTATTATATTAGATTATTGGCTACCATATAGGGTGGTTAGTCTATATTAGTTAGATAAGTTACCTAAATAGATTAGGATTGCTTTTCTTTAAATATGCTTGTAATTCTCAATTTCATGTGTGTAATAATATTTTGTGATTCCTATGATGCTTTGATGTTCTTAGGGTTCTTTTTGTGTTAGGGAAGTGCTACCGCCACGTTCTTAGTGCTAAGAGTGGTATCAGAGGCAAAGGTTGTTATTTTCTCTGAAGAACCGATTTGTTCGTCGACGCGGACACGAAGGAAGTTTTCTTCCTTCGGCGCGTTCCTCAGACATCGGTGAAGTTTTCTTTTAGACGACAAATCCTGATGTCAAATAGATCCTGCGCTTGGCGTGAAGAAAATCTGCCGACCGTCGAAGACGGGAAGCTTCGACAACTAAAGCCGCCACCGTTGTTTTATTTTTTGTGTACCATGCCAAGATTGCATGAGGTACTCGGCGAAAGAAGAAATCGCTTGTATCACCTTTGAAAAATTTCTGTTGTCTTTCAGCGTTCTCATCTCGGTGAAGTTGATCACTCGTGCCAGAAATTGCTCGTCGATCTGATCTTGAGAGTTGTGAGTTGTGCCGAGTTTTCTAGTGCCTTTGCTCGGAGTACTCTTGATTTTACTGTTCGGTGCGAAACGAAGTTTTTTGTGCTGTATTCGTCGTTGCTAATTTATTTGAATTAAAAGAAAGATTGCTTACAACGACGCTCGGTCGCTGCTCTGAAACATCTGCTTGACGAATGAAGACTTTCTGTTTAAAGGAGGCTGCTTTCCGAAGGTCGTTCGATGTTCTACTTACTCGCGAACAAAGCCGCTGATCGCCTTTCGACTGCTGCTCAGCCATCTTTGCTCATCTTGACGCGATAACGAACGGATATTCATCAAAGCGCTGTGTTTCCGCCGTCTAGGCGAATCTCTCATCGTTTTTGGATTCGCCGTCGTTCCCTGTTTCTGCCGCTTGCCTCGTCATCGATTCCTGTTCCGGACAACGCCGAGACCACCCAGGCCGCCGAGAAACGCTGCTCGTCGCGCCGCCATCTTCTGTTCTGACGCCACTCTACCATCTACTCAGTTTGTCGCTGAAAAGCCTCCGCCCGAAGCAGCCTCGACGCCGGTGACTTTCCAGCCGACGAATTTCTCGCAAACAAAGTCGCTGCTCCGGTGAATTTCCTGCCGTTGATGCCGGACGCTCACAGACGACGCCGACGAATTTTGGTTCCTTGTCCGCCTAAGCTGCCTGCCGAAGTTTTCGACCGACTCCTCGTCGCTCGTGCGACCACTGAAACAAAAGGAATCGCTAGGTTAGCCGCTCTTACTTGCTGCCGAACCAACGAAGCCCGGTCAAATTTTGATTGGTTCATTTTATTTGATCGGCTGATTCAATTAATTTAGTCCAACTTAAAATTGAACCAAAATTCTTAGGGACCGGCCAATTTTAAAAGTCTGATCCAATGACTAATAATAATATGAGTCCTTTTCAAGTTCTTAAATTCTCAAGTGAAAAATTTGATAATTGGTGTATCAAAATGAAGACATTATTAGGTGCTCATGATGTTTGAGACATTGTTGAAAATAAAAATAAAATTCCAAGTGATTCAAGTAATCTCACTCAAGCTCAAAGAGAATTGAGAAAGAAAGATTAAAAGGCCATGTCTTTGATCCATCATGCCCTAGATGAATCCACATTTGAGAAAATTTCTAATGCGACTACAGCTAAGGAAGTATGAGATATGCTTCTAGTTGTTTGCAAAGGAAGTATGAAGGCCAAAAGAGTTCGCCTTCAGAATTTAAGAGGAGAATTTGAAGCCATCATGATGAATGAGTCTGAAAAGGTTTCAGATTACATTTCAAGAGTTGCATCAAATGCAAATCAAATAAGAAGATTGGGTGATAACATTTCAGATGTAAAAGTGATTGAAAATATATTAAGATCACTCACTGAAAAATTTGACTATATAGTAACTGCTATTGAAGAGTCAAAGGACATAGAAGAAATGACTCTAGAGGAGCTGTCAGGATCTCTAAAAGCACATGAAGAGAAACTGAACAGAAGAAAGAAAGAACCATTGGAGCAGGTTCTTAAGTCACAACTCAATCTGAGAGAGACAACAAGAAGAGATAATATTAACTATCTAGGCCGAGGCCGTGGAAAAGGACAAGGTTAAAGTCTTGGAAGAGGAAGAAGTACACAAAATTATGAAGATGCTTCTCAGTTTACCTCGACACGAGGAAGAGGAGGAGGTCAAGGTAGATCATATCGAACTCAGAATAGATATGACAAGTCTCATGTCCAATGTTACGCCTGTAATAAATTTGGATATTTTGCTTCAGAATGTAATTCTAAATATACTCCAAGAGCTAATCTATCTCAGGAGGAGATAGAAGAGATAGTATAAGAGATAGATTCTAATGTCTTTATTGCATATAAAGACATAAAACAAGAAGTTAAAGCTACATGGTACCTGGACACAGGAGCTAGTAATCACATGTGTGGAGACAGATCATTATTTACCGATATTGATGAGAAAATAAAAAGTAATATTACTTTTGGAGACTCATCTAAGATTCCCGTACATGGAAAGGCGGAGATTTTGTTCAAGTTGAAGAACGGAAGTCATCATTTCATCTCAAATGTGTATTATGCCCCTGCTATGAAAAATAACATACTCAGTATGAGACAAATGTTAGAAAATTGGCACTCTTTCTACACAAAAGGGTATAACCTGTATCTGAAGAATGGTAGAGGAAAATTACTTGCAAAGGTACCAATGTCCAAAAATTGACTCTTCTCACTGAACATTCAAACAGATGCAGCACGATGCTTGGCTGCATGCTATAAAGACTCACCGTGGCTATGACATTTGAGACTTGGCCATTTAAATTTTGGAAGTATTAAGAAGATGGCACATGAAGGTATGGTGAGAGGACTACCATATATCAAAAAGCCTGATAATCTATGTGAAGGGTGCATGCTAGGAAAGCGGTCAAGGAAGAGTTTTCCCAAGGAGTCTGAATCAAGGTCTTCAACACCTCTTCAACTGATACACACTGATGTATGTGGGCCAATTACACCAAATTCTTTTGGTCTGAACAGATATTTTCTTCTATTCATTGATGATTTATGCAGAATGACTTGGGTATACTTCCTAAAGGAGAAATCAGAAGTATTCAAAACTTTTAAGAATTTTAAGGCTCTTGTTGAAAAAGAAAAGGGATATAGAATACAAGCTATAAGATTAGATAAAGGTGGAGAATTTACCTCAAGAGAATTTGAAGACTATTGTAAAACAGAAGGAATTCGAAGATTCCTAACTGCTCCAGGATCACCACAGCATAATGAAGTAGCTGAAAGAAAAAATCGCACAATCATGAATATGGCAAGAAGTATGGTAAAGACAAAATAGATGCCTAAAGAATTTTGGGTATTAGTAGTGGATTGTGCAGTGTACATTCAAAATCGTTGTAAAACTAAATCTATGAATTATAAAACTCCCTTTGAAGCATGGTGTGGAAGAAAACCTTCAGTCTCACATCTCAAAGTTTTTGGCAGTACCGCTTATGCACACATCCTTGACAACAATCGAACAAAGTTAGATGATAAGCAGAAAGTGCATTTTTGTTGGCTATGATTCAAGGACAAAAGGGTATAAACTCTTTAATCTTACTACAAAGAAGATCTTTGTGAGCACAGATGTCGATTTTGATGAAGAAACAAATTGGGATTGGCAAGTAGAGACTAATGATCATGAATTTCCCCTCTCAACTGGTGAAGAAGAAAAGGAAGATACACCTGAAGTAAGTACTCCACCATCATCACCACCGCGCAATGAGCCTAGCTCATCAGAAGCAAGTACAAGTAGACAGCATCCTCGCACAAGAAGTCTAGCTGACATATATGATGAGACAATGAGAATTGATGATGTAACATATATTTGTTTATTTGGAGATATAGAGCCTGTTAACTATATTGAAGCTTCCAAAGACAAGAGATGGAAGAAGACTATGGATGAGGAGATAAAAACCATTGAAAAGAATCAGATCTGGAAGTTAGCGAATCTTCCAAAAGGGCATAATGCAATTGGAGTCAAATGGGTTTACAAGGCCAAGAAGAATTCTAAAGGAGAAATAGAGAGGTATAAAGCTAGACTTGTTGCAAAGGGTTACAAGCAACGTCAAGGCATGAACTACGATGAAGTATTTGCTCCAGTTGCTCGCTTAGAAACTATCAGATTAACTATCTCTATGGCAGCTAAGCAAAAATGGAAAATCTATCAGATGGATGTAAAGTCAGCCTTTTTAAATGGATATTTAGAAGAGGGATATTTAGAAGAGGAGGTTTACATTGAACAACCTCCAGGATATGTGGCAAAAGGACATGAAGACAAGGTCCTTAGACTCTCAAGGGCTCTGTACGGTTTAAAGCAAGCACCTAGATCTTGGAACTGCAGAATCGATAGTTATTTAAAAAAAAATAGTTTTAAAAGGTGTCCTTATGAACATTCTTTATATCTGAAGGCCAATGAGGGTGAAATCATGATAGTATGCTTATACGTGGATGACTTAATATTTACAGGCAACAATCCAGATATGTTTGAAGATTTCAAGAAGAAAATGAATCTTGAATTTGAGATGACTGATTTGGGGGCAGATGTCTTATTATCTTGGCATGGAGGTGAAACAAACAAGTGAAGGAATTTTCATCTCACAAGAGAACTATGCAAGAGAAGTTCTAAAGAAATTTAAATTGAATAACTGTAATTCAGTCGGTACTCCAGTTGAGTGTAATGTAAAATTATCCAAGAATGATGACAATGAAAAAGTGGATCCAACTTTGTTCAAGAGTTTAGTTAGAAGTTTGAGATATTTGACATGTACTAGACCAGACATTCTTTTTGGTGTCGGACTTGTAAGTCGCTATATGGAGACTCCTACTTGAATATATTTGAATGCAACAAAAAGGATTCTTCGGTATATAAAAGGCACTCTTGACTATGGACTGTATTACACTACCTCCAGTAAATTCCATCTTACTGGATATTGTGATAGTGATTGGACTGGTGATATAGATGATCGAAAGAGTACAACAGGCTTTGTGTTCTACTTGGGTAACACCGCATTTACATGGAGTTCGAAGAAACAACCAATTGTGGCCTTATCAACCTATGAAGCTGAATACATTGCTCTAAATTCTTATGTGACTCAAGCAATTTGGTTGAGACGTCTGATAGAAGATCTACATGCTGAGGAGAAGAAGCCAACTCAAATCAACATAAACAATAAGTCTGCAATTGTTCTAGCAAAGAATTCTCTATTTCATGAACGAAGCAAGCATATAGACATGAAATTTCATTATGTTCGAGAATGTGTCGCAAACAAACTAGTGGAGTTGAATTATGTGAAGACCCAGGATCAAGTTGCTGATATTTTCACCAAAGCTTTGAAGATTAACAATTTTGTAGAATTGAGAGATATGCTGGGGGTTTCTAAGTGTTATGTTTAAGGGAAAGTGTTGAAATTGGTAAACACGCCATGTGTCACCATGTTTACCTAATTTTAATTAGAATTTACTATATTAGATTATTGACTACCATATAGGGTGATTTGTCCATAGGGTGATTAGTCCTTATTAGTCCATATTAGTTGAATATTGTGTTTGTGCGTTTCGTGGAGTCAATTGCTGCAGACTCCAAAATACAACAATTAGAGAAGATTTTGTTGTCACAGTTGTGTATGGACTGCTCATGGATATATTTTGCATTGGTTATCTTATTCAAGCATACATATCTCTGTTCCGATGATGTATTGTCTTATATTATTCTTGCATGCGTATTAGATAGCCAATTAATTATGGTTGTCCACCCACTGCTGCTGCTGAAGCCAGAGCACAGTCTTCTCATCAAGTTGGAACGCGTTGGCCAGAACCTCGCTGGGAATGGCGGGGTGAGCCCCGAACAGGGCGTTCGCCTGCGTGATGAGGCCGGGGCTTTGGCTGCCGAAGGAAGCGAACGCCACTGCGCTCGCGTTCCCGAAGTTGAACTGGAAGTGGACGAGGCCCTGCGGGAACACGAACGAGCCACCCGCCTCCAGCTTCTTGGCAAAGAGGCGGTTGCCGCCAGGGCCGTTGGCGGTGACGAAGCCAACGTATAGCGTGCCCTGGGCCAGGTGAAAGATCTCGGAGGAGCGCGGGTGGGAGTGAGGCGGATTGATGCCGTGGGGGGCGAAGTCGATGCGGGACATGGCGACGCCGAGGGTGTTGAGACCGGGGATCCGCTGCACGTTGACGAGGGTTATGTTGGAGCCGAGGTGGTTGCCGGTGCTCGCCACCTTCGCCAGGCCCGAGAAGGAGAAGTCTTCTGGCGTGACGAGGTTGGGATCCTTGCACGCGTATCCGTTCATCGACACTGTAATCGTGAGCTCATAATCAAATTTTTAAAATGCAGCGTCCGATTTGTGAAAAAAAAAAGATAAACAGTGCTGCTCTACTCTGTTCGCATCAGCGCTAAGAAAACAGGAACCGAGCTTAAAGAAGCCGTAGTTACCAGCGGAGTTGAAATCAGCCACGCAGAAGTCTTGCAGGGGACTTGGGTCAGAAGCGAATGCATGGAAGGGAGTAGTAGCCAGGGCAAGAAAGGCAAGTAGGATGAGCTTTGCTTCTGCCATTTCTTCCTATATCCTTGCACCTTAGTTCGCCAATGGATGAATATATAGAGCGAGAGACACAAAGTTGGCTATTTATTACGGATGGAAATTCTGATTGGCGAGCCTGACGTTTGGCTGATCGACACTTAGGGCAGCGATTATTCAGAGAAGGCACTCACCGGCCAGGGCATGCATGCTGGTAAATTAATCTTTTATTAGAAAAACAGACTGTGCAAGTTACTTGCTGAATGAGACTTTTATCTTTTCTTTAAAATGCGAGAATAAAAAAAAAACTCAAT
Source organism: Costus lasius (assembly GCA_027563935.2). Lineage (NCBI taxonomy): Eukaryota > Viridiplantae > Streptophyta > Magnoliopsida > Zingiberales > Costaceae > Costus > Costus lasius. Next base: position 245,126 of record CM050448.1, on the reverse strand, counting down.
GATAGACTCTGCAACTAACTCGTTGAATGAGATTTTATCTTTTCTTTAAAATGCGAGAATACATTAAAAAGAAGTCAATGATAGAAGTAACTTGTTGAATGAGATCAGATTGTTCAAGCAACTTGTTCAATGATAATGGGTAAAAGAAAAGAAAATAAAGAAAATAAATGATAAAATAAGGGTATGATAAAAATAAATTCAGCGTCGGCTTGACCGTGTTTATAAAAAATAAAAGAAAATAAAAAAGAGTAGAAGGAATCAATCAAGCGGACTTGACCATGTTTATAAAAAATAAATTAAATAGTAAACGTGGGGTTGTGGCTACGTTTAAGATAAAAAAAGATAATAAAACAAGAGGATGGCGTGGTGAGAAGGGAGTCCAACAAAAAAGAAAAAAAAAAGAGCTTTGGGCACAAAGAGAAACGCCGGAGAAATTTAGAAAGGAAAAATGGAGAAATAAAAAAGAAAAAAATAAAGAAAAAGAGAATTACACGCAAAAAGAATTTATGTGCTCTTAGAAAAAAAAGTTAATATTATTGTTATTTTTTCTCCCCTCACTATATTTTGATGTAGTAAACACTTAAATAAATCATAAATGTGAACTTAGAAATAAATCATATTTGATGGAGAGTAAACTCTGATAATAAACATGTGTTTTAATAGAAAGACAATTCTGATATAAATTATTAAAGTCAACTCTAAATTAAATCATTATTTGATCGAAAGTTGATTTGAAATAAATCATAATTTGATGGAGAGTAAACTTAGAAATAAATCATATTTTGAAAAAAAATAAGAGACAACTCCAATAGTAAACATCTGACATAGAGATAACTTTAATAATAAATAAAAAAATTATACTATGTTAAAAAGACAACTCTGATAATAAACAATTTGCTACGTTGGAGAGTAAAAACTCTAATAATAATACATGGCGAGCATAATTACTTTATTGATGCAGCTTATGGAATAATCAAGGATATTTAAACAAACTTTGGGTTTGAATAAATTCAAATTTTAATTAAGAGATAAAATAGTGAGGTGGGATTTTACATGGCTGGGAGCAACGATGATGTAGTCGATAACAAAACCCTCAGCCTCGGGGTCATTCATTTATTGAATAAGGGAAAAGGAATTTAGCTCTAACTTTTTTGGCAATCCATATGGTTGCATCGCTTTGCTTCTCCTCCGTCACCACATAAAGGTAAAGACTAGACTTTGTTGCCCCATGGTCATCGCCCGGCATTACTCTTCATCTGTATGCTGAGAGTAGAATATTGTCACCATTGCAGTACCTCCTCTCTAGTGTTTTGTATTGTAACAAATCAGCCAAAACAAATATCAGAATGGAAGTATGTCGTCGAGATCTTACTGTCTTCATTGGACATGCTCAACGTTGCTCATCACTACAAACAAAGATGGGCGGGGACGAGACTGCATCGATGGACCAACATGTCAAACTCAACCTGCTCGTCGGCATGAACAAATACTATCAACATTTCCCGCGCAAATGCCAGCAATAGAATAAGCTGCTTCAGCACCACCACATCATCGACTTAGCAGCTGTGAACAACCCAATGTTCCGTCTCATCAAACCCAATATCTGGCCATTGGATCAGCGTCGAACTTCGGCATATCTTCTCCTCATAAAGGTGAACCAAAGAGTGAAAGGATACATCCATCAAGCACCACTGTTTTGAACAAGAGTCCTATGTTCAAGTTTATTCAGCGTCAATCCACCACTGGACAACACAAAAATTCAGCCATGAGTCCGCCATAACATGGAGAACACTCGATCGGAGTAGGTCGAGCAACCCAAAGGCGGACGGCAAGCGGCGGTGAGCTTTATTCGCTCAACTTTGTCATAGGTAAAACGAAGATAAAGCATTGCCTTCATCCGACGACCCAGAGTCTTCCAAACAGCATTCGATGATCGAGATCTAATCAAATGATTTGTGGCGTTGATTTGATTGATGAGGATCTAATGGCTTGGATTTGAATCAATAATCAAGTGATCCAGATCCGCCGGCTTGAACTTGACAACCAACATCTTCTCACATCATTATGTATTATTAACTGAGTCAAGGGTTGACAATTGTTTATGTAAATATGAGTCAATCTAATAACCATTAATATAATAAAAAATTGAGTTAGATCTTTTCAAATTTGGCCTTAATTTTTTTTTAATCAGAGATCTCGATAAAAGTAGATCTACAAATTAAAATTTTGGCTGATTATAATTTACACAAATTTGAGCCAATCAGACATTTTTAATATAATTAAAATATTGATCATTGCTATGTCAAGTTAAATCTGACCTCAGATTTTTTTTCTCACAAATCTAGATTGAAGTAAGTATGTAAATCAAAATTTCAATGGCTAATATTAATTTTCATAAATCAAACAACACTTGATATGATCCAAATATTGACGTCCACTAGGTCTAGTATGATCTTTCACCCATTTTGAACGGTTAGCCTTGTGAAGGCTCGTTCACTTCTAACATTTAGCCCTATAAGGCTTGTTTACACATTTCAAAAATTTGGCCCAAACATCCATTCACCTATTTCGAACATTTTTTTTTCCCATTCGAACGTTTAGCCCTCTAAAGGCTTGTCCACTATTACACACAGCAAACACACGACTTACCGATGTAGTATTAAGATATTGTTTCCATAGGGACAAGTCGCAATTACCAATTGATCGTGTAATCGATAGCTAGACAAACAAAATCTGGTTTTAAATGCAAAGTAATATAAGATAAACTAAACAAATGGGTCGAATTGATTACCAAACAAGTGATACGAGTCAAATGCTATTCCGAGATAATTTAGGACATTAGGGTTCATCACAAAGATAGGTCTAAACTTAAACAAAATAATAACAATGCAATTGATCTAAAATATTCAAGGACTTATCCGCAGGTACAGGTTACTCTCTTTCAGTAGTATAACCCGATACTTATTCAGAACAGTCTCCTACTTTTCGTAGCTTACCAAACTGAATAGATCCAATAGACACAGGGATAAACTAAATGTCCTCGCGTGAATTCTAACTACTCTTTTGATAGAATAACGCGAGTCAAATCTAAGTAGTTAAAACGTTGCGATTCACCTTTTAGTGCTTATCGCGACATTTCAAAAATATAAAAACTTGGCTAGAGTAATACAATCAAACATCATAGCAAAGATTGAATAAACAGAAATAGATAATAAAAACACTAATATTATAAGCCAAATGACAGATATAAACATAGGATTACACCCCAAATCCTAAATAAGAAGGCTTGCAGCCATGATAGTTCTATTCAGCAAAATCTTTTCTCTAATCAAAATTCCAAGGATCCAAATACAAAATGATGACAATATGAGGATCCTCTCCAGATTGATGAGAAGAAGCGTGTAAATCTAACCAGAAAATCTCCTTTTTGTCGTTCGTCGCCCCTTGTTGCCGTTCTTTTGTTTCTCCTCTTTGGAGAGCCAAATCGACCCTCTTTTCATCCGAAATTAGTACTTTTATATATAGGAAGGTGTCCATTGAGATTCCCCATGAAATCCCCAAGAAACCTTTGAAATTCCATGCAAAATGAGCCAAAAATCATGTTCAACGGACTCTTTCACGGCCTAGCCCTAATATATGTCATGCCTGTGATGTGTTCTGTATTATTCTGGAAAATTAATCATGGCTGTGAAAATGGTCATGGCTAGGCTGTGAAATCTTCTATGGATTGTAACAGGACGATCATGGTCATGAAGCTGGTCACGGTCAGGCTATTATCATCTTGATGAAAAACTTATTAAGATTGCTTTCAAACTTTTAATGTTGTGTTTCCTTAGATGGAATCCACAGTAGAAAGAAAGAAAAATACATTGAATTTAGTAGCATTTTGCTATTAGATTCAATGTGTTTTTTTTATTTCCAATGTGGATTCCGTCCAAGAAAACACAGCCTTATGGTGTAAAGATCATCATTGTTTGATTGTAAGAAAGTCGTTTGCAAAATAATGGAGAACGAGGAGGACGAATTTGAAACGACGTACTCCGAGGATGAAGCGAGAGACACAGAGTTCTCTCTTTGGGGCGTGCCCTTCGTATCGAGCAAAGGCTCGAATAGGACCGATGTGATCCTTCTAAAGTTCCTCCGTGCGCGCGCGACTTCAAGGTGAAGGGCGCCTACGAGATGTTGCAGGCAGCAGTTTTGTGGTGGCGCAAGGATTCCAGAATCGACAAAATTCTGGAGGAGTCGTCCCTAGGACTGGAACTAGGTTCGGCTTGCTACATGGACGGTATCCACAGCGAGCTCACTCAGTCTGTTACAACATTCCGAGCCTGTTCCAGGATGAGGCGCTCTGCCACAAGACATTTGGGTCAGAGGAGGGTAAGGAGAGGTTCACGAGGTGGAGAGTGCAACTGATGGAGAAGGGCATCAAGAAGCTCGACATCAAGCCGGGGGGGCGCCGCTTCGATGCTGCAAATCTCTGACCTCAAAAACTCGCTTGGCCCGTCGAAGAAGGAGCTCCGCACTGTCATGAAGCAGGTGGTGCAGCAGTTCTAGGATAACTATCCGGAGTTGGTCGCAAGGAATGTGATGTAGGATCGACTAAAGGTTATGACTAAATCATAACATGATAATTTATGTTAAAACATTGAGAAAAGATGAACCGTTGCGGAAGCATACCTGAAGAATCCATAGTATTTCTGAAGTTGAGAAAATTACCTATCTTGGTCTTTCACAGACTTTATGTTTCCTAGACTCGGAAAAATTATCGTCAGAGTCTAACTGATGGCAGTCATGTCATGACCCAAACGAGCACCAAACCAATACGGTTAACTAATTGCCCGGGGGTGTAACATTTATAAACTATGGTCAACATCATAATATCCAAATAAATTCATACCATAATAAATCTCAAAAATGATCATCTCAAAAATTTTTTTTACAATTACCAACACATAGATCTGCACACACTCGATCAACCAGAAATGTCAGATCGAAAACCATAACATAATAATATCAAAAATAATACATAAGAACATTAATCCAAGTAACCATTTACATCATTATTACTCAGGTCCAACTACATATCTATAACATAGCGACATGATTTGTAGCCTCTACATCTAGCTACCACCATCAACCACATAAGCAAATCTCTACCTGGAGGCAAAACAAAGGGATGTTAGCTCTAGCTCAAATAGCTAAGTAGGAATCACAACATATATGCAAGCATCAAGTAAACCCCGCTCTCATTACTTAACTTACCTATGTCAAATCAATGACCATAAACAATGCTATTACGTGTCCACACTCTTAACAAGAGTGTTTATTCATCGTCGCTCACATGATGAAACAACTGCTCTCAACTAACAGCTCGGCAGTGTTGCATCCAACACTTAGGAAACCTTGGACAATCTTAAAGGACTCCAAACATGTAACCGATACAACCAGTCTCATAGCCAATACAAGGAATCTGATATAAAAACATAGTCCATTGGTTTATAAAGCTCAGCCCCTGGCTAACATCAACTAGTCACAGATCACAAAGTGCCACGACATATATCATACATGCATATATCAAATGTATCACAACACAACTGTACAACTTAAATCACAAGCCCATAAGCCCATCCACATTATTACTTCACCATATCATTAATAATGTTGTAACTAGTAATCCATTTAAATTACCATCATATAATACCAATCTCTACCACATCCATATCAACAAATGCAATGTGGTAGATTATATAACTCATGAAATATCAATCAACCATAAGCACATATATGCATCAATAAATGACTGAACAAGAGCACAATGGTGTAAAAGCAAAATCAATAAGGAAAGAGCAACAAGATATCATGACATCTAATCTTTACTCATAATACATATACTTTACCATCAGTATGCCATGATTCCAAAAATAAAGAAAATGATTCCTACTTGTACCATTGTAACTCTCAACATGCTTGTGACTTTCAGATCTTGAACCACCTTGTCTAGTCTCAAACCAAGTATCATCTACAACATCATATAATAAAACACACATCACTAATGATGTCACAAAGCTTTCACTTTCATTTATTAAATTATTACTGTCAATAACTGCACACATGCACCTACGTGTACCCATATATACGCATGTACACATGCATATACTTATATACATCATTCCAAATTATCTCAATGATCATATATAAATTTACTCTTTTCCATACAATTCATTTACCTCAATACCATTTCTCATTCATAAATTTATCAATATTTAAACATGCATCTATGATCTATCTATGTACAACTGAAATTCCTCTATTAGTGTACTTGTACACATACGTATACCCATATATACATATAAATGTGCGTGTACACCCCCAAATAAATCATCTAGGGGTGGCAATTCATGTTTCACGTGTTATAACGTGTCGTGTCATACTTGACATGTGACACGATTATGCTTGACACGAACACGACCCGTTTATATATACATGTCAATATACGAAACACAGACACGACCCGCTTATTTCACAAGTGACACGACACGACACGATTAATACGTTTAATAAATAGGTCGTGTCACATAACACGACACGACATGACATGATTGACACGATTTATAATATAAAGTTATTAGATGACACAACACGACACGATTGACATGACACGACACGAATAACCTGTGTAACTCACTATATTAAAATTATCTATAAATTATTAATTTTATATAATATATATTATATATGGGTTAGACGGGTCAACCCGCGACACGACATGACACGACACGAATTTTAGCGTGTCATAAACGAGTCGACACGATAATGACACGAAACACGATTATGTTAAACCCAAACCCGCGAAAACTCGTGTCGTGTCGTGTCATGTTGGCGGGTCGTATAATTTTTTGCCAGGCCTAAAATCATCACCATACAAGTTCTATCAACAAAAAGAAATACAAGGGTAAGTCATCATTACCAAGCAACACGCCGGAAAGATCGTCGGTGACGAAACGTCGGCACAAAAGGAAGACGATCCAAAACTCTAAATCTGTCCATGCTTCACCGGCAGCCCGCTCGGACAAGGCGTCGTCGAAGATCAACAACATATAGGCACCAACAACCAAGGTGGCAACGCAAGGTGGCAGCAGCAGCATCCGGCGGCGGCGCAGCAGCCAGGGACAGCGGCAGAACAAGGGAAACGGAGGGAAAAAAGAGGAAACAAGCGGATGCTGGCTTGGAAACAAGCCCACTCGGCGAGATCGACGTCGTCAGTGGCATGATGGCGAATGACACAGGAAGAGGAAGAACGGCGTCGATGCGTGCCCATGCGAAAGGAACGGTGATCGCCGCCGCTAGGTGTGTTGCCTCGACACCAAACGGAGGCCGAAGCAATCATGCGTCACTAGAGATGTAGGCGACGACAAGCATGGGCGGCAAGCTGCAAACAAGGGAGAGATCGAGAGGGAAGAGAGGAAAACTTGGGAGAGGAGGTTACGGGTGGGTTAAGGCTCGGCTGCAACCTTTTCTTTTTTTTTTTTACTTCCAGCCACATTTCCCAAATAAACCCTTCATTCTTTGTTATTTACAAAATAGTCCCTAAAGGATTGGAATATAACAAGTCACTTATATATATAGAGGGAAAAGAGAAAACACATACCATGACTAATTTATTATTATATCTATTTTTAACTCATCAAAAAAATAAAAAATAATTTCTATGTCTCTACATATAATAATGTTCCATACAATTGAGATAATTTAGCCGTAATAATTAATTTCTTAATGATCACTTTGGTACGAATAAAATTTAAGATAATTGTATATAATTATTAATTAATATGTGTGGTCCATATTAATTTATTTAAGACACTGGTGTTAATTTGCGATCACAAAAAAGACTCACTTTTTATTTTCTTTCTTGCAATTATATCCCCGCTTCACCATTTCTACTACCTGATTGCATTTGCAGATATTCATTAATGTTTCTTTATTTTCATTCTCACAATTATCCCCGCTTCACCATTTCTACTTCCTGATTGCATTTGCAATATTCATTAAAGTTCCTTTCTGGTACTACGCATTCAACGCTGTGATCTCCCCTTTCTTGACTCAGAGAACCAAAAGTAAGTTCGTCTTTGCTCGTCCTTCACAGGTTTCGTCCTTCACAGGTTCTAGAGACGCTTCTCAAGTAAGTCCTCCCTCATGAAAATCAAATCTGATATAACAAGTTATCAGATTTTCTTCACACTTTGACACAACCTCGTCTTCTTTGTTCAGATACATTCCCGTTGAATCTATCCGTCAGATATGATGGTCTAAAGCACGACAATGATACCGAGTTCTCTGTAGAAGATGCAGTTTCAGAGCTCCTCATCAGATCCAAGTATCCAACTCTACGAGTTCCCTACTCTGGAGGTACCCAATTTTTTTTTTTTTCCATTCACAAAATCAATCGTTTTATAGATTGCCGACAGCTCTATTTGAAATAGATTACTTACTGTACATGCACAATATGAACAGATAGGAATTACCCTGTGGGACGTGAGTGTTTTGGGATGGGAGGTGAACTACAAAGAGGAGTTCATCCCAACGGACGAGGGATCATACACCATTCTTGTGCGGAAGAGCAAGAAGATGGGGCCGACCGAGGAGCCGATTCGCAACTCATTTAGGAATAATGAGCCAGGGAAAATCGTTCTGACCATTGAGAACACTACTTTTCTGGAAAAAGAAGGTTTTTTATCGCTATTAGACGAAGAGCTCTTGAGACTTGCTACTTGAATAGTTTGATCGCTTCTTCTTCTGGCCATTACATGCGTTCTATATAGTTGAATATTGTGTTTGTGCGTTTCGTGGAGTCAAATTGCTGCAGACTCCAAAATACAACAATTAGAGAAGATTTTGTTGTCACAGTTGTGTGTATGGACTGATCATGGATATATTTTGCATTGGTTATTTTATTCAAGCATACATATCTATATTTTGAATTGATTATCTTATTCATACATACATATCTCTGTTCCTGTTAGGGCCCGGTCTACCCGGTTCGGCCCAAGCCCATGTGCAGGCCCAAGCCCACACGGGAAATCTAAAGAAAACGAAGCTTTCGCTTCGTTGTCGCCACGCGCACCGAACGCGAACTGTTCGCGCGGAGCGTATTCGCCAGACGCGCGAGCTCCGCGAAGCTCGGTCGACGACGCGCACGGGAGCTCATCTTCAGGCGGAAGAAACGGGCGTTGGAAGCCCTAAAATCAGATGAGGCGGCGGCTGTGGGGTTAAAAGGGAGCTCGGGGAGCTTCGGCGGGGATCATCACCATCACCTGGCAGCGACGAATAAGTGAGAGAGAGACTTGTAGCCGGTCGGCGAGTGGCTTCCGGCGAGGGAGGGATAGAGGGCACCGGCGACGGGGGTCGTGGCATTGAGAGAAACTGTAAGCTTCTTCCAGGGAGAATAAAAGCTTCATCTTCTCGTACCTTCCTTCCCCTGCTCCTCGTGTGGTTTTCCGGCGACATCTCGGCTGTTTCGGACGTGCGGCGACGTTCGAACCGGACGGCGGACGAAGCAGCGGCGAGCTTCGTTCGCGTCGACGAAGACGACGACTGTTTCGAACGCGGCGGCGTTCGAAACGAGGCAAAAGTCAGCGAAATCAGCCGGTCAACGCTGATTTCGCGAACGAATTCGATTTCGTTCGAAATCGGGGCGGCTGACGCAAGCGGACGTCAGCAGAGAAAGTCAAAATTCGCGGCGCGAAATCGAAATCGATTTCGCGTGCCGACGTCAGCGTGACGTCATCGGGAGAACGATTCCGCGGCGACGGAATTAATCGGCGCTGACGTCAGCGTGACGTCAGCAAGGGCGAGTCGGCGGCGATTTTCAACAGTGAATTTGAATTAATTTGGTGATTTTGACTTTGGTCAAAATCAGAGGAGGTATTTAATTTAGGATTTCGTTTCTTTTCCGGATTTCCTAATTAGGGTTAGGGTTTTCTCCGTGCGAATTGTATTTTGGGGTTAAAAATAATTCGGGGAGATTAGGGTTTCGATTTTGGGGCCGGAAACCCTAGGGCGAGTTACGTTCTGGTATTCCGCCGGACGGCTCTAGGAAGCGGATAAGCGCTCTTTTTAGACCGATCCGACCGGGGCGTGACAGTTCCGATGATGTATTGTCTTACATTATTCTTGCATGCGTATTAGATAGCCAATTAATTATGGTTGTCCACCCACTGCCGCTGCTGAAGCCAGAGCACAGTCTTCTCATCAAGTTGGAACGCGTTGGCCAGAACCTCGCTGGGAATGGCGGGGCGAGCCCCGAACAGGGCGTTCGCCTGCGTGATGAGGCCGGGGCTCTGACTGCCGAAGGAAGCGAACGCCACTGCGCTCGCATTCCCGAAGTTGAACTGGAAGTGGACGAGGCGCTGCGGGAACACGAACGTGCCGCCCGCCTCCAGCTTCTTGGCAAAGAGGCGGTTGCCGCCGGGGCCGTTGGCGGTGACGAAGCCGACGTAGAGCGCGCCCTGGGCCACGTGAAAGATCTCGGAGGAGCGCGGGTGGGAGTGGGGCGGGTTGATGCCGTGGGGGGCGAAGTCAATGCGGGACATGGCGACGCCGAGGGTGTTGAGACCGGGGATCCGCTGCACGTCGACGAGGGTTATGTTGGAGCCGAGGTGGTTCCCGGTGCTCGCCACCTTCGCCAGGCCCGTGAAGGAGAAGTCTTCTGGCGTGACGAGGTCGGGATCCTTGCACGCGTATCCGTTCACCGATACTGTAATCGTGAGCTCATAATCAAAATTTTATAATACAGCAGCCTCCGATTTGTGAAGAAAAAAGATAAACAGTGCTGAACTATTCTCTTCGCATCAGCGCTACGAAAACAGGAACCGAGTTTACCAGCGGAGTTGAAATCAGCCACGCAGAAGTCTTGCAGGGGACTTGGATCAGAAGCGAATGCATGGAAGAGAGTAGTAGCCAGGGCAAGAAAGGCAAGTACGATGAGCTTTGCTTCTGCCATTTCTTCCTAGAACCTTGCACCTTAGTTCGCCAATGGATGAATATATAGAGCGAGAGACAAAAAGATGACTATTTATCAAGGATGGAAATTCTGAGAAGGCACTCAACATTATACAATACGTGATAATCCATTACACTATAATATCGTATAATATTGACTTTTTTTTTCATGTAATGAACTTTTTCTTTCCTCACAATCATCTATCCTGCTGCGATCACGCGCCGGAGGGAGCCTTCGGCAAAAACTTTTTCCCGGCGAGAGCATGCATGCTGGTAAATTAATCTTTTATTAGAAAAACATATTGTTTAACTGGTTGGATGAGAATTTATCTTTTCTTTATGATGCGAGAATAAAAAAAAAAACTCAATGATTGATTGTGCAACCAACTTGTTGAATGAGACTTTTATCTTTTCATTAAAATGCGAGAATAAATTAAAAAAAAACGCAATGACGGATTGTGCAAGTAACTTGTTGCATGAGATTAGATTATTCAAGTAACTTGTTGAATGATAATGGGTAAAACAAAAGAAAATAAATGATAAAATAAGGGGATGATTAAAAATAAATTCAGCTTTGACCGTGTTTATAAAAAAGAAAAGAAAATAAAAAAGAGTAGAAGGAATCAATCAAGCGGGCTTGACCAACGTTTATAAAAAATAAATTAAATAGTAAACGTGGGTTGTGGTTACGTTTAAGATAAAAAAATAATAATAAAATAAAAGGATGGCGTGGTGAGAAGGGAGTCCAACAAAACGAAAAAAAAAAAAGGAAAGAGCTTTGGTACAAAGAGAAACGCCGGAGAAATTTTTTTTAAAAAAGAGAGATTTGGAAAGGAAAAATGGAGAAATAAAAGAGAAAAAGGATAGAAAAAAAAAGAGAGCAAGAGAATGATACGCAAAAAGAATTTATGTGCTCTTAAGAAGAAAAAGTTAATTTTATTTTATTTTTTTCTTCCCTCACTGTATCTTGATGTAGTAACTCTTAAATAAATCATAAAATGAACTCCAAAATAAATCATATTTGATAGAGAGTGAATTTTAAAATAAATTATATTTTAATCTAGAAAAATTATGATAATAAACATTTGTTTTAATGGAGAGACATTTCTCAAATAAATTATACAAGAGTAAACTCGAAAAAGAAATTATATTAAATTATATTTTAAAATAAATTATATTTTGAAGGAGAGGTAACTCCAATAATAAATATCTATTTTGATAGAGAGATAATTCTAATAATAAACAAAAAAAATTATACTATAATGGAAAGATAACTATGATAATAAACAACTTGCTATGTTGGTGAGTAAAAACTCTAATAATAAATCAATAACTATTAAATTTTTACTAACCTACAAGTTAGAACGATCAATCAATAAAGTTGATGTCCTTTTGACGCGGCGAACATAATTATTTTATGCTCTACCAACATTTGCTCACAGTCCCCTCTCGATGTGACACAGCTTATGGAATAATCAAGGGATATTTAAACAAACTTTGGGTTTGAATAAATTCAAATTTTAATTAAAAGATAAAATAGTGACGTGGGATTTTACATGGCTAAGAGCAATGATGATGTAGTCGATAACGAGGCTCGTTCATTTATTGAATAAAGAAAGCGGAATTTAGCTCTAAATTTTTTGGCAATCCATATAGTTGCATCACTTTACTTCTCCTCCTCACCACATAAAGGTAAAGACTAGACTTTATCGCCCCATGGCCATCGCCAGAAATTACTCTTAATCTGTTTGCTGAACTCGACCTGCTCGTTGGCATGAACAAATACTATGAACATTTCCCATGCAAACGCCAGCAGTGGAATAAGCTGCTTTAGCACCACCATTCACCGACTTAGCAGTTGCAAACAACCCAATGTTTCATCTCATCGAATCCAATATCCAGTAATTGGATCAACGTGAAACTTCGATCACACCTTCTCCTTATATATGCAAACCAAAAAGTGAAAGAATACATCCATCGGGCGCCACTATTTCGAACAAGAGTCCCCTATTCAAGTTCATTCAACGTCCATCCACCACCGGATAACACAAAAATTCAGCCATGAGTCTACCATAACAAAGGGAACTCTTGATGGGAGAAAGTCGATCAGCTGAAAGGCGGACGACAAGTGGCGATGAGCTTTGTTCGCTCACCTTTGTCATAGGTGAAACGAAGATGAAGCATTGCCTTTCATCCGACGACCCAGATTCTTTCAAATAGCATTCGACGATCGAGATCTAATCAAATGATCAGTGATGTTGATTTGATTGATGAGGATCCAATGGCTTGGATCTGAACCAATAATCAAGTGATCCCAATCTACCGGCTTGAACCTGGCAACCAACATCTTCCCACTTTCGATCTGACCATCCAAATCTAATCCAACAACAATGACTTAGATATTTCAGATTCGATCTAGCGTTCTACATTTAATCATTATGTATTATTAACCGAGTCATGGGTTGACATTTGTTTGTGTAAATATGAGTCAATCTGATAATCATTAATATAATCAAGGTGTCAATCCCTACTAAATCGATTTAGATCTTTTCAAATCTGGCCTTAATTTTTTTTAATCAGAGATCTGAATAAAAAAAGATGTGCAAATTAAGATTATGGCTTATTATAATTTATACAAATTTGGGCCAATCAGATATCTTTTAATATAATTGAAATATTGATATAAGTCAAATCAGATTTTTTTTTTCTCACACATCTAGAGTGAAGTAAATCTGTAAATCAACTTTCAATAACTAATATTAATTTTCACGAATTAAAACAAATTAAATAACACTTGATATGATCCAAATATTAATCCTCATTCGGTCGAGTCTAATCTTTCACTAATTTCGAATATTTGGCCCAAAGGTTCATGCACCTATTTCGAACATTTATCCCTCTAAAGGCTCATTCACTTCTAACATTTAGCCTTCTAAGACTCGTTTACACATTTCGAACATTTGGCCCAAATGTCCATTCACCTATTTCGAACATTTAGCCCTCTACAGGCTTGTCCACTGTTACGCACTATAAGCGTATGACTTACCAATGTTGACATCGGTCTTATGCTGCCGCTAATCTTTTCATCCTTCTTTCCTCCCCTATAAATTGAAGTTCCGCATATACTACTACAATAGAGTTATGCACTTCCATCACAATCTTCTCAAGATCCTCTAGTCGTGTCTCACTTCTCATCATTTTCCTTCAGTTTTTTTTTTCTAACTCGCTATAGTACTCGCTACACTATAGTATCTCACCGCTCGTCGAGAAGAGGACTTCACTACGTGTTAAATTTCTTATGCCCTAGGTTTTTTCAACAGCTGACTAATGACAATAGATTCATCGCTTAAATCTACTACCGACATCCAAATTTCTTCTACCTTTATCTATTGTCAGACCTCTGATTTTTCGATGATTGATCCGATAGGTGTGACCAATTAATAGAAACCTCAGCCGTCACACTCTAAGAAAGCAATTACAAAAATACTTTACTCTAATCTTCGACCCTAGACCTTTATAAATATTACTCTATGATATATTAATCCAGATCTATTTATTAATAACTTAACGTGGGTATGTAATAAGAGAGTACACATACGATTATGAATTCAGATAGATAATCTTTCCTTTTTCCACGTGACAAACTAGATCAAAATTAAAATTCATAAGTGAAGTTTTTTTAAGATAGACAAATAATTAATAAAAAAAAGATAAGACTAAATCCAAACCATCGTCATAATAAACAAAAGGTCCTTAATGAGGACGTCAAATTTAAGTAAAAAAATTATAATACTTTGAATTAATCACACACGATAACTGGAATTGTGATGTATAAAAGTGCTACGATTCATTTACAATTTACTTACTTTAATTAGATCATCTTATTTTACGTTCACCAAGTGATGATTACCTTTGCATTAACGAAAAACTCTGATTTTAAATAATTTTAAAGTAGAAAGCAGTTAGAAAACTATTTAATAATAAAAAATAAAAACAGAAAAAAAGTAAAAAAATAAAAATTGAAAAGGTTACAATTTAATGCTTTTACAACTTCTGTTTCTTCAAAAAAGTAATTTATATAATTTTATTTAAAATTTTAGATATTATTATTTTAAATAATTTAAAATTTTAATACTAAAATAAAATAAAATATATTATTATTTTAAATAATTTAAAATAATATATTTATTTATTATTTTAAATTTTGACAACAGTTAAAAAGTTATTACTTAAATATTTTATAAATTTTAACAATGCAGCACAATACAATACAATATAGTTTAGCATAGTTATAGAGTTATTAACATTAGAACTAAACAAGCCCTTAGTTTTTAATTAATTGAAAAGTAAAGTGTTTAGTAAATCAACAATAAAATCTTTATGATAAAATTAATTAAAAAATATCTCTGTGATCTTATATATACATTTCAGTTGGCATTGACTGAAACTTGAATATATTGCATTGGAGCATCTTTTTTATGTAATGTATAATGTAATATTTCTAAAAATTTTAAATCTTTAATTTAAAATGATCAATAATCTTTGCTCCGTTATATGCACAAAATAATAGAAAATGCACTGAGGGTTCTAAAACCAAAGTATAGATCCACAGGGTTAAGATGAAATTGTAAATAAGAAATATTTACAACCGGCTAATATGTTTTTTTAGGCAAGTAGCAATTGGTGGTGAAAACTATTTAAATTTAGAATTTAGTTATTGATAAAATCTTTCTAGATCAGCTATTAGCACTTTGAAAAGTCCTTACTCGGGTGTATATTTTTTATTACTTTCATAAGAACAAATTTATAGTGGAATGAGTTTGGAATTGTCCCATAATTTGCCAAAAGAAATGGAGATTGTTGACTGTTTAATTATTTCTATAATGTTAAATTTAGAATTTAGTTGCTGACAAAAGTCTTTACTAGTTCAGCTATCTACCATCTTAACATTGTATTTCCTTCAAGGGAAAAATAAAAGAAGAAAAATAAAATAAAATTTCCCTTGTTTTCCTGGAGTGAAACATGAAGAGAATGAAAAAGTGAAGCGGAAAAAATATTTTTTTCTCTCGTTTTGGCTTCCGCCATAATTGAGCGAAAACTCAAAGGGACAAAAGAAAACATTGTCGTCTAGCCTTCCACGTCACTCGCCCATTGCCGTCCAGCCCGAGAAATCATCCTGCACAGGTCCCTTCATTTTAGATCCAAGGATCTCAATTTAGGGATCCATATGGTTTCAAAAAAAAAATAAAAAAAATATCATGATGATGTACTCGTTGAGAACTATCTAACGGTACCCAAATTGTTGCGAACAACATCTTATATGAGGAGAAAAAAAAATCTTGAAGTATAGTAGAATTTACTTTAACACAAATTCTACTATATGTCTCTGATTTTTTTTCTCCTCGTATAAGATGTTGTTCGCAACAATTTAAGTATCGTTGGATAGCTCTCAACGAGTATATCATTATGGTATTTTTTATTTTTTTTTTTGAAACCATATGGACCCCTAAATTGAGATCCTTCTCCGGATCTTGATGTGCAGGTCCCTGTGCAGGACCTTTTTCCGTCCAGCCCTCCATGCCCGCTTGCTCGTCACCGTCCAGCCCATGCCCAATCGCCCTCACCATCAGCGCAATTGCCATCGCCACCTCTTGTTGCGGAAAAAAAAGTTTTAGTTGATCAAATCTTTCTTCACATCTATTTTTCTTCCACCTCTTTTTTTTTTCCTCATTATTTTCTTTTCTTATAAGGAAACACAAATCAAACCACTAAACAAATTTGTACCATAGTTTGTAAAAAAAAAAAAAATTGTTGACTATGCTTAACCATTTTAATCAGCTCACTCAGGACTGCCCATGACCTGACGATAATCTAAAGACATGGCCGAGCCCACAAGCTCATTGTACTTAATTGGATCCAGCACATGCATTTCAAGATCCGTATTCACATGGCCCAAATCGTTAATTGTGGATTAGTGATCTAGCTTATTTCTTTGCATAGGATTATAAAATATTAGCGAGCATAACTATTGGAGTATACTTGAAAGATAAGTTTGCAATTCTCAAAACAACCTATTTTTCGAGTAGTTGACTACTTGCTTCCTGCAGCACAAACTCTTCTTTAAAGGCAATTCTTTCTAGTTTCTCTGGAGTAAACTTCAGTTAGCCTTTCTTTGTCACCCTCTCTGCAACTCCCTGCACCATGCATCAGCATCAGCAGCTCGAGACAAAATATGAACTTTCTTAGGAACAAGGTGACTGTAGGTATACAGGAAAGTTCATTCAGCATGCAAACTGGAACAGTAATAATTACAAAGTTTGGCCTACGAAATTGACGGTGGTGAGAAAAAGTGTTTGAACTGGTAGGAATAGATAAGACTCAATTTGGAAACAGATGATCGATTCAAACGCTCTAGTTCCTATTGCACTCGCAATTTAAACAAAATAAGATATAGGAAACATTGCTATATCCACTAGAGATTAAAATATAAGAATTGAAATAGCTAATTGAATATCACGCTTTGTGAATCATGCTTTCTAACATAAAAGAATAAATCCGGCAAGACGAACCTGCATTTGGTTTATCTAATTCTTTGAGTAGTATTTTTATCAGATGATCTTCTCGGTCTTCTAGATTCCATTCCCATCTCCTGAGCATTTGGACCTTTGAATGAACCACGCTGAAGTCAGGCATTTAGGGCAGAACATGACTAGCTGTGACAAGGAATCAGAGATTGGTCTAGAACTATCACAATGATTAATAAATTAAATAACTAATGCATATGCAGAGGATTAATAGCTCATAAGCAGTAGGCGTTTGTGTCGATGAAGAGCACATGGAGCTAGTATGTGGAGCACAATAAATCAATTGAATACAATTGAGAGAAAGGACATATAAATAAGGCTATAATCAAGCTCTAGAATGAGATGATAAAATAAAGCCGCAGTGATTTCTTACTTGGCAGGCAGTACAAGCAGTACAACTGTACAGGGATTAAATTAGCTTAAAAGATCAAGAAAGTAGTTGGGCAACCATCAAGTATAAAGCATACAGTTATTTGGAAATGCTTGGTAAACTATTACAAGATTCAACTGTCCCAATGAACTAAGAAACTTGAAACAACAATTTTCTCATCTTGTGTGGACAAAATAGCAAAGTATTAGCCAATGCAAAGTCCTTATGGGCTCCTATAGAAACAAGACAGAGAAATCATGAGACTAGAGTCCTCTCAGATATGTAACGGCTTAATTAGATAAAGAAAAAAATATCAGTTATGCAGCATTGGCAACATTATCAGCCTCATGAGAAACGTAAAACAATTAAATCTCATAAAAAAAAACAAAACAGCACCGATTAGAAACTTCGTCATTAACGACAAAAATGTCCACTAGCTCAATGTTGCAGGCAGTGCAAAGGCACTCGGATCCACTTCAACTCGCTCCTAGCTATAACATAATTCCTTCTTGTAAAAGAAGTAAAAAAAACCACAGGGAAATTTTAAATCCCGGAACTACTCTCCTCCCCGCGAATATACACAAGCACTAGGAGGAGCAAAGTAGAAAGAGCACAAGGCGTCTTGAGCAGACGCGCGCAAGCCCTGGGAGAGTTTAAGTCGACGAAACAGGGAAGCGCCGGGTCTCTTCTGGGTGCAAGCGGAAAAGCTCCTCCAGGGCCAGATCGGGCGAAGAGGAGGGGGACGTGGAGAGGAGGAGGAGACGGCGGAAGAGCGACACGGGGCATGGGATCCGGAGGACGCCGCGCTGATCGTAGCCGTACTCCTGGGCGGAGCGGCGGAGGAGCTCGACGAAGGCCGGTCGGCCGAGCAGCTCAGCCCGGACCGCAAACCGCTCCATCTCCTCTCCGACGCACACTGGCACGTGTCCCCCCGGAACCCGCTGAGGCGGCGGACAGGTCTTCGTGGCCTGGAGCGGGTGGCAGTGCGACGAGTCCGCCACCCTCGAGAGACGCCGGATAAGCCGTTTCATCCCTCTCCGAGAATCGAGATCGAGGCCTACAGATCGAGGCGAGGCGAGCGAGCAAGAAGCGTGGGCGGCGTGAGAGCGAGAGGGGCGGTTCTCATCGTCTCATCGAGGTACATTTATATCAGTCTTTGGGCTTCATAGTAGTTAATTACACAACAACTAGTTTTTCCTTTTTCTTTTTTTTAATTTTCGGAAAGTAATTATTCGACTACCAAAATTTAACAAGTGGTGCGTGAAAGGGACTACGGATAGGTACAAATAAGGAGTACTTAATAAGCACGGTTCTCCCGCCAAAACAAATCCCCTGCGATATCCGAACAGCAAACATCGTTATGAACGGACGAATAGAAACCGACGTGGTACACCCGGCTTGAGGGCCGCTGAGATTGGTCGGGTGGCGACAAGGAAATCGAGCAGCAATTTATCGCATCCGCAGTTGGGTGGCTCATTCCGTAGTCCCGTTTGTACGGGTGCCCGTGAGGCCGTCATTTCTCTGCCCTCAACCCCGACTCCTGTGGGGCCCGCTCGCACGTTACCACATTTATGGCGCCATCTCAGAAGCAACACCCGCTTGTCTAGAAGACCGGGAAATCGATTCCTAAATGACCAAAATACCCACATGTCTTTGTTTTTGTTAGCATCCATGTGTGTGCAAAACGTCTAACGTGCGCCAGTTTTAACTCGAACGGTTGGGCATGGCTTTCGCTGCCATTTGTTGCGAGTGGCATCTGTAACGGAATGGTGTGAGATTAACGTTAACGAGCGCGAGGGGATGGCACGCCGGTGCATCATTGTCCGCCGAAAGAGCTATGTCCAGCGGGGGGTTATTTCGATCATTTTGAGATCCATGGGGCGGTAGAAACTCTGCCCGCAAAAGCAGGGCACACATGGTGGGCTCCGCCGGCTCCTGTCGTCGCGGGAGGTGGTGGGGCAGGTGCGTATTATACTCGTCCGTACGGAAGGGCATCGACCCGATGACGAATTCCACCGGAGCGGGTCCGCTCGCGGCCTGCAACCGCCGCTGGTTTTAAATCGCGCGGGTCCCAAAGGTTGGTTGACCGGAAGAAAAAGATGAGGAAAATTGTCAGGTGGCACCTCTAGAAAGCTTTAAGTGGGATCATTTTGTTTTTCTTATAAAAATATTTTTTAAAAAAAATAATATACTTTTTATAAGCTATTCAATGACATAAATATTTTAAATTACATACACGTATAAAATACTTTAATCAATATTAAATTTTTTTATAAAATAAATAGTATTTTTTGTCTTATATATAATATTGGTTAAGATATTTTATACATATATGTAATCTAAAATATTTTAATCTTAATACTATTGGTTAGTTTACAAGAAGTATATTATTTCTAAAAACAAATTAAAAAAAAAATTTTAAAGGTAAAATGAAACGATCCTGCTTAAAAAGCTTTAAGCGGGGCACCTCTTATGACCATTTTCCAAAAGATGGGGTTCCCTCGGTCGAGCCGCCCGACGACCGCGCGGTTGAGCTCGTAATTAACGAACCCCATCTGCAGCCTTATCTTCTAATTTGTTTCTCTTTCCTGCCCGCCTAGCTGGAGCATATTTACGACGCGTAGGAGCCGACACGTTCTTAAGTCCGCGGTTTCTGTCCGTTATCGTGCTCCACGGGAACAAACACTCTCCGCAGTTGGACATCACGTGGCTGCAAATGCGCACCTCCTCAACTGCTCGAACATCGAAGCCGAAAGGCGACCACCGTCCGGACCGCATCCGACAGCCCAGTCCAACAACCTGCGTGCGAGAGCGCATTTGCGGCCCGGAAAATTGGATAATGCTATAGTGACTCCTCTACTTCTGACCTCTCGAAAAAAAAATAACTTCTGACATCTCGTACCCCAGCTCCAGCTATATATCCTTTGTGATCGGACCCACATCAGATGGGACTCCAACCTTCGCGGGTGGATCATATCGCATACAAATGTCCCTGCCATTAATACACATAGAACGCGCGCATGGAACAAACTGTCACAACTCACGAGTCACAACCTGTCGCCTGTTTTGTAATTCCAAAACTGCCAAACTTAACGTGGTCCGACGTACTAATGCCTCCACGATTTCTTGCCTTTTCGGCGGAACGGCCTGATGTTTTGGCACGCCGAACGCACGTAGGAAGACCTGGCCGCGCTCACCGAATGTGGCGGCAGAATCCAGCAGCCCTACTGGAGTCAACGGTCAACGACATAGTTAGATATGGTCAATCTTATATAAACTGCAGCATGCTACATATTCAAAGTCTGGTCTCAAGCTTTCTGCATCCCTTTTAATCTGTACATGGGTGGGAATGACAGCAACCCCCCACCTATGTTGACAGCAGCCCTTTTGGTTTGATGGAAGTAATTAAATGATGAAGATGATGATGTGTCGGGTCCTCACATCTATATTTTTTGATGTCAAATGTTCTGCTGACTACATGTATAACTGCAGTTGCTTCAATCTCAAGCTCCAATATTCGAACAATGGTCAGAAGACTCAGAACTACTACCTTAACAGTTAGAAAAGCTATAATAGTAAGCTTTCCTAGGATTCGGTAGATGGGCAACAGTACTTAGTGATCAAAAGAACTATTTGTTAGCAGTCTCAACAAAGCTAGCTAGTCACTTGGTGCTAGAAACGAAAGATTGTAGTTCTAACTTAAGGCATTATGAATGATGAAATTAAGATAACATTCTTTTGAGAAGAAAGAGAGAAAGACGTGATGATGGACATAAAACCAAAAGGAGAATGAGAGAATCCAAGGAAGGATACATCCTGACCCACACAATTATGATGACACAATTATGATGACTAGAGTTGTGTCATATCAAGACATTGTTAAACTAGGGAACTTTTTGCATTAATCAAGATCGATCCTGCCAGGACTCAGGCCTGTTGATCTCCGAGGGATGCTGCAAGCCCATTAAGATCAGAAGAGCCCAAAGCCCAAAGCCCCAAGTACAGTGTTCAATTCAGGAAACAAAAAGTCCCAGTCAACGTCGTGGAATCTGTCAAATAAACACCACACAAGCGCGTTCAAGGTTTTTCCAGATCGAGAGCCCCACCTTGGCTCACGTGTGATAATCGGAACTAAGGATCAACGATCAATCTTTAGAGACATTGATCAATCCCCATCAAGAGCTGTTCTTCCTGCGTTGATCCGTGGATCCAAACCGCGGACAAGTTTGATCGCAGCACAAATTGAACCATCTGGTCGCCCATCTTTTCTCCTCCTCCTTTCACACAACCACTCGCGCCGCCGCCACTGGCCGCTACCAGTTCTTATAAGAAGCCAACGAACCTCCAAGTCCTAGCTGCTTCCGCCAACTAAGCTCCTGGCGCTTGGGAACCGATGCACAGGATCCGATCGGCCGAGAGAGCGTCTGTGTATGGACTAAACATGCTTTGGAGGAGAAAAGAGAAGAAGTCGATCGCCGCGGTGTACGAGAGACTGGTGGAGCGCGCCGGTGACAGAATAGCGGTGAAGAAAGGACACTTGCCGGTGCTGGTGGGGGACGGAGGAGACGATCAGCTGGAGAGGTTTGTGGTGCCGGTGAAGACGTTGCAGGATCCATGCATGGCGACGTTGCTGGAGATGGGAGCGCAGGAGTTTGGGTATCGCCAGCAGGGGATCCTCAGGATTCCCTGCAACGCCGATCATTTCCGACGAGTACTTGGAGTCATCAGTAAGAAGAGCATGTGATGAATCAATCAATCGCATGCATATGCATGACTTATACAAGTATACATATGTATATCTTTTAGCTAGTGCAATTGGAGTAGAGTTGCACGGCTTGATGCTGCTGCTGTTGTTTCTTCTTCCTCTTTTTCTCTCTCTCTAAAGATACTGATTCAGCTTGTAGAGCTGATCACAATAAAAGGAATTAAGTGATGGGGAGTTGGTAAGTACTTCTTAAGCTACTTCATAATACCATGCTTTATGCAATGACATAGTTCATTATTATTGAATTGTAAACTAGTACCCTAGATCAGGGATTTTGGTGCAGTTTCTTTTTTTTAAAAAAAATAGGTCAAATTAATTAATGTATATGAGTGGATATTCTAATTTAATTGCATAGAACGCATATCAATAGTTTGTTCGAGTTAATCAGATCATTCTCGCACCTTTTCTTATTTGTTTCTCCTTGTCATAGATCGAGCTAAACTCGATCGTAACTATATATAATTAACTAAGAAAAATCTCTCTTGCTTCTCATTGGTGCAGGTACCTAGAAGAGATAGAGATAGTGATTTTCATTAGCTATAAAATCGGGAAAAACAATTCTTATCATGCTTTGTTCAACTTTCACTCGGCTCTTATTCTGTTCTATTCGTTAGTTTGTTGGAGAAGCATTTACTTGTATAATTTGTTCTCTCTAATAAGGGGTAAGATTAAATCTTATAGTTATCCAATGACAATGAGAGTCAATCATATAAGGAGAGCCATCACCTCATCTTGATCTCTTTGGTGGGACTTATTATTTGAATCATAAGTGACAAAATAGATTCTTTTGAACCTTTCGTTGAGCCTTTAGGTCAGTGTCCTTATCTTGCATTGGGAGTTGGATCTGATTACAACATTGGGTGACTATAGTCTCGTTTGGCTCAGCTTTTGTTTTTAACTTTTGCTGATTAAAAAAGTGCTGGTTGAAAAAACATTGGTTGAAGAAGTTTAAGAGTGTTTGGATGCACAGCTTATGGTTATTTTATTCTATTTATAATAAATAATTTTTTATTAAAAAATTACTAAGATAAAAATTATATGATTATATTTGTAGTTAACTATAATTAAAATATTTATTAAAAATATTATGAGTTATATTATTAAAAAATTATTATTACATATAAGAGTTATTGAGCATAAGTAGGTGAGGGCTAAAGAAGTAGCTTCACCTTTGCTTCTCAGAGAAGCAGCTAATTTGTGGGTTGGAACAGAGAAACTGAAGGGTCAAATGCCTCAGCTTCTTGATTTTTGCTAGCCGCAAAGCTATAAGTAGGCTCAAAAGCTAGGCTAAACAAGGCCTATATCTCTTTAGACCCTCATAAAATAGTGCGATAAAGTAATCATTTAAGATATTTGTTCATACTCGCTTCCCCCTCACTCAATAAGAATAGTTGAAACTCAATCATGTATCATTCTAAAACCAAAATATAAATCCATAGGATTAAAATGAAATTATAAATAAGAAATATTTACAAAAAAAATACTAGGTTTTTGTAGGCAAGTTGTAATTGGTTATGACAACTATTTAAATTTAGAATTTAGTTATTGATAAAGGCCTGTTTGGCCAGTTAGCTGATTTTATTAGTTAAGACAGTAGATTTTTAAAAAAATTGAGGTGTTTGGTAAGTTGTTTCTCTATTCAAAACCCAAAAGTAGCACGAAATTAGAAAAGCAGAGAGAGAGATACTTTTGACTACTTTCTAGCTATAATAACTTTTTCTTTTTATATCCCATGTCCACCCCTACATTTGTGGGGCCTTTTGATGACAAAAGCTTTTTTAAAAATAAAAAATATTAAATTTAAAATTATTTTCTATTTCTATTTAAAATTTTCTCTTTTACAAAAAATTTTAGCAAAAAATTATTATTATTAAATTTATTTTTAAAATTTGAAATTATTTATTATTATTATTTAGTTTTTTATTTTTAAAAATTTATTTAAAAAAATTATTTTTAAAAAAATTATTATTTTTTAAAAAAAAATATTATTTTTTTAAAAAAATTAACCAACATAATAATTTACCCAAACAGCTTTTAACTTTTTCAACTAGCTACTTTTGAACTATTATTTTTTTAATCAACAAATGCTAAAAATTTTAATTGTGGCAAACAGAGCCAAAATCTTTCTAGATCAGCTATTTAGCAATATAAAAAGTCTTCGGGTTTTTTTTTCCTTTCATAACACTGAACAAATTTATCTTGGAATGAGTTTGCCAAAGAAATGGAGATTGTATACCATTTTTAACTATTTCTATAATGTTAAATTTAGAATTTAGTTGTTGACAAAAGTCTATTGGCCAGTTTGGGGGCGGCTGGAGCTTCTGGCTTTTGGCTGGTTTGACTAGAGTTGATTGAAAAAGTTGAGGGTGTTAGGTATTTTAGCTGGTCTGATAAGTAATTTAGAGCTGTTGTAAAGTATTTTGTAATCTCTACTTTTCTTTAGCATTCTGCTGCCTGAAAATAGTTACAGATAAAGCAAGAACCAGAGAACAACTAAGAGTGAGATAAACTAATACAACTTCCAAAATAAATTATGAGAATAGCAAAAGGAAGCAATATCTAAATTGCTACAAATGGGTGTTTGAACAGAGACATTTTTCTAGAGCAACAATAAACAAAAAGTGAGTAAAACTAGCAATTTCTGATAGATTGATACTTCAATATCTAACACTTATAGAGGAAACTTGAATTTTGCTCTCGAGGGGGGTTCAACGGCCGACATTTATTAAAATCTTGAATAGCTTGAAGAAGAAGAAACCATATACTTTGACCAAGTGTGAAATGAAGGTGTGCAATTCAACAAGAATATGAACAAACTGATGAACATTATTGTCTATCATGATAGCCTGCTCCAAGCCAAAGAGGAATTGAACAGAGAAGAGGGAAATTAGGTTCGCAGCTAAGGGTTTTATCACATATGTTTGTTAGGAGTGTTTAACTAAATTGTAACCCATTTTCTTGTCCCGAATTATAACTATCATTCAAAAAATTTACAAACCATTCGTGAAGGTTAACCACAACTGGTTAACCGGTAATTTTGGATATTATATAATCGAATTCAACACTACAATAAGTAAAAAATTTGCAAAATTAAGAGCTTAAATAAAAATCCTAATTCATTGTACAATTAACATCAAGATACACGTGGTTTATTCCATGTTATGGCAAAATCATATGAAAATTCAGGCCAACATAGTGCACATTTTGGTAAATTGTTACTCCTAACATAGCAAGGAGACAAAATTGTGCGAGGACTGGAAATATAGTCACACTTTATTTTCTCTAATTGCTTTGTTAGAATATAAAATTATTTTTTTTAGTGACAGTTTCAGGGGCATGATAACTCATGCCGAGCGGCGATGACAGCTAGATCCGATGGCTGAGAGGGAGGGAGGAGGCAGCAGCCCACGCCTCACGCCGAGGAAGGTGCAGAGCGGAACGGGAGGGAGATGCACAGGTTAGCAACAAAGAGGTGAGTGGTTAACCCTAACGCTATGTTCTTTGGATGGAATCCACAGCCGAAAATGAAGGGAAAATCAAGGTAAAGGCGTACGCTGATCTTCTGCTAGGCGGCGGCGGCAATAGTCGGCGCTGAAGACGAAGCTGACGACTCTCTGCGTGAGACAAGCAACTAATTAATCGTGGAAAATAAAATACAATATCATTTATTAATCATTCATGAATCTGACTATGTAACTTAACGCAATCATTCTCAAGAAATGTTTGAGAAATGTCTCAGGCAACTAATAATAATAATAATAATAATAATAATATTATTATTATTATTATTCTAATATCCTAATCTCTTTTACTGGCTTCAATTAATTATAAATGGTCAGGCGTCCTGTTCAAACAATTACAATATACATCTTGATCATATTTGCTTTGAGCTGAATCGTACAAAGCCAACTAACACACCTAAATTTTCCATCTTTCTCTTTAAAATTGCAAGACTTTTGAGAAAGAAAAACATTAAAAAAATATATATTTCAAGATGGTAAAGTTCTTGACGCTACATTGAAGACCCGTCAGCGTCCCAGACTTTAGATATTTTTTCCTCTTCTCATCAGCAGTATGACAGGAGCAAAAAATATGCACTTTTCTCTTTTGTACTCTGCGTTCACATTGCTACTTTTCATCATCCTTAATTTAGAATTTAGAATTTAGAGTTTAAAATTTAGGATATTAATCTACAATTAATGATTTGGCTCATGTGAGGCATTTAGAATTTGGGATTTGGGATTTATGATTTAAAATTTAGGGTGACTAACAGAAAAAGATTTCTTCTCTTTCCAATATGCTCTTATAGACAAAATGACTGATTCTAGTATAAGACTCATCATATTTATAATTATTTTTAGTTATGGGTAGTTAATGATGAAGTTAGTTTTATAAGAGATGATAGTACAAATTATATTAAAAACAAAAAAATAAAATATTATATGGTAAGAAAAAAAAGGATATTTTAAATTTCTTAAAGTAAAGATGAGTCAAAGATTTTTTTTTTTCTACTTTTGAAGCTCATGAATTAAAAGAGCTTGCTAATTTTTTTTGGCTGATGGGAGATCAAGAATTACACTTATTTTGGGGACCTAATTTATTTTGATAGTTTGATCAATGAGTAGAATTTTTAGGCAGAGAGTGGATTACCAGCACAACATAGAGATCGGCACAACATAGGGGATCTCTCGGATCAAAATAGGTTAGCATCCTGCTAAGAGCCACTGCGCCTTTGCTGATGATATTTTATGGAGATGTTATTCAACGAATCCAATAGTGGTCCCCTTAGAATTTTTTTCCCCAAGAATACATGCAGCAATTTTTTAGCGATCTTTTGAGTTGCAGGAAGAAGCATGGGTTGGAAATGGGAGGAAACTAGCATGCTGCACTTAGGCTGTATTTAGGAGGGCGGAGGGAAAGAATGGAAAGAAAAGAAGAGGGAAATAGATGGGTTCACGTGCATAGTACATGCAGTGAGGCTCACCATGTGCAGCACACGAGCGGCATTGGTGAGCTAGCAAATGGCGGCATGGTGCAGCGATGGCGAGCTCAAGAGGTGTTGGCCAGCACCAACGGCGACGGCGAGCAGCAAGTTCGTGAGCGGCTAGGGCGAGCGGCGAGTGGCGACGGCGAGCAACGACCGAGAGAGGACAAGCAGCGACTGCGAGAGGGCGAGCTCATGCAGCAACTTCGACGGTGAGGGAGACGGCGATGTTGAGGAAGACACAAGCATTGCCTTTGGATGGGACGTGCACAGTTGATTTTTCGCTCGATTTGGGCGGAACACATTTGGACAGAAAATGGATTGAAAATCCATCTATTCTATTAAACCGGGAAAAACTTCTTTCCTTCTCTCTTTCCATCCTTCCCTCCCGCCTTCCTCCCTATTAGGAAGGGGAAGGAGGTCATGGAGGCGGTCGATGATTATTCTATTACTATTCTACTCCATAGTTGGATTATTTTCATAAACTAAAGCACTCACAATAAGTCTAGCCAGGCTATTTGTACTGCCAGGGAAACCTTTCCATGGCAAGAACTTAAGAACTCAATTTTTTTCTGCGAGGGTGGCAGTCGGATCTCCATAAATCTTTAGAAGCCAAAAATTATATCTCTGACTTAATAACCATCACTGAGCACAAAAATATACTTTTACTGGTCCCCAATAATTGAATCTGAATTATCCATTAAGATCATGCATATTGTTCGCCAGTGTCTCCAATTATATGGATATAGTCTAGGTTTTGCTATTGCCCTGCCTCCACATACATACACACACAACAACAAATTAAGCTTGCATTAGTGGCTAGGCCTGTTCATGGTTCGGTAATCGAACCGTTGACCATGGTCAACTAATTAAACGAACCATTCGGTTCAGAAAAATCACGAATCGTTCCCGAACCGTTGGATCGGTTAACCAGTCAAACGGTTAACCGGTACCAATTAACCACAGTTAATCGATCATAATTTATTTACTAAAATTTATTTTAAAATTTGACTTTGACTATTAAATATTATAAAAAATTAATTTTTAAATTAACTTTAATTATTAAATATTATTATTTGGTAATTATATATAAAAAAATAATTAATTTTTAAGTTGTAATGAATAGATTTTGAACCCATGACGTACTAACTTACAAAATAACCTCTAACTATTACACTAGATACATAATTAAAATATTATTGAGATATATATATATACCGGTCGGTTCGGTTAACCAGTGAAATTTTTTTCCCCGAACCGTAACCGAACCATTGTACCCAAAAAATCGACCGTGAACCAAACCGATCCATTCGGTTAACTACCCGTTCGGTTCGGTCAGTTTTTCGGTTCGGTTGATTTTTTGAACAGCCCTATTAGTGGCAGATGTTACAGCAAAAGTTCAAAAGAAAAGCATCTATCACCATCTCAGTTTCTATAGGAACTTAGAAAGTCAAGGATCAAGGATATCCATATGCTGAGTTATCGTGTGCTTATTTGATGATATGCTATTACAGTTGAATACCAGCGTCCGAATAGACGGGATCAACAAAATACAAGATCTGTGTAGATACACTCGAGATTCAACATCTAATTTAGCTGCTGCAATTCGTCTTCACGCAAGAAAGTCCTGCTTGCTGACACATGATGACTTTCAATTATTGATTTTTTTTTTCTATCTAGATCTTAGCTCCAAAACTAGGAGTTTGTAAGCCGTCAAACTAAGAGTTTGAAAGTTTCCCCTGCATGTGACAGTACCCTTGTGTTGAATACTTCAGCATTGTTAGCTGCTTCCTCTTTCTCCAGAGTCCAGACAAGGAATATACTAGTACTTAAATTATTAGTATCACAAGTCAGAATGTTAAGTGGATAAGATAGAAAAATATGCCCACACAAACCCTTCACGCCCTTTAACTGATGAAAATTAAAAAGTTCAAATGCTGAGAACATTGAATGGCTCGGCACTCAAGTTTCCGCAAGATAGAATTTATTTAACACGTCAGCTGCTTGAAGAATCAGTGTAAAAAATGTCACCCGCCAATTCTTACTTGGTTCACACAACAGTATGATGATGTCAGCGCCTTTGGTTAGCTTCATCCAGTTTCAACTCTTGAAGGTTCAGAACTTACTGATAATCAGACAACACTATTACGATGAAGCGTTGACATTTAAAATGGGCCCAGTACTAGAAGCATAGAAGTATCAGAGAAGAGAAAGGCCAACTTTGGCCAACGTTGGTTGACAAGTAAAAGCATGCAGTAGATCATTAGGCAGGCTAGTAACGTAAGATATTCCACATTATGTGCAACCAGAGTTCAAAATTTAGAAATTGCAAGTAAAAGCTTCTGTAAATTAAGTTTTGTCTGATTATCATAATAGAAGGTTCAGAGTAGACAACCTCAAATTGTGGAAGTTGAAAGGTAGGAAAAGGCCACATCGTTGAAATGAGTATTGAGTAACAGAAAATAAACAAATTCAAGAGAAAAAGAGTTTTTTTTTTCCAGAACGTGGCATAAACTTCGTTGTCATACCTCGTAACTCTTTGAAACTGCCACATCTAATGGCAGAAGGCAAATAAAATCATCCAGGTGATTGGAACTGCATTTGAAATCACAAGTGGAGTCCTCATCGCTTTCTCAATCATAGCTTCAATCAGTGATGCAGTAAGACTCATCGCTTTCTCAATCATAGCTTCAATCAGTGATGCGTCTTTCTGCTTGAGAAGTCTCAGTGATACGTCTTACTGCTTGAAAAGTCTATGCCCCTGCCCCCCAATAGTATAGCCCCGTTTGATTATTTAATTCCTATTATGCAAAATATGGGCAAAACTGACCACATTTCTTGGACTTGAGTGGATTGCATGCTAGGATGTGAAAAGCCTACCACATTTATCATCACCTGGCTTATCAAGGTGTTGCCAACTGCATTCGATTGAACAAGCAGTGTAATCTTTGGTTCAGTAAAATTGATCCTGGTTCAAGCCCTGTGAATTAAATACTAGTTCAAAATATTATGTATATATAGAAATAATATTTAACTGCAAACTAATCTAGATGGCACCATGTGCTATTGCATATTAGATCGTACCAATTCAAGCTAATACTGGTATATTATTGGTACAAGCTTGAATTCTTACCCTCGTTCCAGCCAAATTTTATTTAATCTTAGTTCTCAAAATTTTTATAAAACATTTTTCTACCTTGCAATGTAATACATAACAACACAATTGGCAACATAACTTGCGTATGCAGTTGTAGCAAAGGTTGCTGCAACTTCCTTTCCAATACAGAATAAGATTTACGCCAACTTCCCATACCAACTAATTGACACGGCCACCAAATGGCAGGACATATATGAAAGAAAATATCAAATTTATTATTGCAATGTATGTTCGCTTGTTATTAGTTTATTACAATACAATGCAAGCACGTACTGATTAAACCAAGTATTTCTATACTAGTAGAGGAAAAAGTTATAACTTAGAAAAAGGAAGATGAACCGTGTAGACATAGTCATGAAGCAATGGCATTGATTCATTGGGGACCGCCTTCAAATTGCTCCCTCAGGCGTTCATACTTCTTCAATTCATCCATTGATAGCGAGGGAGACAAGTCTCCAAGGACCTGTGCAGAGGCAAAGACATCTGACTTTAAACAACTAAACAACTCTTAATCATATCAAACGACAACATTATACCTTCAAAAAATCATTGATTTGCACGATGACTAAATCTGCTTTATCATCAACACTTGAAGTAACAGCGCCTGATATCTATAGCAATAAAAACTGGAGTTAGCTAAAGATGATAAAAGAGTAATGCTCATATCAATACAAGAGAACTTGATGGTAACAACTTTAATTGATAAAGATTTGGTGCAAAAACTAACTTACCACAACCTAAAAAGTGAAACTAGAACTGAAAATTCAAGGTGGTTTAGCTAATCGACGTATGGGAGAAGGTATCTATTGTGTAAAATAACATAATTTTCCATGCATGATAAAAGGTATTGCACAAATAGCTAAGTGTTTACATGCAACAATACGAGCGTTGATCCTTTATGGAGAGACATGCAAATAGATAAGAGCCACGTGCCATACAAAACTACTTACTCTTGAGATGAACATGTAAATAGCTAGGGCGTCCTAGTTTATGAAGCAAAACAAAATAGTCGAACCATTATCCATGCTTTCACAATATAGATAGTCTGTCAATCTTCAATTCTTCATGCCACAGCAGCACTTCATACTAATACAATACTAAGTATATGGTAATAACTCATTCTACCATATAATAACTCTAACTAGGGGTAAATCACCTTAAGCTTTGCAGCATGAAACCAAGCATCTGCACATAACGCATACATGTCCGCACCAGTAAAATTTGGAGGGCATTTCCTGGCAATTGACAACAAAGAAACATTCTCATGGAGTTTGAATTTTCTTGTAAGCGCTTTCAGAACCCTAAAAAAAAAAGGGAAATAGGTTATCTAACATGTCTGAGATGATCAAACTTATGACAATCAGTAGGCTAGAAAGAACTAACCTCTCTCTGTAAGATACATCACTGTTAACTCCAACGTACAGAAGTTTATCAAATCGGCCAGGACGTAGAAGTGCCGGGTCAATAAGATCAGGTCTATTGCTTGCACCTATTATAAAAAGGTCCTGTGAGGCAAGAAAACAAGAAAACAGAAGTCAACCACGGTGGAACAAATTATTCCCATGAGCGAGAACAGGATCAAATTATTCCGATGAAAAAGGGGCACTGCAAATCAATTAAAAAACCTGACTAGAATCATTTAAGCCATCAATTTCTGCAAGCATCTACAGGAAGAAAGAGAATTGTTGTTAAGCAATTAACAAACTACAATCGATGCAAAAAAGGAACATTTTTGAGAAAGGAAGTATTTAAATTACCTGTGATACCACTCTATCCATTACACCACCAGAATCTCCAGAGGCTCCCCGAGCAGGAGCAAGAGAATCAAGCTCATCAAAGAAAATGACACAGGGGCGTGCAGCTCTAGCCTGCAGAAGAAATCAAGCTAAGCATAATAGATTCTTACATCTTAGACTCTTGTGTTCTTTTAGAATACCTTCTGAAAGATATCTCTGACATTTTTTTCTGATTCTCCTATGTACATGTTGATTAACTCTGGCCCCTTTACACTGAGAAAATTGAGTGAGCACTCAGTGGCAACAGCTTTTGCCAACAACGTCTGTTAAAATGGATTCTTCTAAGCCAAAAACTTGAAATATGCTAGAATGGGAGGATCATATATATAACAAATGAAAATTTTACATTCACCTTTCCTGTTCCAGGGGGGCCATAAAGGAGAACACCTGAGCGCTTGCGCAATCCTGATGAAAATAAGTCCTTATGCTGGAGAGGCAACTGTAGGCACCATAGTGTTAGCACGTCTTTGTAACAATTGCATTCCGATACAAAATATCAGTAAAAAAAGACAGTCGCAATGACTTTTATCATTTGTAATGGTAGTAAAACAGCTAAAAGAAGTCAAAAGCGACAAAGACCTAAATAGATTTTATTAGCAAGTTCCAAATCATGTTAAATGAAAAAAAAATGAAACAATAAATAACTACTAATTGTTGCAGAATAGGCATTGCATAACATTCTTTCAATACTTCAACTTAAATCACATATTAAAGATAAAAATTGATATTAAAGCCTGAACTCTGCACCATCAGATCTCATTCTGCACATACACACCTGCACAGTATCTAGAATTGATTTCTTCACTTCTTCAAGTCCACCAACATCTTCCCATTTAACATTTGGCACCTAAATCAGAAGCAATCAGAATATGCAAGTACAAGTCATGAATCAACACAGCTGTATATTTCCCAGAAAATTATTTCAAGCTTTTTAAAATTTGACTCACTTTTGGTGTACCCAATGCTGATGCATTTCTTTTCTTTGATCGTTCCAATGCTTTTGAGAAGTCTTCATGTTCCAAGTGCTTGGCAGTATAGCCTCCGGAGCTATTCTCATCTTGCACAAACTTAAGACCAATAACATCAATCTCACGAACCACATCATTTTCAACTTTTCCACGGTCAAATTGTGCTCTATGTACAAAACTGGCACCAGCATCAGCAAACAAAGCCTGTATATCACGGGGCATAAATCCTGAAGTCTGAGCTGTCACATCTTTTAGAAATTCTTCGCCAATTGTCTGCAGGGAAAATGATCGCTTTCAGCATTGGTTATCAGCACATAAAAAATGGAACAAATGAAAATCAAATACTTTATCAACAATGTTGGTTAGTCCTTTGAGTGATTGAGACAGCATAGTGACTCTCTGTGCCTCGCTCAAAGGAACCATGCTTATTTCATGGCTGAAACATCGTCTAATTTGTGGCTGTAGTCCTTCAGGGCTCCCAGCCGCTGCAACTAGGAATACTCGCTGACTGTTCAGATTTTCTGCTTCCACTAGAAACTGAATAGCAAGAGCACCAAATAACTTTTGATTGAATACCAAAATCCTATTAGAAAATCATGCTTCTGGAGCCAATTAAACAATCCAGTAAAAGAAACTTGTTACAAAGGTACATAAGAGTTAGGCAAACATCTTACAGAATCATCCTTCCTCATTTTCTCTCGACACAAATCCTCGCCAACAGAAATTGGATCTGTGAACTCCCTAATGACTGATGCAACCTCAGCCGTAATGCCAACTTGATCAGATAGTGAACCTTCATTGGAAGATAAATTGGCGAACAGATCAAAATGGCGAAGCAAAATCACAGATGGTGAATATCTGCAAATATTCCAGATACAGAAAGTAATTCCGAAATTGAAAAACAAAATCCTATAATGCTAAAGAAGTAAATTTTCACTATTCACTAGATCTACTGTGATTTGTTTAGGAGAAAAGATATCCGAAGATCAGCGAAAGAAAGATGTATGAGGAGTACTTGGAAGAAAAAACAAATGTTACTATATATAAAAAGTCAGACCAGTAAGTAATTGCCTTTATCAGGTAGTACAGATCAATCCCTTAAACATTGGTTTGAAGTTAATTATTTTAAATAATCACTTTTGTGTGTGTACCTAGAGGCTGCTTTCAAGGCTGTTGCAAGGGCAGCAGAAGCTTTTTTCTCCGATGATTCAATAAGGTCATGACAATTATATTCGATTACATGGAGACCAAGGCGTCTGGCAACATATCTCACAACCGTCCGCTTTCCACACCCTGTTGTAGCATATACCACTTGAATCTCTAAATGCAGGTGCCACAAATTAACAAATTGAATTGGGAACAATCAGCAAGTAAAGTTACCTGCAGTACCGCACAAGAACACAGCAACCCTGAATTTTGATAGTAGAGACGAGGAGCATAAAGCAGGTGCAATAATGGATGCCAGTCTAATCACTGTTTCACCTTGCAAAGGCATGAATTCATCAGAACACCCAATTAAACTGTCTGGAGGAATACCAGAAGCTGCACTTCCACCTAGAACTAGAGCTGTTTGATTGCGGTTAACACGAAGAATGTACTCCTCTAATGGTTCCATAGAAATAACCTAAGAAAACAGTTACTTGGCATAAGTACAGTTGTTTTGTCATGAAATTAGTACCTGATTTAGAATCCAGAAAGAAAGCACAGTGCCACTGCATTTACCTTGAAATATATTTTGTCACTGGATAAACCTTTTTGACTCTTCTGATTACAAGAAATACACGTCTCAGAATTGCAATTCCAATCAACACAAACATAGAAAACATCGCCTCTTGCCAGAAACCTATCCACACTGAAGAATTCATTTAAAGCTGAATCAATTGTATCTTGCTTGTCACTTTCTTCAATTGCTGATTTACCTCTAAGGGATCCTAATAAACCACATTCAGGGATCTTTAGGAAGGAAATCCTTAGATGAGATGCATACCTAGGCATCTCAGGCCATGGAAAAAGATCCACACACAAAGGGGGCTCATCCGTCGCATCTTTTTTGTGTCCATTCACTACAAACAGTGATTGTAAAGATCCTTCACCACCACAAATCGCATGCTCAAGACAACTCACATGCAACCCAAGGTTAAATGCTAATAGGGGAGTTACATATGCCACTTCCTTATTAGAAGAGGGAGCAACACTTGTTGGGTAAGTAAAAGAAGGAAAGAAATTCATCCCGCGCTGAGAACCCGAATCAGAATTAGCTTGTGTCGTACATTCTCTTTGTTTTTCTTGAGCAAGTGGGCGCTCAAGAACTTTTGCTCTCACAATCCTTCCTATATTAGTCTCAGAATTCTTTACAACAACCTGAACCATAATAAATTAGAAAAGCATAAGAACATACCACGCTAACAAGTTAAAAATCAAGAAGATCAAGCATTTATTTGAACTTATTCCTAATAGACTTGATCCATGTTGTTGATCTAGAAAACATAAAAAAATAAAGTTAAGCTCAATCACACTAATGACTTCTAATTCTATAAGATGGAACAACAAAATGGAACCAGCAAACTTAGTTATTTTTTTCATATTGATGCATGCAGGACATAATATGTAGTAGCAAGTGGTAAACACGAAGAACTAATGAACATGCAAGTGAATTAGCTCTATGGACCCAAATCATCACATTCCATTTTACAACTCAACAGAAACAAGATTTTGTTATTTGTCGATCTGAAGAAAACCATTTGATAGGATAAAAACACATTTAAAATCATTCACATGGAACCAACTTGTTCAAGTCGTTCAATTTTGCAAAAAAGAGAGCATTTGGCATTCACAAGAACTATTAGATACACAAACTATACAACCGAAATATTTTTATCTCTTCTATCTCTCTCTATCTTTACCAGTGATCCGGACGTAGTTGGCAACCTCTTCAACACAGAGGCAGATATCCCCACGATGAAGGAATTCTCAGTCTCGTCACTAGCACTTCCAACACCAACAGTGAATTGAAGAATCCCTACGGGCAGCTGCAGTGGCGGTTCCCTTTGATTTAGGGCTCCGCTGGCTGCAACCACAGTGGCACCATCGCCAGCGCCACTAGAATTGGCTGAACCAAGAACAGAATCAAGGAGGGTTCTTGTAGAGGACAGAACTAGGGGCTTTCGCTGCTGAACCATCCGCACCAACAATTCCTCCAACCGAGTAGGAGAAAGTAGATGGGTCTGTTTGATATTGTTGTGTTGGTTGAGTGATATCTGGAAAAATACTTTTTGGATGAAAAACTGTGATGGTTGAGTGGATTGTTGTGCTGTACTGTTGAAATAATATTATATATTGCTTTAAGATAAAACATATGGCAGCATATCAAACATATCAAATATTTTTGTCATGCATAATTATAAAATGCTACAAGCTAAGTTTCACAAGCATAAATGTAAATTGTCTAAAGTTTACAAATACCTTTACATGATACTTCAAATATTAAAACATCAAAAGCAAACAAGCATTGTTCTAAAGTATTGTCTCTAGATCTGGCCATTGCTCTTATATAATTTATAATGAAATTTCAACCATCCCAATTTCATTTTTGAACTTCATACATAAGCATATTTATTTTTTGTTCAAATATTATAAACATACATAATAAATAATTCATCTATAAATATATAATTTACTATAATAAGAAATCCAACCTCATTAAAATTATAAAATCTACATAACAATAATCTTATAATCATTTCTTCAAAATTCTATTTCTCAATGCTCACAAAATAAAATCATGTGTTGTCCAAAATAAAACAATACTGCTCAAGTTCATAAAACTATAAAAATTTGTAATGGGCTATTCAACTGTCCATTTATAAATTAAAAAGAAAAGAACTACAATTATCTAGTTTCCAAGTAATAAAAATAGAAAAAAATACTAGCCACTCTTCATGAAAGTCTCTATTTTATCTAACCATCTCTAGACTGCACTTACTCAGTACCTAGAAGAAACACAAGAAAATTAGCCAAAAGTAGTTAAGTAGAGATTTATAATGAGATGAATGCATGCTAAAAACATAAAATTAGTTGCGCCCAACTCCATGTGTATAACATATATATGCAATATATAAAGTAATCAATATACATCATATTTCCCATCACATCAAAAATGGAGTTGTTCATAGTTATAAATTTTGCATTGCACCTCAACTCAAATAAGAGTAGTTCCACCCCCCAAGTTCCAAAAGTAGAACGATTACAGTTAGACATCCCAATAGTGTTGTGTCCAACACCTAAAAACTCCATTATTATCCAAATCACAATCTGGTATTATCCCTAACCGGCAACCACCAATAGCCTATTACGTAGTCGGCTCTATGGTCTAACACATGACCTCACCAACAAATCTCCAACTCCACGTACGACACTCATGCTCGAGACGTACAATATTAAATCTCAACACACCATACAAATATCGTATCTCAAAATATGTATATAACAATAATAACTTTTCTTAAATGTCTGCTCAAATGCCAAATAAATATGAAATTATATTCTCTTTTCATGATAAGAAATTAAAAACCAATCACACCACTATATGCATTAATGATATTAATGCAAGCAAGAAAGATACAAGAAACAAATCAAGGTAGAAGCAAAAGCTAAGCTCAAGGCTTAACACCAAACAAGAAAATGTAGGTAGGATCCCTAACTAATGAATAAAATCCTCTAATAGTAAATAAATCACTTAATACTAGTCTCAATTCCAGAACTTTTGTCACTTTACAATAATACATGCCAAAAAAAATAATATCAATTACCAACTAGTTCTAATCACCATGCATATTTAAGAATACATACTTCTACCCTTAATACATCTAATAACAAATCCATAAACTCTAATTTTATCCCCAAATTATTACATCAAAAATGAGCTTACTTATCACATAAGGATTCCAATAAGTTTTTCCCTTAATAAAATCATAGTCATACCCGTTCACAATCAAATTAGGGCAACCATGCAGTGTACTCCCATGAATCTACCAACTATACATGCAATATTATTACCTAAGCATGCTTAAAAAAACTAGGGTTATGCACTTACCTGCCCTAAAAACTAAATCAGGACAAGAAGAGGTCGCCGGGGCGCTGCTCACGTCGCCGGAACCCTCCTGCTCGCCGGAAGCAAGCGCCGCCGCCGGCAAGGGTAGCGCTGGGACGACGAGGAAGAAGGGGAGAGGGTGCAGAACGGTGGACGCCGCCGCCTATTCTGCCCGCCTCGCCGAAGTCGCCGCCGCCTGCGCCACTCGTCGCCGAACGCTCGCAGGAAGCCGGGCAGAAGTCGCCAGCCGACTGAGCACCGTCGGAAGAGGGAGAGGGGAGGCTGACGCAAGGTTTTGGTCGTCGCCACTGCCTCCGTTCGTCGCTGGAAGAAGAACGCGAGAGATCAAGGTAGCGGCATCGCACCGGCAGAGAATGAAAATATGAAATAAATAGGGAAAATAAAATAGGTTTTTTTTTTACACATTTGCAGGAAACTCGTAAATTTTTCAATTTCACAGATAGGTCATAGGTTTCTGCACAGCAAAATATAAAATATTAAGTTTAATTTATTATTATTTTTTAAAGATGTAACACACGGAGATAAAATAGAATATATCACTATCCCTCTCATCACCTAGATGTTGCAACTCATTCATAACTTCAGATGTAATGCACCTTGATTAAAGTACAAATATGTACAATGTGAAAATATTTACAGTGATCCGAGAATTATCCCAAATAGCATGAAAGATCATTTAAATCAACTAAATCTCCTTGAAAAGTGCCAATGGGCTTGGATTCATCAAATTATTATAAATTCTTCCTCCTTGTTCTACTGTAGCAATATGAGACTTATATATATAAAGAGAAAATTTATTTAATTATAAAATTTTCTAACTATTCCATCAAATAAATTAATACATATTCAATTACCAAATAAAAATGAAGGAGATGATGGAGCCACTATCAAACTAACCTTTTATGTTATCAACTGAATAATTATACATTTGAGTTAGCCCTAAGGTTTCATAAAGATGTAAAGTAAGTTGGAAAGATTATCATACTTTATGTTATGTTTTGTATGAAGGAATTGATGAAAATAGCTACAAAATTGTGTTTAGTAGGGCTAATAGAAAATAAGAGGAAAAATGTAAAGTTTTGCTTTCCGCTTGAAACTCACGTATTTTCACCTTGTACCCAACCCTCTACCTCTAGCCTCTCGTTGCCGCCTCTTCACCATCTCTCCCATCATCTCTTGCCTTTCGCCGTTGCCTTTTCACCGTTGCTTCTCGCTTCTCATCATCATCTCTTCACCATCGACTCTCGCCTTCACCTTTCATCGTTGTCTTTTCATTGTCGCCTCTCACCTCTTGTCATTGTCGTTCAGCATTACCGTCACCTCTATCCCCATTGTTGTCGTTGTCCTTCCAATCATCCGACGCTTGATTAGGGCTTTGTTTTGGCCCTAAAATCTACCTTTGAGTTTCATTTTGCATATGTCATTTTCCTTAAATTTTCTTTTTTTTTTTTTTCTTGTCAAGGTCACCATTGTTTCCTAGGTTCTCATTTATGTTGGAGAAATTGTGAGCTAATATGTCTATGTTATGTTGAACAAAGTTTGTGCCTATGGATTTATATCTCATTCTTTCTAGTTCACTTGATTTTAAATTCATACATACGATGCATCGACACTTGATGCACACCATTTAGATATTGTGCTTTACGTTAAAATTAGTAAATTTGTCAACTATAAAATTAATTGAGTAAATTTCTTCCAAGTTTTATCAAAATCTTCTCTACTTCGTTCCCATATATTACAAAGGCAAATTTGGAGCTTCATGGATAAAAGACTGTTTTTTTTAACTTATGGATGAAAGACTGAAATGAAACATGTCAAAAATCTAAGTTGCCTTTAATTGTGCTTGACTTATTCCTGATAATATTTTCATTTATAGAATCTTCATTGTAATTGCTCCAACAAATAATGAAGATTGGAGAATTGTTCGAAAACATAACTGCCGAACGAAGATAAAAGAGTTGCAGAAGATTGGACTGCCACAACATCGATTAGTTCGTGCTTATATAATTTTGGGGAGCAACAAAGATAATACTATACTTTTTTTCGCTGCACTTGAATATGTTCGTTTAGCCATACTTAATGAACTAACAGATATGAATGTCAAGTAATGACTTCACGTTGTGTTTTGGATTTGCTCTTTAAGCATTTATTGTTGGTCTAAAATTTTATCTAGATCTTTATTTAAACAGAAATAAAAACATAGAGTATAAAGCAATAAATCTTGCAAAACATATTTAAAAGAAAGTTAGAATGATAGAACCGGGAGGCGCATTACGGCTTGTCCTTAGGTGAAAATCCGGGCTCTCGTGCGAGTTAAATCCGGATTGAACACCCAGGATACAACCGGGTATTCCTCTCCTACGGGCACGACCGTGGAGAAGTTGATCAGATGCCCTTTCAGCAATGAGCAGCAAAAAACAAAGATCCAAGAAGAGATAAAAGAAAATTGAAGAACAAAGGGGAAGGAGGAAAAAAACCAAAAAGAGAATAGAATAGCATTCCATCCTCTCGACTAATATAATGAAGCCTTCATCGGCTATTACATAAAGCTAAATGTTAGCAAGTTAATGCTAACATTAACTAACTAGTAACGTTAGCAATAAATGCTAATGTTATAGAGATTTTATTTTTAATTTTATTCTAACATTTATTTGTATTATGGACTTGATTGAGATTCTGTATTAATGTAGTAAGTATCATGGGCAACTTTTTGTAACTAGAAATCTTGCACAGAGACCAGCAGGGATTTCTTTTGAAGCCCCCCAAGCAGAGATTCTATGTTAATGGAGGTTTGAAGGGACGACTCGGACGAGCACAAGCGGCGGCGGCGACGAGGGTGACAACTTAATTTCAAAGCATATTCCGGCGAGATTCCACAAGAATTCGATGATTGATCCACTTTTCCTCATCTCCAGATCGAGGAGAAGACGATTCCATTGTTCTTTCTGTGATTTCTTTGCGATTTCTAGGAGATTTTACTTGTTTATCATAAACATGTATTTTTTTAACAATATGAGAGAGTAGATACCTTTTTTCGGGATTATTGGGCGTAGCCCACTGATTTGCATGGATCGATTTATTCTCCTACTCTTTTAATATAAGTTTGTCATCCTGATTTGATTGAAATTGCATGTATCCCGTAATTTACCTTGGCCAAGTAACTTTATGTCCTAGATGTTGCGAGAAGGACCGAGAGGTGAATCGCTAACGTCCGATCTATTTCGATTAAGCCTACAAATCCGATCACGAGAGTAGTTCGGATTCGTCTGAAGGAATTAACCTACTTTTCATAGAACTCAAGGGGTTTAATTAGGTTAACTGTCACGAGAGTAGGGAGTTGACCTGATTGAATACCGTATTATGCTCCGAGAAGAGGTAATATGTACAATAGGAAAAGTACTTTTCAGGAGAGATAAGTTTGTTAATTGAGTTATTTTTATATGATCTATGTTTATCAGTGCGGCGAACCCATGAAATCCCAATCATTTAGAA
Source organism: Costus lasius (assembly GCA_027563935.2). NCBI lineage: Eukaryota > Viridiplantae > Streptophyta > Magnoliopsida > Zingiberales > Costaceae > Costus > Costus lasius. The sequence continues at coordinate 202,902 of CM050448.1, read as the reverse complement.
ATCAAGTCTCTTAAAAGTTATTTCTGAGTTTGTGTCGTGCGTAGAAGTTAGAACAACCAAAGATTGATTCCATCTAAATTCAAACATATCAAGAAGTCAGTACTTAGCTACGTAGTCCTCGTTGGGAACGATAATCTTTTATTACTTCGATAAGTCCGTGCGCTTGTGGATACCTATCAATTGAACACCCAGGATACAACCAGGTATTCCTCTCATGTGGGCACGACCGTGGAAAAGTTGATCAGACGCCCTTTCAACAACGAGTAGCAAAAAACAAGGATCCAAGAAGAGATAAAAGAAAATTGAAGAACAAAGAAGGGGAAGGAGGAAAAAAAACCAAAAAGAGAATATAATAACATTCCATCCTCTGGGCTAATATAATGAAGCCTTCATCGGCTATTACACAAAGCCAAATGTTAGCAAGTTAATGCTAATATTAACTAACTAGTAACGTTAGCAATAAATGCTAATGTTATAGAGATTTTATTTTAATTCTATTCTAACATTTATTTGTATTATGAACTTGATTGAGATTCTGTGTTAATGGTAGTAAGTATCATGGGCAACTTTTTTTAAGTAGAAATCTTGCACAGAGACAAGCAGGGATTTCTTTTGAAGCCCAAAGACAAGCAGGGATTTCTTTTGAAGCCCCTAAGCCTTAATCTAGAGTGAAGCCTCTAGCTAGAGACACTTAAGCGAAAGTACCAGGACTCTCAATTTCCCTCGCCCAAGAGGGGTTCGATGACTCACCGCTTCTATGAGTGTGCGGCATCAAATTTGGAATCAACGAAAAAATTATTGACAAAACAGATGGAGTAAATAAAAAGAAATAATGAAATGAAGATAATGACAAAAAATGTTGCAGCAAAATGGAAAGTGTGCTGGATGCAAATTAAGACCATAAATTGAAACCATAAAAGGAGGGTGCGAGAAAGGAAGATTGAAAGGGACAAATTAAAAATGGTAGAAGGAAAGAAAACAACGACGATAAGAAGGAAAGAAAGCTTGAAAAAGATCGGCTGGAAATATTATAAAAGGAGAAGAAAAGGTAAAGAAATAAGGAGGCTGGCCAGGGGAGGCTCCTGTCCGGGAGGCGCCGACAAAAAAAAAAAAAGCACCACTCAGCGAGAAAAAAAAAGAGTTGACAAAGGGGGGAAAAAGAGATTCAGTAAAAAAAAAAAGTGATGTGCAGCTATACATAGAGAGGAGGCCTAGAGAAGGGAAGTGGAGAGAGCAAATCCGTCCAGGAGACTCCCGGCAAGAAGAAAAAAAAGAGGAGACTGGAAGAACTCTCGGCAAGAAAAAGAAGAGTGCTGGGAAGAAAAGCAGGAGAAAGCGAGGGATGAAATCCTTGTTACTTCAATATTAATGTTACATTAACTACAATATTATCACTATGATATTATAAATATTGCTATGATAAACCGCGATATCTGTTATATTATTGTGATATAACTGTAATATTATAACTGTGAAATTATAAATGTAATATTTGTGATATTACTATGATATAACCGTGACATCTGCGATATTATTGTGATATAACTGCAATATTATAATTGTGATATGTGCGATATTACTATGATATAACTGCGATATTATAACTGTGATATTTATAATATTATTGTGATATAACTACAATATTCTAACTATGATATAATTGCAATATTATAACTGTGATATTATTGTGATATAACTACAATATTATAACTGTGATATCTGCGATATTATTGTGATATAACTGTGATATTATAACTGTGATATTTGTGATATTACTATGATATAACTGCAATATTATAACTGTGATATCTGTGGTATTATTGTGATATAACTGCAATATTATAATTGTGATATTTGTTATATTATTGTCATATAGCTGCGATATCATAACTGTGATATTTGTGATATTACTGTGATATAACTGCAATATTATAACTATGATATCTGCGATATTACTATGATATAACTGCAATATTATAATTGTGATATCTGCGATATTATTGTCATATAACTGCGATATTATAACTGTGATATTTGTGATATTACTGTGCTATAATTATGATATTGTGATATTACTATGGTATAAATTGTGATATTTTTGAGGATATGAATTATGATATAATTGTGATACAATTGCGATTTTATATAAATTATAATATTATTGTGATATTTTTGCCGATATATTATTGTGATACTATGCAATGTAACTATAATATTATTGTGTTATTATTGTGATATTAATATTGTTGTAAATATTTTATATTGATGGTATTGATGATATCGCTGATGATATATTAATCCCCTCTTTTATAAGGCTACATTTTTGCGGAGGGGTGCCCCTCCGCAAATTTTGCGGAGGAGTGGCGCGGGATGCAAACCACGAATCTTGAAGCAGCGGCGCACGAATCTCCAAGCAAACCCCACTTAAGCGCGAATAACGCCGATACAAACGCAGCTTTATACCAAATCCTGATATAACGCCGCCCGTTACAACCATCCGAACTAACCATGGTTAACTCTCGAATTTTCACTACCCGCCCGACCCGCCCGACCCGCTATTACTCTCTAACCCTAACTTTGCTGTGACGAAAGTTCTATCGCCCGATCCTCTCCGACGGCCTCCAACGACCTCCGACGGCCATCGACGACTTCCGACGGAGTCGGATACATTGTTGTATACAGCTCTCTTTATACAACTTATTATAGCATAAAATTTTTCAAAAGTTAAGGTTAGGTCTCCTGGTCTCCTGGTATAACGTCGTCATTTTGTCTTCTTAATACGTACATTGTTGTATTAATGACATAATTTGTTGTATACAGCATCACACTTTGGTATAACAGCCTCTTAACATAGTATAACAGCATCTCATTTTGGTATAACATGCTTCAAAATTGGTATAACAGCATCCCATTTTGGTATAACACCCGCTTAACATAGTACAACAGCATTCCATTTTGGTATAACATGCCTATAACATAGTATAACAGTATAGAAGTTTGGTATAACAATGCCTCAAACATCGTATAACATCATCACATTGTGGTATAACATGCCTCAAACATAGTATAACAGCATCCCATTGTGGTATAACATGCCTCAAACTTGGTATAACAAGACCCCCATTTTGGTATAACATGTCTCTAACACCTCTAACATAGTATAACACTTGGTATAACAAGACCCCCATTTTGGTATAACATGACTCTAACATAGTATAACACTTGGTATAACAACACCCTCATTTTGGTATAACATGCCTCTAACATAGTATAACACTTGGTATAACAAGACCCCCATTTTGGTATAGCATGCCTCTAACATAGTATAACACTTGGTATAACAAGACCCCCATTTTGGTATAATATGCCTCTAACATAGTATAACACAGTCCATTTTGGTATAACATGTCTCTAATTTGGTATAACAGCGTCCCATTTTGGTATAACATGCCTCCAACTTGGTATAACAGCATCGCATTTTGGTATAACACCCCCTTAACATAGTATAACAACATCCCATTTTGGTATAACATGCCTCAAACATAGTATATCAGCATCACTACAGCGTATAACTTGTCAAACTTTTTGTCATTTATTGAATCCTAGAATTTGAGATGGAGAAAGATCAGATGAAGGCGACTTGTTCTGAGATGTTGGAGTGGTCATCGTCATATGACGAAGATTATTTATTAGCAAATAGCGAAGGTGATGAAGAAATAATAGGAACATCTGAAAAGGCAGATGAAATGCCATGTATGGAACATGACAAATCAGAAGCTGCATCCCAAATCCCTATAGTTGGTATGACATTTATTAGTGATGATGCAGCATACAAGTTTTATAATGACTATGCTAGAGTAATGGGGTTTAGTATAAAGAAATTTCATCTTGAACATCGAAAGGATAGTAGCTTGAAACAACGTACATATTGTTATAGCAAACAAGGGATGAGAGAAGTTGACCGTAGACGTACTGCTAAAAAACCACATCCAGAGACCCGCACAAACTGCATGGCTCAATTAGATTTCAAGGTTAATAAGAATGAATTATACACGTTGTCGAAAGTTGAATTAAACCATAATCATCCCATGACAAGTCCAAATAAGGTGCACATGCTTAGATCTCATAGAAAAATATTGCCATTTCAATGTGCACTTATAGACTAGATGACAGAGTCGGGTATGAAGGCCCATAATATATATAATTATTTTGAGTCTGGTGTAAACAATAATAATGTTGGTTTCATAAGAGAAGATAATAGCAACTATATTCAAAGAAGTAGAAGAAAATCTTTGGATGACAAGGAAAGCAAGAGTATTCTTAGGTACCTAAAGGAAAGATTGGCTAACGATCCTTCATTCTTTTATACTATTGAAGCTTGTGAGGAATCAGGGGAGATGGAGAACTTTTTTTGGGTTAATGGCCAATCTATAATAGACTATGCATACTTTGGAGATGTAGTATGTTTCGATACAACCTTCCAAACAAATGAATACAATATGCCATTTGCACCAATAGTGGGCGTGAATCACCACAAACAAACTATTATATTAGGAGCTGCATTACTCTATGATGAATCAACTGAATCATTCATTTGGTTATTTGAGACTTTTTTGGAACCATGCATGGTAAGCATCCAATTACTATTTTCACGAATCAATCAGCTGCGATAGCCAGAGCAATACAAACGGTGCTGCCAAATACAGCTCATCGTCTATGTTTATGGCATATATTTCAAAATGCAGCATTACATCTTTCACACGTGATTCATAATAACAATACATTTGCCAAAGATTTTAAACATTGCATATACGAGCGGTGTACAGTTGATACTTTTGAGAAGCTATGGCAGGATCTATTACTGAAGTATAATCTGGTTGAACATCCATGGATGGTAAATATGTGGAAACTAAGGTCAAAGTGGGCTGCATGTTTTCGAACAGAGACCTTTTCGGCTGATATGACCACAACCCAACGCAGTGAAAATATGAACCACTATTTTAAAAGGTTCTTTAGAAAGAAATTGAGTTTATTTGAATTTTTAGAATAGTATGACAAGGCACTTAGCTTCTTTCGAGAAAAGAAAATGAATGCTGATTTCAAGTCTCGAAATAGTACACCAGCCAATGTAGTTGGGAACATGTGTAAACAAGCAGCCTCGATCTACACTAGGGTCATGTATAATGAGTTTGAGGCATACTATCAAAGTAGTTTAGATTGCCTTATATTCTTCATTGGGGCCGAACCACAAGGTATTTCATATAAGGTAACCAACGCAGCTTGTGGTAGAGATGAAATGGTCATTTTCAGCCATTCTCTTGTACAAGTTACTTGCTCATGTAAAATGTTTGAGAACAATGAGATCTTGTGTATGCATGCAATAAAGGTTTTCGCAGCGAACAATGTGATTTCTATACCGAAGCAGTACATAATGAAAAGATAGACAAAGTATGCTAGAGAAGGTGATGTATCCATTGTCAGTCCGCACAGCTTTGATTCTTCCGGGCAAGAAAGTTTGAGGTCTATTTATAACCGAGTATGTCAAAACCATTAATGCATAGCAACTATGAGTTTGCAGTCCAGGAGAGCACTAGAATACATAGAAAAGACAATGAAGGATTTACGTATAAATGTTGAGGACATATTGCACACTGACAATAAAGATATTGATGTTAATGATGCTGACAGTGGATCAGAACCAAATATACAGGTAAAAGCACCTCCAGTGAAAAGGGGCGGAAAGAGAAACGTAAGAAAGGAGTGCTGGAGTGAAGACATAAAAAGAGCACTAATACATCCAAAGGATCCAATTCTAATCCACCTACTGATGTCCAAATGCTGCGCATGGCAGGCGCCTATGTTTCACCAATGGGTGAGGCTGCAAATACACAGGTATGACTAACAAGGCCATATCTTTAATTCTGAATGACATACTTACTGATTTTTGTTAAATTTATAGCAGGTGCCTATGTTCCACCAATCAGTGCCAACAAACCCATTCTACTCTTACACAGCTTTAATGGTGGGAGCATCCTCTTTTCATGTAAGTTGCGTAGTTATGCGTTTTGTGCATTTGCTGCTACATTGACTATGTTCCCTGATTAATTCCAAACACTTATGACAGTACTCAGATGAGGTTTCCCAATCAATGCCATCGCAGATTGGTTTTCAGGAGGAAGCTGCAAATTTTTCTCATGATATGTGTAATAGGTCTCAGCCAACAAATGAAGAATAATTTTTTATATTATGAGATCAGAAACTACAATCTTTTTTATTATGTAACAATTTGTGACGACTGATGTATCAACTATTCTTTTTTTGTACTTTTAATCTTACATTGTATAACAAGACCTGAAATTCGTATAACAAGGTCTTAAATTCGTATAACAGTGCACAGACATCATATAACGTTATATGACATTCGGATAACACTACACAGAGTTGGTATAACAAGATCTGAAATTCGTATAACAAGGTCTTAAATTCGTATAACAGTGCACAGACATCGTATAACATTATATGACATTCGGATAACACTGCGCAGAGTTGGTATAATAAGACCTGAAATTCGTATAACAAGGTCTTAAATTCGTATAACAGTGCACATACATCGTATAACATTATATGACATTCAGATAACACTACACAGAGTTGGTATAACAAGACCTGAAATTCGTATAACAGTGCACATACATCGTATAACATTATATGACATTCGGATAACACTGCGCAGAGTTGGTATAACAAGACCTGAAATTCGTATAACAAGGTCTTAAATTCGTATAACAGTGCACAGACATCGTATAACATTATATGATATTCGGATAACACTGCACAGAGTTGGTATAAAAAGACCTGAAATTCGTATAACAAGGTCTTAAATTCGTATAACAGTGCACATACATCGTATAACGTTATATGACATTCGAATAACACTGCATAGAGTTGGTATAACAAGAACTGAATTGCGTATAACAAATCACAATATCACATAAGGTGACACAATATCACATAACAAGATAATGTATTTCGTATAACAGGAACCGAACTTCATATAACAGGACCTTAATGACCTGAATTGTGCATAACAGGACCTGAACAGTTTGAATACAATGAATACATACATAGATGTCTTTCAGGAATAAGACATTAACTCTCCTTTAAATAGTTCCAAACTGACAAGGGCTCTCAATCTAGGCATGTCCTTGAGTGTGAAGTCAAACTGTACATTGCGGGAAAGGCACTCCATTAATTTCATGACAAATACACCACAATCTACACTCTCACCATGCTGCTGCGGGCAGACTTCCCATGTAAATGGACAATCAGTAGGATTCTTCCTTCCACTAGTAAGGAAACCAATATGAAACTGCAGTATCTGAATCTATTTTATTTGTTCAAACAAACAGAATATACAATTAATAAGATAGCCAATCAAACCTATTAAGAATGTTACATGAAAGTATTAGATACTCACATATTGTTTTACTACGCCCTCAACTGCCTTCGTGGGGGACAGTGAATTGAATCCCAGTATTCGTTTCTTATCGAAATCCAAGTATAACAAAAACCAGTGTTTTGAATGGCATACAGGGGCCATTATTCTATGCACATATCTCATTATTTTACTATTTAAATATTCTAATCTAGTGAAGGACACACCAAAGACGTCATTTACATAATAATTTTGGACAGTTGGTGGAATGTACGCAAAGCCCTTGAATTTTTTCTTATTGGCCAGATATCTGCTGATGAGAAGTGATGCATATGCATTTAAACCCTACAATTGAATTATACTATGCATTAGGGTCAACTACTCCATATAAAAAGATAATGCCATATAGATTATAAGATGATGCTCAAATATATGTTTACCTCATCACAAACTAAATCTCCGAAGAGAATGTCACCTACATGGGATTTCTGAATGAGTTCAAAAACAGCGGCATCCTCCACAGTTAGGTAAAAATCTAGTTGGGATTTTGCTGATTTCGGTATTTCATCCCGACCATAATAGTCAGTCCTATTTAGAAACTAAGGGTGCAACTCCATTCTATTAGAACTAGATATATATCAACAGAATATCTCACATGAATTATTTCATTATACTACCATTACCTTATCTGCCGGGGGTGGATCTTCCTTAGTCTCATCTACCTCCACTGAGCTGATACAAAAGAATATATACATACATGGTTAATATATATGGAATTAAAATTTGTTTAAATAAGCTTAATATAAAGAATTAGATGGGCTTACCTGTGATACTACAACCTTCTTCTTCTTCTTTCCCTGTGTGTAAGGGTTGACTATTGCCCATGAAGCCTTTCTTGTCCTTTTAATTTTCACTTGCTGCTTTACAGGACCTGAATCAGTAGGCTCATCTTCCTCACTCCAACTTAGTTCTTCCTCTTTCGCAGTTTGCAGAGCCTCAATCTCTGCTTTTAGCTTTTTATTATCCTCCACCAACTCATCAATTCTTTTTTGTAAATCAGCAAACTCCAAACTGTACCCTGTTTTGATGCTAGTAATCTCAGCATCCTTCTCAAGACTTTCATCCTTCAGCAAAAATTTTTCATTCTCCAATTGAATTATTTCACTCTTCAATTTATTATTTTCCTCTATAACTATTGACAACTCTCGTTTCACGTTATTCACTTCTTCATGGTTCTATACAAAAAAATAACGCAATCCAAAGAGAATAACATGTGTCAAGGCACAGAATAATTTGGTATAACAAGACAAAAATTTGGTATAACACTTATGTAGTTTAGTATAACACTGAATAATTTGGTATAACAAGGCAAAAATTTCGTATAACACTTATGCAGTTTAGTATAACACTGAATAATTTGGTATAACAAGGCTAAAATTTCGTATAACACTTATGTAGTTTAGTATAACACTGAATAATTTGGTATAACAAGGCTAAAATTTCATATAACACTTATGTAGTTTAGTATAACACTGAATAATTTGGTATAACAAGGCCAAAATTTCGTATAATTGATAGGGCCTAAACGGTTGCTACCGCAAGTGCACGGTCTATCGCGTAATAATTAAGATCGAACCCACAGGGACTAGGGTCAAGTACTAACTAATCAATAAATCAATAGCTAGGTTAACGATTAATGGAGAAGTGTCTAAAATCCTAGAGCAAGCAATTAAACTAAAGCAGACTTAAATCAAGCGAAGTAGAAAGCAAGGCAAAAGGGGTTTTGAGATTATGAGAGAGATTCGAGGTTTTAGGTTTCACCACACTGAAGCATGCATAAATATTAGGGCTTGACAATTTAAATAAAGTTTTATCTAAGTTCTCAAGGTAACCTTTCCTAGGGTACAGACGCGCTCCCTCTCAGGGCACGGTCTGGTATCCGTCTTAACCCAAGTCTCCTATTCTCGTGGCTTACTAGGGTTAAGGCGGATCCAATGGGATCTGCGAAAGATTAGGGTTCCTCGAGTGATTTCGAGTGCTCTCGCAACACGAAATCACCAGTCCAGTCTAGGGGTTCCGATGGTCAAGGTTCACCTCTCAGTCCTTCCCTCGACATCTAAAGCATGCATACATATGGCCAGTATGTAAACAAGAATTAAAACATCTTAAACATGAATAAGAACAAAGATAAATAGAGGAATATATAGATCAAGTCATATTATCAAGCATTCTTACAGTGGGCTACGCCCAAACCCCGAAAAGAAGAGTTTACGCTAGTGTATACATCGTTAAACACATAGAATCTCTCATAATAATTAAATCAAACCAAAGGGAGGGTAGATTGTCGATGGAAGAAGGTCCAGCACGAAGATCCACGCTGTAACGACGAAGAAATCAAGCCGGAACAGTGTTGTCGCCTCCGAAATCGCCCCAAAACCCTAAGGTTTCGCCTTTTTCACTCGTTCTCCTCGGTTGCTTCTTCGAATCCGATGATTCCAGTCCCTAATCGTCCGTGGCTAAGTTGGGAAGGTACTCCCCAAATTTCGTCCAATTCCGAGCCCAGAATAGAAAGTTACGGGCGAAATACCGGATGTCTATCGAGCAGTTCGCAACGATACACGACCGTGCATGGATGCACGGCCATGCCCGTGCACGGCTCGGGAAATCCAATTCTGTGCGCAACTTACTCTTCACGGCCGTGTATGGATGCACGGTCATGCCCGTGCATGGCTCGGGAAGATCTGGGTTGTCTGGGTGATGCACGGTCGTGTATGGGTGCACACCCACGACCGTGTACTCTGTAGAAAGCTTCGTTTGGGCTGAAATTTGGCGTGTAGCTCCGTCTCATCATGAGGAATCGTCTCATACCTTCAGATTCTCCAAATTTCATCGATTTTGAGGCCAAATACCTGCATTTCATTAAAACAGAGGAAAAGTAAAGGTTCTGAAGAATATGAAGCATTTGAGTAAATATATGAGACGAAACATACATTATGCTCTAAAATAAGAATGAAATTGGGTCACGAAATATCATATTTTTACATGTCATCAATAACACTTATGTAGTTTAATATAACACTAAATAATTTTGTATAACAAGGCCAAAATTTGGTATAACACTTATGTAGTTTAGTATAACACTGAAGATTTTAGTATAACAAGGCAAAAATTTCGTATAACACTTATGCAGTTTAGTATAATACTGAATAATTTGGTATAACAAGACAAAAATTTGGTATAACACTTATGCAGTTTAGTATAACACTAAATAATTTGGTATAACAAAACTAAAATTTCGTATAACACTTATGTATTTTAGTATAACACTGAATAATTTGGTATAACAAGGCAAAAATTTGGTATAACACTTATGTAGTTTAGTATAACACTAAATAATTTGGTATAACAAGGCCAAAATTTGGTATAACACTTATGTAGTTTAGTATAACACTGAAGATTTTGGTATAACAAGGCAAAAATTTCGTATAACACTTATGCAGTTTAGTATAACACTGAATAATTTGGTATAACAAGGCAAAAATTTCGTATAACACTTATGCAGTTTAGTATAACACTGAATAATTTGGTATAACAAGGCTAAAATTTCGTATAACACTTATGTAGTTTAGTATAACACTGAATAATTTGGTATAACAAGGCAAAAATTTGGTATAACACTTATGTAGTTTAGTATAACACTAAATAATTTGGTATAACAAGGCCAAAATTTGGTATAACACTTATGTAGTTTAGTATAACACTGAAGATTTTGGTATAACAAGGCCAAAATTTGGTATAACACTTATGTAGTTTAGTATAACACTGAAGATTCTGGTATAATAAGGCAAAAATTTCGTATAACACTTATGCATTTTAGTATAACACTGAAAGCATGTTATTATATTACATACTTACAGGGCCAAGAATAGAGGGGATGTCTGTTTGACTATGGGATGAGCCCGCATCACTATGGGATGGGCCCGCAACACCAGCTTCCTCAGGGGCTGCATTTAATGCAAGTAAACTATGTACAACCTCACGCTCCACTTCACCTTCTTCCTCAAGTTCAAAAATAATCTGCAATTGTAATCAGTATTAGAAACTCTAACTTCAACTAACTCATTACACTTACAAATAAACATCTTACTGCATCTTCATTTAATTTGGCACAATTTTTGAAATATGTTGTCCGTCGAGATAGTTTTACATTGGGCCAACGGAACAACCGAGGGTGTACTCCCTCCACCTTACTATCTATATACAAGTTGGTATGCTCATAAAACCAAATCTACAAAAAAGAAGAAATAAATTATCATTAACTTAACTATGTTTGAAATACAAGTTCAGATATTGAGAATACTTACACCAAGAACTATGGCACAACCAGCAAATCCACGTCCCTTCTTCTTTGAGCTGGAGGTCAATTCCGTGCACAGAAAATTATGTACAGCCTTTGCCCAATTGTACTTAGCCAATTTTGAGAGGTTTTCTACAAAACATACAAGTCCCGCATCCAAATTGTATGTCAGGCGACTGAATAAAAAACAACAAAAGAGATACAAGATGACCAATCTTGTGAGCCTCTCCTCATTTCCCGCCATGCCTTGTGAACAGATAACTTTCAATTTTCCTTCAATGACTTTTGTGTTTGGTAACTTCACATCAAATTCTTCCTTATAATATGTGGTAGATGGTCGGTCAGTGTCCCATCTAACTGGCTCCCCAACCCGTGAGAGACCAAGGATGATTGATACATCCTTCACCGAGAAGGGCACAAAATTACCATTAATGTTGAATCCTCTTCTGTTACCATCCCATATAGACTGCAAATATTCCACAGCAATCATATCTAGGGAAACGGATGACCTTTGCAGCAAATGTCCAAAGGGGGTCTGTAGGAGCAGTCGTTCAATAGCCTCACCCCCTTCCACTGTGTTGACAAATGTGTGAATCCGGCTCAAGGAGCATCTACTCAGTACCCGACGAGGTTTGGCCCCCTTGCAGTGATACTCCTTTTTGTCTGAAGAGCTATCAGATGGGCTTTCATGATGAGGGCTTTCATGAGAGGGCCTTTCATGAGTAGCCCTCATTGTACACATGAACCTACTGTTAAAAAAATTAGAACTATATTAACATGACGAACTCAAAAGGTGAAGCTATTAAACGAAAATGAGATGCTGTTATACCATGTCTGTGAAGTGTTATACCATGTCTGTGCAGTGTTATACCATGTCTGTGCAGTGTTATATGAAATTTAGGTCATGTTATACCATGTATGTGCAGTGTTATACCATGTCTGTCAAGTGTTATACCGTGTCTGTGCAATGTTATACCATGTTTGTGAAGTGTTATACTATGTCTGTGCAGTGTTATACGAAATTTAGGTCTTGTTATACCATGTATGTGCAGCTCTCATTATATAGAACATACTGTTAAATATGTTAGAACTATTAACATGAAGAACTCAAAACCGCCGAAGCTATTATACCAAAATGAGGTTTTGTTATACCAATTTTGAGCCATGTTATACCGTAATGAGGTGTTGTTATACTAAGTTTTCAGGCATGTTATGCGTACAATTGATACTATCAGAAAAAGTAGCAACTACCAGCTTCCTTTTAAGACTATTTCCCAAATAGATTCACGCACAATACAAATTATGCAAATATCATGAAAAGTGGGTTGCTGTTATACTAATTTTCCACGCATGTTATACCAAAAATAGGTCATTAATACAACAATGTACGTATTAATAAGATAAATTCTGACATTATACCTTAAAGGAATATTGGAGTCGTCGGAGGAGCTCGCCATGAGATCCTGCAAAAAAAAAAAGAAGATTAGGAAACCCTAGCCCAAACTAAACATGTCGTATGCCGTCGCAGGTCGTCAAGCAACAATGGGACGTTTGCGGAGGTCGTCGCACTTCGTCGGAGGTCGTCGGAGTTCATCGCAGGACGTCGAAGGTCGACTGCACAAAAAACACAAAGTTAGGGGTCGACCCGAGTAAGAACTCAGAGGCCTCGGAAGTCGTAAACACAGAGTAGAAGGTCGTCGGAGGCCGTCGGAGGTCGTCGGAGAAGATCGGGTGACAACTTTCGTCATAGCAGCAAAGTTAGGGTTAGAGAACAGATTAGGAGAGTAAAGAGTAAGGGTCGGGGCGGGTTGGGCGGGATGCGAAAATTTTTAGAGTTAACCCTGGTTAGTTAGTTCGTAACAGACTGTTATAACGCGCTGCGAATATATTGGGATTTTGTATAACACGGAGAGGGGATCGTATAACGCCGCGCTTTACTTAACAATGCTTGAAGATTCGTGTGAATCGGGCTTCAAGATTCGTGCTTCACATCCCGCACTACTCCTCTGCAAAATTTGCGGAGGGGCGTCCCTCTGCAAAAATACAGCCCTTTTATAATATGTGAAGAAAAAGAAAGAAGGGAGAAGCTGGAGCATCGTCTTCGAAGAGAAACAAATCCGATACTCTTTTCTTTACTCCACCAAAAACTAAATCTGTGGTCAACACTTCTCCAGCGATGATCCAGCCTATAGATCACCACCGAACTTCGGCAATACCTCATACTCTCAAAGGCGAACCACTTGGCCCAATGATCCGACCATCTGACGGTTAGATCATTGGATTTGAGGGATTTTACGGGGAGCCGCTTGGTTCTTTTCAGAACCTACGACTCCACCGACTTCCTTGCATCGTTGATCACATCCAGCCGACGGATGAAGCTCAAACTCTAGCAAATGATCCTCCTCCCTCTTACGCACCGACATACAGAAGCATCGGACTTGATGACTGCAGGATCGCCGGAATCGGAAGATTCTCCGGTGACCCCTGTTTCGCCTGAGCTAACCTGTTCGTTTCCGTTCTCCGCCGATCTGCCACCAATTGATCCCAAAATCCAGCCATCATTCAATCTTGGTGTGTCGAACTCCCACCCGAAGTAGCTTCGCCAAACGAACGGTGGACGCCGAGCGACGACAAGCCCTGTTTGTCTCCGTCGCAGGCGAAAGAAGGAGCTTTATCATTTTCCAACAGCCAGGTTTACTGATCTCCATCCGATGGGCCGGATCTAATCTGGCATTCCAATTCTCTGATCTAATTAGATCCAACAGCCTAGATCTAATCCGAAACGTTGCCAATTTATATAAAAAAAAAACTTGGCAGAGATTTACTCAAAATTCATGCTTGGTGAAAAGAATAAAAAGAAAGCAAAAATCAAGTGCAGCCTTAGACATTTGTGACGAAGAAGAATAAGAACTGGGTAGAGAGCTGTAAATTCTAAAAGAAATATTTAAAAAAAATGAAAGAGAGATCAGGGAAGAGGCCCCGGCCAGAATTTTATCTCATCGAATCTAAAATTTTATTTTAATAGGACGGATATGCTACTTGTATCTCGTCAAATTCAAAATCTCAGAACAAATACGCCACTCATATTTAGTCAATTAGAAATTTCATATTGCTAAGCCATCAATTTGTATGAAGACAACTAAAAAAAAACTCATAGCCATATATAGCAAAAAATTTGCTTATCTGGTCACCGTTCCCTAGCGCCGAGGTCATCTGAAGAAGTTCATAGCCATATCTCTACGTTGTTGTCAGTCTCCCAGATGCGGTTATTCTGGTTGAGTTAGGGGTGGCAACAGGTTGGGTACTCATGTTGCCATCCAAAATCCGAATTCGATCCAAATTCAAAATTCGATACTCGAATTCGACCTCAACCTGGGTTGAATATCTTATTGTGTAACTCGAACCCGAATCGGGTATTTAATCGGATACCCGCGGGTGTCCGATTAAATAAAATAAAAATTATTTATTATTTTATATTTTATAAAATATAATTTAAAAATTAAAATAACAATAAATATATTTATGTAATAACAATTTATTATTATTTTTATATTTTTACTAATAATAAATATTTATATAATAATTATATTATTATTATTTATATTTTAATAAAATTATATTTATTTATTATTAAAATCGGGTATTGGGTACCAGATACCCGCATCACTAAATCCGAATACGACCTGAACCCGATTAAAACCTGACCTATCAAACCTGAACACATCCTGTTTAGATAAATGGGTACCCGAACTCGGTGTAAACGGGTCAAGTACCCGACCCCAACGGGTAATTTTGCCAGCCCTAAGTTCAGTTTCTATTCTAGCTGATACATTTGCAGAACTTTCCGCTCCACTCTATTAGTAAAGCTGTAATTTAATCCAATTTGCTATAATGAAATCCAACTTGAGCCTTACGCTGCAGCTCATTTTAATCCATCTCAATGCTTCCTGGCGAGAAGTATTATGTGTCTACAGCTTCCTGGCGAGAAGTATTATGTGTCTACAACCAGCATATGTCTTATATTGCAGCTCATCTCAATCTTTTGCCAAATATGGATGCCCTACTTACGTCCATTTGCAATTTCTATATTTCTTTTAAAGAGATGGATAGCTACTATGATGAGTAGTGTTTTTAATGAGCATATATCAGCGGATAAGCTGTCCAAGCTCAATAGCACTCAGCAATGCATTGAAACTATGTCACATTGGTGTATTTCCCACCCTAAACATGCCGAACAGGTTTTTCCAAACTTGGGATAAGCAATTCCATTGTTCACAAAAGGAAAAGAAGATCCCCTTTTTACACTTTGCCAATGACATCTTACAGAACTGTAAGCGTACTCGAACTGAATTTGTAGGTGAATTTTGAAAGATCCTCCCGGCGGCGCTCATGGATGAGCTTTCAATTGGTTGATATATGTTAGAATTTAAAATTAAAATTTTTCATTTTTATTTTTCTATATTTAATTATTTTATATTTTATTTAATTTATTTGTTATTTTAATTTTGGCAAGGCTATTTATGGCACATTTGTGGTAGCCGTCGTATTTAATCCAACGGTTCTAACCATAGGGTTTAGTCTATAAATTGGCATCTGACCCTTGGGTATAGATACAATAGAAATTGCATAGCTAATAGCATTTGCAAGATCCCCTCAAGCTTTCTTTCCTCTTTTGCTGCTCAAAGTTCAAAGGTGGTCAATTAACTTCTCCACAGTCGTGATCCGCAGGAGAAGAGTCTTGGTTGTATCACATGAAGGCCTAGAAATTCACCTAAGGACACCAGATTTCTCCGTGCCTCCAGGTTATTTCGTTCTTATTATTTACTTTGTTATTTTGTTGATTATATAGAAATAATTTAATCTACCCTTATTCTAACAATCTTACGTGAATTTTTGGTAATTTAGATTAAATTATTTCTTTGATCAACAAATTTATGTAATATTTTCTGTTCATTATTATTTCCATTGCATTATGAATCACTTGTATCAAGAAAAAAAAAAAATCAAAACTCGTTTCATTGCCGTCGTCTCTTCGGCGACTGATAAATTAGATTTATTTTATGTTGCGCTTCTCAAATTTCCATAATTTCTGATTTCGCATCTTCTGTTTAATCTTAATCAAGCAATTAGATCTGCATTGTAATCGAGATACACTGCCACATATATATCTAATAACCGTGATCTGATCTTATTAATTTGATTACATCGCTTACATTAGATGATTTGCATCTGTTCATCCTGATTAATTCAGATCTAATTTTGCATCTTCGTTAACATCTGAATTAATTGCGTAATTAGATTTAATCAGTTAATAAGATTAAATCTTATTATTTGAGATTTGCGGAATCTGTTAATCTCTGTTAGATTTGCATTCCGTACGCGTCTGTTAATTAATTTTTTAAATTAATTAGTTTGTTAATTAAATTAATCCAGATCTGAATACATCATCCTAATTTGATTTTTTGCGCTCACATCATGCTGATCTGTTAATTTTATTCAAATTATAGCTTCAATCAAATCTACTTAATTTCAAATAGATCTGGTTTTGTTGTTGGCTTACTAATCTCTATTGTCATCTGTGCGCAGTATAAATTCTAGTAAATCTGCTCCTTATTCTGATTTAATTGCGTAATTAGATCTTCTGTTAATCTAATTCTGTCGCATATGTAATTACTGCTCAATCATAATAACTACTTGATCTGCATCATTACTATTGATTTGGTAATTAACTGATAATTTGTTGTTCTGTCGGCGCTGATTAAACCCTAATCACACCAGCAGCGCACGCGCAACTAGCTAACGTCACGCCCACGCGTGCTCACACGTGACGCCAAAAATCCTTCCGACAAACGCGATCGTGAGGCTTCAAACACACGACCAGCGCGAAGGACGCAATTTTGCGCGAGCGGCTGACCGACGAGCTCCTCTTTCATTGTTTAACATACTGTAATTATACTCTTTACTTATATTACATTTTCAGCACACTGCTTTAATAAAAAATCCTTATTTTAAATCCTATCTTAAGCCAATTCAATTATTGCGAAAAAAAATATACTGTGTGTTAGAATTGCATGCTATAAAATTTCTGTGCTTTTTCTAATACTTAATTTGCTAGCATTTTACTTTGGTATAGTCCTTACTGCTTTGTTGGAGTAGAATAGTATATATAAATTTTTATTTACAGCTTTATTTATGATTCAAGCCTTGTTGAACTCTTTTGTCATGACAGGTAAACGGTTCAATTCAACCATAATTCTTATATTAAGGGAATTTTTTAGTAAGGATATTCCTAATCCTATAATAAATTTAACTGAGAAGGTTCAAACTAAAAAAAAGGAATAAAACCTAAACTTCAAGTAAATATAGTTGAGGGTGAACCTTCAACTAGCTCTTTCAAATCCGTTTCCTTCACTCCTGTAAATTTAGTCCACCATGATTCTGAGTGGTGGCTTGACTCTGGAGCTAATATACATATCTGTACTAATAAAAATTATTTCACTTCCTTTCAAAACACAAGTGGAGGAAGTGTTGTAATGGGAAATGGAACATCTGTGAATGTGCTAGGACATGGGAATGTCAACCTGAAGTTTACTTCTGGGAAGCCAATAATTCTCAAAGATGTTCTACTAGTTCCAGATGTGAAGAAAAATCTCATGAGTGGATCTCTTCTAGTTCAATTAGGATATAAAATTGTACTAGAAGCAAATAAAGTTGTCATTACTAAAAAAGGATAATTTTATTCATAAAGGGTTCATCTCAAGAGGACTCTTCAAAATAAATGTAGTCCCTTGTCTAATCAATAAAGATTCCTTTTCTTCATCTTCTTTTGCTTTAAATTCTGAAATGAATGATTATTGGCATGGTAGACTTGGTCATGTCAATTTTAAATCTATCATCAAAATGGCAAATTTAGAATTAATTCATAAAATAAATTCTAAGGCAAGTGTTAAGGCTAAACAACCTAGAAAATCTTTCAAAACAGTTGAATCTAGAAATTCACAAATTCTAGAGTTAATTCATAGTGATGTTTGTGATTCAACTTCAACCTTAACAAAAGGAGGTAACAAATATTTTGTAACTTTCATTGATGATTGTTCAAGATATTGTTATGCTTATCTTCTTAAAACCAAAGATGAAGTTTTAAATAAGTTTAAAATCTTCAAAGCTGAAGTTGAAAATCAACAAGATAAGATAAAAATAATTAGATCTGATAGAGGAGGAGAATACATGTCTAATGATTTTACATCCTTTTGTCAAGAACATGGTATAATCCACCAAATAACACCTCCTTATTCGCCACAATCAAATGGTGTGACAGAAAGGAAAAATAGAACTCTTCTTGATATGGTTAACTCCATGATGCTGAGTTCAGGTATACCTCAAATTCTTTGGGGAGAAGCATTACTATCTTCATGCTTCACTCTTAACAGAATCCCTTTGAAAGATAAAGAGGTCGCACCCTATGATCTTTGGAAGGGTTATAAGCCAAGGCTTAATTTCCTTCGAATATGGGGGTGCCTTGCTAAAGTTAGCATTCCTGAACCTAAAAAGAGAAAACTAGGTCTTAAAATTATAGATGCTATTTTAATATGTTACTCCTTACATAGTAACACCTATAGATTTTTGGTAATCAATTCTGAAATACCAGAAATATCTAATAACACATTAATTGAATCTAAAGATGCTTCCTTCTTTGAACATATATTTTCCTTCAAAAATAAAATTTCTTCAAGCATTCAATCAACCTCAGATCAACTAGAAACATCTTTTACACCTATAGTTTCAAATCCTTTTCAACTAGCTGAACCTAGAAGGAGTCAGAGAGTTAGAGTTGAAAAGAATTTTGGTGATGACTTCATAACTTATTTAATTGAAGATACACCTAATTCTTATCAAGATGCTCTTAACTCTCCTGATGCTCCTTTCTGAAAGGAGGCAATTCACAGTGAGATGGAATCAATCCTAAGTAATCATACTTGGATTCTCACTGATTTATCTCCAGGAAATAAACCCTTAGGATGTAGGTGGATCTTTAAAAAGAAATTAAGGACTGATGGATCTGTAGAAAAGTATAAGGCGCGTTTAGTTGTTCAAGGCTTTGCTCAAAAGGCTGACATTGACTATTTTGACACTTACGCACCTGTAGCAAGAATAACTACCATAAGAGTTATGTTTGCATTTTCTTCCATCCATAAGTTTTTTGTTCACCAAATGGATGTGAAAACTGCTTTTCTACATGGAGATCTAGAAGAAGAAATCAATATGAACCAACCTGAAGGGTTTATCTCTTCTGGTTCTGAAAATAAAGTTTGTCGACTAGTTCGGTCATTGTATGGATTTAAACAAGCTCCAAAACAATGGCATGAAAAATTTGACAAAGTTATAGTTTCATATGGATTTCAAATCAATGAATCAGATAATTGCCTATATACTAAAAAGATAGATGAGAACAAATTTATAATCCTATGCCTTTATATAGATGATATTCTTATTTTAGCACCTACTTTAGAATTAATAACTGAAATCAAATCATATCTTTCAGATAATTTTAGCATGAAAGATCTAGGAGAAGCAGATGTGATTCTAGGCATGAAAATTATAAAATCTTCAAATTCTCTAGTCTTATCTCAATCATATTACACTAATAAACTCCTAGAAAAGTTTGGTTTTAGTAATTGCTCTCCTCTTTCTAATCCTTATGATCCTAATGTCATACTGGAAAAGAATAATGACAAATCTGTAGATCAAGAAAAATATGCTCAGTGTATAAGATCACTTTTATATCTTTCAAATAGAACTAGACCAGAAATAGCCTATGCTGTTTCCAGATTAAGTAGATACACTTGTAATCCTAGTCAAACACATTGGAATGCCTTAAATATAGTATTCAAGTACCTTAAAGGTACTAGCACATATGGGTTGAGCTTTTCTGGTTATTCTTCTATTTTAGAAGGATTTAGTGATGCTAATTGGATATCTGATTCCAATGACATCAAATCTACTTCTGGCTATGTGTTTTTATTAGGAGGAAGTGTCATTACATGGCAATCTTCCAAGCAATCTATAAGAGCTAAGAGCACAATAGAAGCAGAATTAGTGGCTTTGGATGCCACATGTATTGAAGCCGAATGGCTTAAAGAATTAGTTTCTATTTCTATTCATTGCGACTCTCAAGCCGCAAAAGCATTTTGTAAGAAGAAACTAATAAATCTGAAAATGAGTCGTCACATTAAAATTAGACAAAAGTCTATTAGATGGCTGGACTCGCATGAAATTGTAGCTCTTTCTTTTGTAATGACTAAGCACAACCTAACCGATGGCTTGACCAAAGGCTTGCCTAGGATCAAGATCCTACAAGTATCGAGAAGAATGAGAATTAGTCTGTAAATAGGCCTTTCAGTGGTGGGAACCCAACCTCTGTGATAGAAGATCCCCTGAAGGAGGTTCAATATGGTAATAACAAGCTGATTGACTGGCCAATAAGCACTTTAAAAAATAAAAATTATAAAACACTACGGTGTATAAAATTTTATGTGATAGAGTTGATACTCTACACTCTCATTCCTGAGGATAGATTTGTGCTTATATTGTAGAAGAAAGGAAAACTTTCCAAAGTGGTTAATTACTATGAGATGAGCCTCTACACTCATCCCTTGCAGGGAACTTCCTATATGAGAGAGTCTATATACGGCCGCAGCTGAGGATATAGACAACCCTCAGAAGCTCTCATGAATGATACATGTGCACGGCCAAAAATGCGCAACACCGCGATCGGTCCACCTATGTTGTGTGTGAGAATGTTAAAGTCTGAGTCAAAGGAAAATAGTTCAAGATTAGTTCACTATCTTTCCTTCAGATGGAGACATTTTTACTAAGTAAAGGATATGCCTTTAAGTGCACTTTACTGACCGCATAATATAGATAATGAGCAGAAATTTAATTTTAATCTTTTATTTTATTTTATTTATATTTAAGAAAAGTTTTAATTTTGTGGGGGATTGTTGGAATTTAAAATTAAAACTTTCTATTTTTATTTTTCTATATTTAATTATTTTATATTTTATTTAATTCATTTGCTATTTTAATTTTGGAGGCTATTAGTGGCACATTTGTGGTAGCCGTCGTATTTAATCCAACGGTTCTAACCATGGGGGTTTAGCCTATAAATTGGCATCTGACCCTTGGGTATAGATATAACAGAAATTGCATAGCTAATAGCATTTGCAAGATCCCCTCAAGCTTTCTTTCCTCTTTTGCTGCTCAAAGTTCAAACGTGGTCAATCAACTTCTCTACGGTCGTGATCCGCAGGAGAAGAGTATTGGTTGTATCCTGGGTGATCTCTCTGGATTTTGCTCACACGAGGGCCCAGAAATTCACCTAAGCAGTAGGTTTCTCCACGCCTCCAGGTTCTTTCGTTCTTGTTATTTACTTTGTTATTTTGTTGATTATATAGAAATAATTTAAATTTAATCTACCCTTGTTCTAACAATATATGGGAGCAAAAAGGAGAGTTCGGTTCTCATGTACACTACCTCAATGTTTTAATGCTGGGAAGTGAACCCTCTCCCGCTTTGCAATTAAAGAAAAAAAAGGACCAAGAAGCTCTGTCCGAATCTTAAGAGATGCACATTCAATAAAGATAGACGGATTGCAACTACACTGCATAATGTTCTCTGCAGACACTTCGATGAGGAATCTAACTTGAACAAATGAAAGCTGCAATCTGACTGATAGGAAAATTAGTAAAGAATGTTGAACGTATCTAAATGCAAAGTAAATAATTGCCAATATCCATGCTAGCCAAATTGTCACTGAATGAGTGTATACAGAAACATAAGATTACTGAAGTAAATCGCATAACTCTTGTGGCCCAGTTTAAATCCGAATTGGAGAATGTTCGTACTCAATAGCAGCTTGCCACCAACATGTAGAAGAGGCTGAACAATGAGCTGAGCGTAGTGCTAACCAAATCATGGACTGAAGCAGAACCACCAAAGCTAGACTCATATGGTCCATCCACCAAAGTTCCTAAGATTGTTGTTGCAGTTGCAGCGGAGTTCAACTTCATCGTGACATTCAACGCCTCTGATCACATATCAATGCTAAGTCCCAGACCGCTACTGTTGTCTACTGCTATCGTTGTCTGATGAAATCATCACAGAATACTTGTATCACCGATATAGTGTTGGTTTGGTTTGCCTCGAGTTGAATCAAGCCCAACACATTCAATTCATTGCAAAAAACTGGAGCAAATATATACAACACCGTCATGACAAAACAAAATCCCACGGACGAATTCCCATGCAATCAAGGAGACAAATTTCTATATCCTCAAGGAGATATAAAACAAGATCATCAAGGCCTAGTTACATCTCAAGGCCAAAGCAATCAATTCTATATCAAATTCAAATGCTTATAAACCATCAAGGCCGAACATAAATTAAATCCAAATACTCATAAGCCATCAAGGCCGAGTATATATTTTTCCAAATTTAAATATCCAATAAGCCGTAAGGCCGGATATTTTCTCAAATTTAAATTACCTAATAAGCTGCGAGGCCGAGTAATTTTCCTCAAATTTAAATATCGAACAAAAGGCCGGATATTTTCCAAAATCAAATTATCCGACAAGCCGCAAAGCCGGGTAATTTTCTCAAATTTAAATATCCAACAAGCCGCAAGGCCGAATATTTTTAAATTTATTATCCAACAAGCCGCGAGGCCGGATAATTCTCAAATTTAATTACCCAACACGCCGCAAGGCCGGGTAATTTTCTCAAATTTAATTATCCAACATGCCGCAAGGCCGGGTAATTTCCTCCGGTTGTTACCTCATAACGCTATTGGAAAACTTAGACTTGTGACGCCACCCCGCGGCCCTGAGATTTATTTAAAACCTACGGCACCGCCCACACATATGCCATGTGTTGCCATGTGTGCGCCACCAGGACCCACTTATAATCTGGACCATGGGCTAGCCAACGGTTCAATATGAATGTTGAGTCCAAACTCATAATTATGTGCATAACTTACGCATGTGTTAGGACTAGCGTCCGTACCTTTCTTGCACGTCCTTGATAAGTCTTATTTTTATTGGATTTAAAGTCTTATCCTTATTCAGGCTTAATTCTTGTTTTCTGGCTTATTTTAGATTAGTTTCCTTTAAAGTACAGAATCTTCACTATTTTTTATTGTTTGTGAGATACAGGGAATTTTTCCCCATTTTTCACGGAAAATTTGAAGATTTGAAGTCATGAGAAGATTCCTCATAGTGTTAGAAGATCATAGGTCAAATTTAAGGTAAATCGGAGCTTTCTGCAGAGAACACGGGCAGACCTCACCGTCACAGCCATGATCATCTCGGCAGAACTCTACAGCAATCTGCGAGCCAGACACGGCCTACCCATTCCTCCCATCACGGCCGTGCTTACTTCGTCACAAGTTCTAGAACTCATCACGGCCTGGCCGTGATGGCCATCACACCCGTGACAGCTTCCGCGCAGTTTCGACCATTCGACGGTTTTTTGCCCGATTTGAGTGATTCTGAAGTCAAAATTTGATGAAATTTGGAGGGAAACTTCCTAGCTGCCTAACGAAGAGATAGAGGCATAAAATAGGATTTTTGGAGCTGTTTTAGGGGTCGAACTCTTGAGGAACGCAACTTAGGGCGAAAAGGGTGATTTTTTGTGTTCGAGGGCTTGATTCGACCAGATTCTTTGGGGCTTTCGAGAGAAGACCGAAGATTTGTCGTCTTCTACCCTTGTTCTATAATTTTCCTAACTTTTGTTTGTATTATCTTGGGTCTTTACGAATTAATGATGTATTTTCTAGCGTAAAACCCTAGTTTGGAACTCGGGCGTAGTCCATTGAACAAATTCTCATGTGTAAAACATTACTATAAATCTCAGTGTTATTTTTAGTAAATTAACTTCTTTAATTGAGTTGTTCTTATTGCGTATGATTGTTCTGGCCAAACTTTTATATGTGTTAAGTGTTACGAGATGAACTGAGAGGTGAATCGTAACACTCGAACGTTCTCATTTAAACTTGTGACTTGAATTACGAGAGTCATTCAATGTCACTCGAGGATTTACGATCTTTCATAAAGCCCAATGGGTCTCTTAGGTTAGTTTTGCTACGTGAGTAGGAGATTAGCTTAAGCTAGACACCGGATTACGCTTCGAGAGAAGGTAATCCGTACCCTAGGAGATATCGCCTTAAGTTATTTACTGTCGGATTGCACTTCAAGAGAAGGAGATCCGTTTTCCAATTCAATCTGATTCAATGTTTTGTATATAAAGCATTCAACGTGGTAAAACCTGAAGTTCTGAACACTTCTAAAACAAAAACTTTTCCTCATAATCGTTGATTCTTCAGTTCGATAATTTAGATTTAGTGTAATTCTTTTATTCTGAGTTTGAATTGTCTAGCTTTCAATGACACAAAAAGTCGGTACTTGACACCTGCTCCCTTGGGACGATATTTTACTATTGCGATAGAAACCGTACACTTGTGGGGTCTATCAAGTTTTTGGCACCGTTGCCGAGGAACAAGGCGTAGTCAATATCGATTAAACAGTTGATTTGATAGACTATATACTTTTTGTTTTTATTTAGTTAAAACTTCTTGTCTTCTTCCTTTCTTCATGATATTATTATTTTATGGTCTGCTAACCCTGTGTATGCCAAGGACAATTAGAACAGGTCAGCTTGTGCCAGAAGATCCAGAGATTGAGAGGACCCTCCGAGCTCAGAGGAAAGAACAGGATCAACAGCTTGAGGAGCCTCATCAATCCACATCTGCAATGGACCAGAACCGCTCACTACGAGATTTTGCTGCACCCAATGTACAGGGCTTGCACTCTAGCATTGCTCAACACTCAGTCGAAGCAAATAACTTTGAGATCAAGCCGGCCCTAGTGCATATGGTCCAGCAGAACCAATTCAGTGGTTCACCACAGGAAGATCCTAATTTATATTTATCTATTTTCCTTGAATATTGTGATACCCTGAAGATAAACGGGGTAACATCTAATGCAATACGCTTACATCTTTTTCCCTTTTCCCTTAGGGATCGCGCGCGAGCATGACTACAGTCCCTTCCTCAAGGCTCAATCATGGGATTAGCTTTCCCATGCGTTCCTCTCTAAGTATTTCCCGCCAAGCAAGACTGCTCAACTGAGGAACCAAATAACGAACTTCAGCCAGAGGGAAGGCGAGTCGTTATATGAAGCCTGGGACCGTTTTAAGGAGTTGCTACAAACGTGCCTGCATCATGGACTGGAAAAATGAGTACTTCTGCATATTTTTTTTTATAATGGTCTCCTATATCAAACTCGCTTGTCTGTAGATGCAACCGCGGGCGATGTGCTTATGAAGAAGAACATAGACGATGCCATGAATCTGATTGAGGACATGGCTCTGAATCACTACCAGTGGACGAGTGAGAGAAACGTCCCGGTAAGAGGAGGAGGTAAGCATGACCTTAACATGTTGAGTTCGTTGGCGGCTAAGGTTGACTCCTTATCCCATCAACTAACTTCAATGAATTTTAAGACATCGTCTATCAATTCTATTACTTGTGAAGTTTGTGGTAACTTGGGACACGGTGCTACTAATTGCTAGATTATGGCTTCTTTTTCTTCTGATTTATCTTTAGACCAGGTTAATGCTATACAGCAAGATCAGAGGAACCAGAATGACCCGTTCTCAGGCACATACAACCCCGGTTGGAGAAGTCATCCCAACTTCTCCTACCGGAACACTCAGAACCAAGCCAACCCACCGAACTTCAACAATCTAGCTCCCCAGGGAAACTTTGGCAATCGGTTTCCCTAGTCATCCTTCAGGCCACCACCTGGATTTATACAATGACAGTTCCATCAACCACATAAGTCCAATTTGGAAACACTGCTAGAGAACTTTGTCACCACCCAGTCTAAGAGAAATGAAGATGTGGACGAGTCTATCAAGCAATTGAATTCAACGGTGGGGCAATTGAATTCTAAGGTGGATTCATTGATCACGCACTCTAGGATGCTGGAGAACCAGATTGCCCAGCAAGCAAGTTCGTCAGCCCGACCTGCTGGGAAGCTTCCTTCCTAACCCGAGGCTAATCCAAGGGAGCACTGTAACGCAATTGTGATTTACAGTGGAGCCCAAATGGAAGGCCTTCAAGTGGTGAAGGAGGATTGTATAGGTGACGAGTTGTCTAGTGTAAGCACAGATGCTAAGTGTTCAAGGGAGATAGATATAGAGTCGAAGGTCCAACCAGCACCAGTCCTAGTTCCTTCACCACCTCACGCACCACCAGTTTCCAGTTCTCAGAGATTGGCCAAGGCATTGACATGACAGTTCAGCTCACTAATGTCTGTAAAGCTTTAAGATCCGGCAGTTTTTTTGTCTCCTGTAGTATCAGTAATTTTTCTATAGTGAGAGCACTCTGTGATTTGGGGACTAGTGTGAGTATCATGTCTCTCTCCTTGTTCCAAAGTTTGGACTTGGGAGGCTTGGAATCCACACACATAGCTCTTCAATTCACAAATGGCTCTATACATCGCCTAGTGGGAGTAGTAGAGGATGTGCCAATAAAAGTCGGGGAACTTTTTGTCCCTGTTGACTTTATAGTTTTGGATATGTCAGAAAATTCAAGACTACCACTTATTTTGGGCCGCCCTTTCCTAGCCACCGCCGGGGCCGTTATAGATGTCAAAAAGGGGAAGCTATCTCTAAACTTTTGTGATACTATTTTAGGTTTTTATCTATCTGCTCTTATGCCGGATTTTCCTTTTTCAGGCTCGTGCTGTAGTATTGAGATAGTGCCTGCGCTTACAAATTGTTCGTGCCACAAGTGGGACTTTCTTGCATCCCACCGTTGCACCAATATGGAAGCTCGGGCTAAACAGATGAGGGCGAAACTGTCCAATCATGAAGACTCGTTTGATGGGGACCCTGATTTTGGTTGTGCAAGGATGTTTCATACCGGGGTTGATGAGATGAATTTATCAGTTTTTGGGAAGAAAGGCTTTGAATTTGAAACTATTCCTGTGTTGTATGATTTTAAGACATTTTGCACTGTCCACCTATTATCATTACTGCTTATCTCTCTAGATGTGAAATTTAGGCGACAAAGAAAGGGGCATTTACATGCCATTTCTTCCGCCTGTAATCCATTAGACGTGCATTGATACATAGACATTGGTCAAGCTACTGACCTTAAACTAGTGCTTCTTGGGAGGCACCCCAAGGATTTATCTTTTGTTGTATTGTGTTATATTTATTTGGATAGACTTCTATGTTGTATTTTGTTGTAGTAGTTTTTGTTTTGTATTATTTTGTTGTTTTTCTTTTGATATTATTTAGTGATGATCTATGGCATATTTTTCTTGTTTTATACATTGAATAGCGTCCTATTAACATTTGTAACTTTTGCTATTTTTCAGGGAATTTTTGCTCATCGCCGAAGCGTTAACGGCCATGATCGCCTCGCCGATGCCAGCGTGGTCTACCAAAATGTTCATGGGTAGGCCGTGATCACTGTCACGGCTGTGCTTCGCCCTTCGCCGCTTATAAAAGGGGCACGACGACGGAACTTAGGGTTCACACTTGTTCTTAGCGTCACCGCCGCAGCGTTGGTGATTTGTTCATGATATGCGCCGTGCGGGGAGAGCATTTATGCTCTTTTGTCTAATTTAGTAAGTTATTTTTTCTTTTACTTGCTATTCTTGTACTTTTTACTGCATAGGAGACTATGCAGTTCTTTGCCGTGGGTAGAGGGTTTTCCTCTTTGTTTGTGTTTGTTGTTAGTGTACTTTTAGTGTGTTATGTTTTGTTTCATTATACACTGAGTTTCATGATGATATTAATGTCTGTGCTTCAATGATATTAATGCTTGTGCTTCTGATCTTGTGATAGTGCAAAACTCTAAGTCTGTGATGGTTTTTTCAGTTATTTTGACTTTGTTTTCGGTTATTAAGCTATTTAGAGCTATGATGTAGAAAGTCTAGTTTGTTCTTTATGTTAAAGTAGTTCTTATTATGACTACTTTTATGCATTCAATCCAAATTTTCAGATTATTATTGAGTATGATTCCATTGTAGCATGAATGATGTTCATTGGGTTAAACCTTATTTTCTGATTTAATTGTTAGCACGAAGCTATGTTGTTGATTGGTCATGATTATATTATTCCTTGTTTCAGCCCTTCAATTTGGTTGCATACATTTGCTTAATGAAAAAATAAATAAATAAAAGAAAAACCAAAAAGAAAACAAAAGAGTGAGAAAAAAAGGGGCAGTGGTACTTAAGTGACGATGAACCCAAAGTTTCATCCAACTTGGCACTGTCGACATAAAAAAAAAAGAGAATAAAAGAATCATGAGAAAAGAAGGGGTTTGGTAAAGGTGAACAACTCCACTTTCTTCTAACTTAGTGTTAAGAAATGAGTTTTGTGTGCATTATGTGGTGTACACACTTTGAGTTTGCTTGCTAACTAAGTACCGAGGGTGCATTCATCACAAATGTTTGTCCTTCGCGTCACAAGGTTAAAGGCAAATTCAGGGAAGTAGCTTGAGCCAACCGATTATAATTCATGATTCCATTATTGCAATTTGACAAGCTCTTTTGGTGCAACTTAGTTAGATTGGCTAATTACATAAGGAATTGATGATTATGCATAGTCTCAATATAGTGATAGTGTTTAATTCTTTTTCAGATTTGAGGTTTAACTTTGAGAATTATTTTTGTTATCAATTCTGATTGTATATCAATTTTATTCTTAAATAGTGGATTGAGTATAATGGTTTTCATATTAGACAATACTTTGAACTTAGAACATTCTTCTTTCATTATCATAGATTTTCTAAATGGTTTAATTGCTTGAGGACAAGCAAGATTTTAAGTCTGTGATATTTTGATAAGTCTTATTTTTATTGGATTTAAAGTCTTATTCTTATGACTTATTCAGGCTTAATTCTTGTTTTCTGGCTTATTTTGGATTAGTTTCCTTTAAAGTACAGAATCTTCACTATTTTTGATTGTTTGTGAAATACAGGGTGTTTTTTCCCATTTTTCATGAAGAATTTGGAGATTTGAAGTCATGAGAAGATTCCTTACAGGGTTAGAAGGTCACAGGTCAAATTTGAGGCAAATCGGAGCTTTCTGCAGAGAACACGGGCAGGCCATGTTCACCGTCACGGCCATGATCATCTCGGCATAACTCTGCAGCAATATGTGAGCTAGACACGGCCTACCCGTTCCTCCCATCACGGCCGTGCTTACTTCGTCGCAAGTTCCAGAACTCATCACGGCCTGGTTGTGATGGCCATCATACCCGTGATAGCTTCCGCATAGTTTCGACCTTTTGACGGTTTTTCGTCCGATTTGAGTGATTCTGAAGTCAAATTTTGCTGAAATTTGGAGGAAAACTTCCTAACTGCCTAACGAAGAGATAGAGCCATAAAATAGGATTTTTGGAGCGGTTTTTTGGGTCGAACTCTTGAGCAACGCGACCTTGGGCGAAAAGGGCAATTTTTTGTGTTCGAGGGTTTGATTCGACCAGATTCTTTGGGGTTTTCGAGAGAAGACCGAAGATTTGTCGTCTCCTACCCTTGTTCTGTAATTTCCCTAACTTTTGGTTGTATTATCTTGGGTCTTTACGAATTAACGATGTATTTTCTAGCGTAAAACCCTAGTTCGGAACTCGGGCGTAGCCCGTTAAAAAAATTCTCATGTGTAAAACATTACTATGAATCTCAGTGTTATTTTTAGTAAATTAACTTATTTAATTGAGTTGTGCTTATTGCGTATGATTGTTCTTGCCAAACTTTTGTATGTGTTAAGTGTTACGAGATGAATTGAGAGGTGAATCGTAACACTCGAACGTTCTCATTTAAACTTGTGACTTGAATTACGAGAGTCGTTCAATGTCACTCGAGGATTTACGATCTTTCATAGAGCCCAATGGGTCTCTTAGATTAGCTTAAGCTAGACACCGGATTACACTTCGAGAGAAGGTAATCCGTACCCTAGGAGATATCGCCTTAAGTTATTTACTGTCGGATTGCGCTTCGAGAGAAGGAGATCCGTTTTCCAATTCAATCTGATTCAATGTTTTGCATATAAAGCATTCAACGTGGTAAAACCTGAAGTTCCGAACACTTCTAAAACAGAAACTTTTCCTTATAATCGTTGATTCTTCGGTTCGATAATTTAGATTTAGTGTAATTCTTTTATTCTGAGTTTGAATTGCCTAGCTTTCAATGACACAAAAAGTCGGTACTTGACACCTGCTCCCTTGGGACGATATTTTACTACTGCGATAGAAACCGTACACTTGCGGGGCCTATCAAGTTTTTGGCGCCGTTGCCGGGGAACAAGGCGTAGTCAATATCGATTAAACAGTTGATTTGATAGACTATATACTTTTTATTTTTATTTACTTTTTGTTTTTATTTAGTTAAAACTTCTTATCTTCTTCCTTTCTTCAAGCTATTATTATTTTCTAGTCTGCTAACCCTGTGTATGCCAAGGACAATTAGAATAGGTCAGCTTGTGCCAAAAGATCCAGAGATTGAGAGGACCCTCCGAGCTCAGAGGAAAGTCCAGGATCAACAGCTTGAGGAGCCTCATCAAACCACATCTGCAATGGACTAGAACTGCTCACTACGAGATTTTGTTGCACCCAATGTACAGGGCTTGCACTCTAGCATTGCTCGACCATCGGTCGAAGCAAATAACTTTGAGATCAAACCGGCCCTAGTGCATATGGTCCAGCAGAACCAATTCAGCGGTTCACCACAGGAAGATCTTAATTTACATTTATCTATTTTCCTTGAATACTGTGATACCCTAAAGATAAACGGGGTAACATCTGATGCAATACGCTTACGTCCTTTTCCCTTTTCCCTTAGGGATTGCGCGCGAGCATGGCTACAGTCCCTTCCTCAAGGCTTAATCACAACATGGGATCAGATTTCTCATGCGTTCCTCTCTAAGTATTTCCCGCCGAGCAAGACTGCTCAACTAAGGAACCAAATAACGAACTTCAGCCAAAGGGAAGGCGAATCGTTATATGAAGCCTGGGGCCATTTTAAGGAGTTGCTATCAAACTCGGTTGTCTGTAGATGCAGCCGCAGACGATGCGCTTATGAAGAAGAACATAGACGATGCCATGAATCTGATTGAGGATATGGCTCTGAATCACTACCAGTGGACGAGTGAGAGAAACATCCCAGTAAGAGGAGGAGGTAAGCATGACCTTGACATGTTGAGTTCATTGGTGGCTAAGGTTGACTCCTTATCCCATCAACTAACTTCAATGAATTTTAAGACATCGTCTATCAATTCTATTACTTGTGAAGTTTGTGGTAACTTGGGACACGCTGCTACTAATTGCCAGATTATGGCTCCTTTTTCTTCTGATTTGTCTTTAGACCAGGTTAATGCTATACAACAAGATCAGAGGAGCCAGAATGACCCGTTCTCAGGCACATACAACCCCGGTTGGAGAAGTCATCCCAACTTCTCCTACCGGAACACTCAGAACAAAGCCAACCCACCAAACTTCAACAATCCGGCTCCCCAGGGAATTTTGGCAATCTGTGTCCCTAGTCATCCTTCAGGCCACCACCTGGACTTCCACAACGACAGTTCCATCAACCACATAAGTCCAATTTGGAAATATTGCTTGAGAACTTTGTCACCACCCAGTCTAAGAGAAATGAAGATGTGGACGAGTCTATCAAGCAATTGAAGTCAACGGTGGGGCAATTGAATTCTAAGGTGGATTCATTAGTCACGCACTCTAGGATGCTGGAGAACCAGATTGCCCAGTAAGCAAGTTCGTCAGCCCGACCTGCTAGGAAGCTTCCTTCCTAACCCGAGGCTAATCCAAGGGAGCACTGTAACGCAATTGTGATTTACAGTGGAGCCCAAATGGAAGACCCTCAAGTGGTGAAGGAGGATTGTATAGGTGACGAGTTGTCTAGTGTAAGCATAGATGCTAAGTGTTCAAGGGAGATAGATATGGAGTCAAAGGTCCAACCAGCACCAGTCCTAGTTCCTTCACCACCTCACGCACCACCAGTTTCCAGTTCTTAGAGATTGGCCAAGGCATTGACAGGACAGTTCAGCTCACTAATGCCTGCAAAGCTTTAAGATTTGGGTAGTTTTTCTGTCTCCTGTAGTATCAGTAATTTTTCTATAGAGAGAGCACTCTGTTATTTGGGGGCTAGTGTGAGTATCATGCCTCTCTCCTTGTTCCAAAGTTTGGACTTGGGAGGCTTGGAATCCACATGCATAGCTCTTCAATTCGCAAATGGCTCTATACATCGCCCAGTGGGAGTAGTAGAGGATGTGCCGATAAAAGTCGGAGAACTTTTTGTCCCTGTTGGCTTTGTAGTTTTGGATATGTCAGAAAATTCAAGACTACCACTTATTTTGGGCTGCCCTTTCCTAGCCACCGCTGGGGCCGTTATAGATGTCAAAAAGGGGAAGCTATAACTTCTATGATACTATTTTAGATTTTTATCTATCTGCTCTTATGCCAGATTTTCCTTTTTCAGGCTCGTGCTGTAGTGTTGAGACAGTGCCTGCGCTTACAAATTGTTCGTCCCACAAGTGGGACTTTCTTGCATCCCACCGTTGCATCGATATGGAAGCTCGGGCTAAACAGATGAGGGCGAAACTGTCCAATCATGAAGACTCGTTTGATGGGGACCCTGATTTTGGTTGTGCAAGGATGTTTCATACCGGGGTTGATGAGATGAATTTATCAGTTTTTGGGAAGAAAGGCTTTGAATTTGAAACTATTCCTGTGTTGTATGATTTTAAGACATTTTGCATTGTCCACCTATTATTATTACTATTTATCTCTATAGGTGTGAAATTTAGGCGACGAAGAAAGGGGCATTTACATGCTATTTCTTCCGCCTCTAATCCATTAGACGTGTATTGATACATAGACATTGGTCAAGCTACTGACCTTAAACGAGCGCTTCTTGGGAGACACCCCAAGGATTTATCTTTTATTGTGTTGTATTGTATTTGTTTGGATAGACTTCTATGTTATATGTTGTTGTAGTAGTTTTTGTTTTGTATTATTTTGTTGTTTTTCATTTGATATTATTTAGTGATGATCTATGACATATTTTTCTTGTTTTATACATTGAATAGCATCCTATTGACATTTGTAACTTTTGCTATTTTTTAGGGAATTTTTGCTCATCGCCGAAGCGTTAATGATCATGATTGCCTCGCCGATGCCAGCGTGGTCTACCAAAATGTTCACGGGTAGGCCGTGGTCTACCCGGCTCCAGATGCTGCTTTGACTTCGCAGCGTTGACCCTTCGCTTCAACGGTTGATGTGACCGCGATAGCTCAAATTCAGATGCGATGACGAGATCGGACGTGGACCCGAAATCAGAATTTTATCGAGTGGATTTGGGTTTTCGGATCCTATTTTGGGAACCCGATCCAATTAAGGTATAATTCGCTTATTTTATTCAATTTTTAATTGCTAGCGTGGCTTTCTCTCTCCTCTCTCTTTCCTGGGTTGGATGAAGGTCTGAATCCTTCGTGGAGGCTGAGGGGTGCGCGTGGGTGCACCCCTGTCAGTTGCGCTGAACCTGGACGAACTACTTGTCCCATCCCCTGTGTGGGACTAGTAAATGATTTGGGCCCTGCATGGCTATAAAATTTGTTGTATTAATTAATTAAGCTAATTCGTGATATTTGTATAAAACAGGGCATGACATATTAGTATCAGAGCCAGTCTAGCTGCAAAACGCTAAAAAAAGAGAGAAGGAAAATGGTGCTGTCGAACACAGAGAGAATCTCCCACCTTGAGGAAGCTGTTGGAGATTTTGCTGCTCTCCCCAAGGAGACCTTGGTGGAGATGCTGAAGGGCCTACTGTCCTCCACTACTGAGTTGTAGGCTCAGGTGGAAAATATCCAGGGGGATATGGAGGACTACAAGACTGAGCTGGCTGTGCTGAAGTAAGAGGTTGCTTCATAGCACCGGGCGGTTGAAGCGGTGGTTGAAGCAAACATGGGGGTTGTGCAGCGCCGGAGAGTCTCGAAGCCCGTATCCTTTTCAGGGATCCGCAGCGCCAAGGAAGTGGAGAACTTTCTATGGGACATGGAGATGTACTTCTAGTCGGCCCAGATCCCTGTGGAGGAGCAGGCCCTTGTATGCGCAGCCTATTTGTCCGGCGATGCTAAACTGTGGTGGCAAACCCAAGCTGCACCAACACTTTTGGGAGAACACCAGACCTACCAACTCTCATGGGAAGAGTTCAAGATAGAACTGAAGAAGTAGTTCATCCTAGGGAATTCATCATGGGCGGCAAGAGAGGCCCTGTTCAAGCTCAAGCACACGGGGAGCATGTGCGAGTACGTGATGAGCTACACAGCTCTGTTGCTGGAGATTGACGACATGGCTGAGCAGGATAAGCGCTACCACTTCTTGGGCGGACTACAACATTGGGCGTAGATGGACCTGCACCGACAGAAAGTGATGACCTTGAAGGAGGTGACACTTGCTGCAGACGCACTAGTGAATATGCAGATGCCGAATGATGTGGTCCCGGCCCCTCCAAACCGCAACCGGGGGACTCCCTATCCGAGAGGGAAGCAGCCCTTAGCAGCAAGGAGGCTGAACTTCAAAGGCCCAAAGGATAGGGAAATCAGGGCTCCAAGGTCGGCCGCACAATCCTCGAAGCAGCCGACTATGCCAGCGTGCTATATCTGTGGGGGACCTCACTTCATGGAACTGCCCCAAGCGCAGTGAGACAGTCTCTTATGATATTTTGTATCGGACTTAGTGGAAGTCCTGTGTTTTGAAAACAATATTTTGAGATGTTCTATGGAAACTTTGTAAACTCTTGCTGTGGGTAAAAACAATTTCGGTGAAAGCACTGATGCTTCACCAAATATTATCTATGCAATTTCCCTTTTATCATATTCTGGCTTGATAAATAAATTTTGGGATAAATGTGGAAAAGTTAGCAGACCTTAAAAATTGTTATTTGAGGAAAAGTTAGTAGACTTCAAAACTGCTATTTGAGGATAAAAAGTAGATAAGTTAGCAAACTTTAAAACTGCTACTCGTGGACAAAACGTGGAGAGTTAGCAGACTCAAAATGCTACTTGGGGGAATAAAATGTGGAGAGTTAGCAGACTCTAAAACTGCTATTTGAGATAAGAAAAGAGGATGATGTCTGAGAGCGGCTGGCGGCGAAGCAGGCGCGGTGCTTGCGCAGGCATGACAGTACTGTAGCTTAGGTTAGGAATTAAAAAAGAGAGAAAAAAATTCGGTTACTGTTATGAGTACTGTAGCCAATTTTTTTTTTTTTCTTTGAGGGGAGATGAACCACCATTTTGATGTTTTAGATGAGATGAAAGCAATGTTGGGAGAGTTGGTTAGAAAGAAGAAAATACGAGAGGGTGCGGATGTGATTGTAGATGTGCAGACTTATCCAATCTTGCCCTTTGTAAAGAAGGCGCTCCTATCTATTTCAAAAGGGGTTTGTTTAGCTGGTTGTCGGGATAAGTCATCATTAATCCTTTTTAATATAGGATCCTTGTCGATTTCCTTTTGGATTTGCTCCATGTCTAAGCATAAAGGTATGAAAACTGCCTTAAGTTCAGCTTGTATTGAGCATCGAGACAAGGCATCCGCAGCTCCATTTTAATGTCCAAGCTCGCAAGTATACGGATATCGAAGTAATATATATGTATCGATCCCACAGAGACCAAATATCAAGTACCGACTAATTGAGTTATCATAAGCTAGACAATCTTTTAATTGGTATAAATTGGCTGTTAAGGTAGAGTGAATGAAGAAAGCAAGGAAATTGCACGACGAAAGGTCTTAGGATGCACGAGATTAAGGCTAGGGTCCATCGCCTTGACGCATTATGCATGGATGACTAGTAATGTAAAATTCCCTTTTCTTAGTCCTAGGGTAATCTAGAAATGTACAAGTTGTCCTCTCCCAAGGATGCAACGAGGTGCTTACCCGGCTAGACATCTACCGTCGTAGCACGCTTAGCCGAGCAAGCCCAATGAGCGCCGGATTGTGTATACCATCCCATTATTCATACATGTTGTCCTCTCCTAAGGATGCAACAAGGTATTTATACGGCTAGACGTCTACCGTTGTAGTACGTTTAGCCGAATAAACCCAATGAGCGCAAGATGGTATACACTACCCGTATACAATCACCAACTCTCGTATGATGATTGTGATACTCCTATCTAGGTTGTCCAACGTCCAGATGTGCCTCCCAGCAATACTAGACATCTAAAACATGAAGAAAGCAAGATAGTAATCTCCATTCATGAGGTACAACTAGATAAGATAGAACAAACTAGGGTTTATGACACACTCTGCAAGTGCACGAATATGTTGAAGTAATATAAAAGATGTCGAATCCCACAGGAAACAAGGTTGAGTACCAGAAAATCCGAGTCCTAATAGCTAGGCAAATCGAAACGTGGGTTTTTGAAGATGGAAATCGAAAACAAACAATTGCAACTACTTCGGTAGAGAAAAGATATGGGAGAGACTTCAGGGCTATGGCTTCCACCACGATGATAATCTTAATCGCACAAGAAAGATATTAATTACTTGGTTTATTGGTTTTGCACAAGGAGTCTAACCTTAGGGTACAAGGTGCCCTCTCTCGAGTGATACACCCCGGTGTTCGTCTTAGACCGACCTCCTACTCTCGCGGTGGATCATTCTAAGGCGAACCCAATGAGTTCTATGGCAGACTATGAAATCCTCGAGCGAAGACCAAGCACTCTCGTGTCGAGGTCTCGCAAGTTTTACTCAGAGATTCCACCTTTACGATCCTTCTCTCGATTTGAATCGTAATGGCTAACGCGTGAAAATACTCGACCAAGGTAAAATCACGAAATAAATGCGTCAAAGTAATGCTCACAAATTCATACCAAATAACGAAAATAGATACAAAGTTTGCAATTAAAATCATCAAAGGGTTTCCACCAAGCCCCGAAATAGGGTTTACGCTACAATCGTCATTGAAACGCTCAAAATCTCTCTTTTAATGAAATGATAAGTATAAGAAAATGAAGCTAAGGGGAAGGAGACGATGAACCGAAGGAATCCTGAAGAAATCGTGATGATCGTGTGTCTCAATCTCCGAAAATCTCCAAAAATCGCCTCTGTCGCTGTGTTCTTCCGCCCGCACCGCTTCTTCGCCTCAATGCCCTCTCCTTAGGGTATGAAAATTGGGGCTTTTATATTCCATCTGTTCTCCTCTGAAAGAGCTTTCCATAGACACCTCACTTGCTAAATTTGGACTCCAAACGAGTGAGAAATCATGGAAAAACCGAGTGGAACTCGGTCTCTTTCGCGCCTGGGTTGGAATCACGGGTGAACCCCGCCGGGTTCACCTACCCGTGATTACCTCTGTGAGTTCAAACGAATAGAAGCGCGGTGAACCCAGTGGGGTTCACCCGCCCGTGCTTCTCTCTGGATGGATCTCGGCCAAAGTGAAAACCGGTGAACCCGGTGGGGTTCACCTGGCCGTGATGCTTTCTAGACCTCTACTGGCTGACGACTGGGATGGTGAACCCGGTGGGGTTCACCCGGCCGTGATTCTTGCTGTGAAGTCCTTGCAGCCTGGCAAAGAATCTGGTGAATCCGGCTGTATTTTTCAGGCTGACTCCGTTTAAGCTCAAATTTGACGTGTGACCTCGTCTTCATACAAGAAATCGTTCTATGGCTTTAGAATCTTCAAAATATGTCGAAAAAAGGGCGTTTTTACCTGAAATTCCATAAAAGTGCCAAAAAGTGAAGATTCCGAAGATATCAAGTAATTTAGCCTAAAAAGAGTATGAAAGTATTGAAATAAGCCTAGAATTAACATGAAATATCCATGAAAATTACTACTAAAATGCAATCCATCAGTTTACAAGATAAAGTTACAATCAATGCATAAAACATTCAAGGGGCTTTCCCTAGCCCTGAAACAAGATTAAGCTACAATATTCATATTCCAAAGTAAAGCATAAGGCAATCTCAACGTGACATCCATGGATAACAAGGAGAATGAGATAAGTAAGGAGATGAATATAGGACTTCCTTAAGGAGGAAGAAGTCGTCTGTCCCTTCGCGCTCTCGCTGCAAAGGATTCCCTCTCCTCTTCGTTCGGTCTCTGGTTCCTTTCTCCTTGCCGCCGCCTCCTTTCGTCTGTGCGTGAACAAATGCCCTCACATGTAAAAGGGTGTTCTCTTTAAGTCCTCTCTAGCCTTGTCGAATTCCCTCTTTGCCGTCATGAAACCTCCTCTGCAGTATAGGGAAAACGAGGGGTAAAATCTGGAAAATCAGCGCCAGGCAACACAGAAAGCCACGGGGTGTGATTCTAGTCACTGGGTAGGCCGTGATTCCTGCTGTGAATACTGATCTAGCTGAAAATGGTTGCATCCCCTTGCTTTTTTTTTCCTGAAATGAGGCAAAAGCACAAAAGAGTGTAGATTCCGAAAATATTGCAATAATTCGAAGTAAAATCAAATATAAATGCGAGAAGAGTGAAGATATAACGGTAAAATCACATAAAAATATCTATATAAAAATGACTTAACAATGTCCAACTAAAACAAAAGAGATCCCTCTTCATAGTTCAACTGAGCCAACTTCATATAAGGGGACGTCTTTATGTGAGGAAAGCTGAGTTTCTCATCATAAGAGGATGCCTTTATAAGGGGAAGACTTAGGGACAAATTGTAATTGGAGTGAGCTAAGTTACTCTTCGATGGAGGTGGTATGGGACACTTTCGGAAAAGACAAGACTTAGGCGCAACCAAGTTGGACGGATTAGGGTAAGGATCGTCTAAAGACGAAAGACCTCGTCGAGAGAAGTTCGATAAGACCGGAGATACATCAGCCCGTATAGTACATGAGTCTAGTGACTCAAATACGATATAACTCTCTAAAGAGGATGTGAAGGACATCCAATAAAAGGATGATTCTCACCCGGATGCAAGTAATCGGGCTCGAACGCGGATCTCGTCGAACACTTTCCTATGATACAGCCAGAATCGCAAGTGCGAGTCGAACCGCACTATAAGATTCGCCGAGGACGGCGAACAACTCAAGAGGGGGAGAATATTAGGCCCAAGGCCCATTTAACCTTGGCCTAGTCAACTAGGTTGTTGACTTGGTCAAAATCGGTCCAAGCCCATATGCAAAATTTAAGGCGTGATTTGGGGGAAAATCTTGCTGGTGAAAATCGACAATCGCGTGTCGATTGCAGCATTATTGATGGTGCCTGCCGGCGGCCGGAGGTCCCGGACCAGTGGAGCCGATGTCAGTCAATGGAGAGACGCCAGGTGGTGACTCCTGGCCGATGAAACTCCGGCGCATGCGTTGACGATGGAGCAACGGATGCGACTGGATGATGCAAGAAACGTCATCTTGTTCAGCTTCAGGCGGTGACATTTTCACCATCGTCCAATCACATCACCAGCAGCATGCGCAAACTTGGCCTGGCAGAGCTTCACCATTGCGTGATGCAAAACATGAGTAAGGATGCGAAGGAAGCAAGGCGGTGGCGCTTGGTCCAGCTGGCCGACGGGCGGCGACGCTCGAACCAGGGGGGCCGAAGGATATAGCCGGACGCCTGGTTACGAGCAGCGTGGGTCGGCATGGGCGAAGCATTTGGTGCAGTATGGGCGCCACCTGCCGTCTGGCCAGTGTCGCGTGCACCCAGCAGTCGCGTGTGTCTAGTCGAGTGGAAAAGATGAGGCTGGCTGGCTATAAAAGGGGCAGCCGACGAAGCTCGAAGGGGAGGCTGGACTGAGAGGGAAGGAACCACTGACAGAGAGAAACAGAGGAGGAATCAGTGATGAGGGAAATCCGGCGGCCGGCAAGGTTGAGAATGAACCTTGGCCAGTCCCTCGCTTTTGCTCCTTCCTCTAACAACGGCTCGGCATTGACCTTCCACCGTGCTCCGGTGGTGAGGGTTGGGTGGAACGGAGCATCGACTATGCCGAGTCCTTCGTCGAACTTCCCTCTTCTTCCCTACCTTCATCTCCCTCTCGCACACTCCCAACGAGCCTAAGGCATCGTCTCTGAGAGGACGACGGGCTCGGGCTGGTCGGCTTGTGCCCAATGGACGAGGGACAGGGGCAGGCATCACTCATCAGACGAAGGGAAAGGTGGCTCGCCGGAGGAAGCGAACACCTCGTCTAGACGCTACTTTGACTTCGCAGCGTGCCCGACTCCAGACATGACAGCAAGCCTTTGGCACGGACGACGAGTGTGCCCAGCTCCAGACGCTGCTTTGACTTCGCAGCGTTGACCCTTCGCTTCAACGTTTGACGCAATCATGAGTGCTCGAATTCGGATGCGATGATGAGATTTCGGACGTGGACCCGAAATCAGAATTTTGCTGAGTGGATTTGGGTTTTCGAATCTTGTTTTGGGAACCCGATCCAATTAAGGTATAATTCCCTTATTTTATTTGATTTTTAAATGCTAACGTGGCTTTCTCTCTCCTCTCTCTCTTTCCTAGGTTAGACAAAGGTCGGAACCCTTCGTGGAGGCTAATGTTGGGAAACCCCTGGGATTTTAAAATTTTACAGACATAAACAGCGGAAGCAATTCCCAAAACAGGTCGGTCCCAAAAACCCAGAAGATTGTCATGCAAGGGAATTGACATAGTGAGTAAGAGATGATACATTTAGAGCAATGCAAGGAGATGCGATATAGGCACCCAAATATTCGCCCTTCGCAATCTCACACATCCACGCCTTTGGGAGTTTTCCTCAAGAGCTTGCACCACCCACAAGGAGGATGCACCAAGAGGAGGAGGAGGATGATGCAAGATGCTGCCAAGGTCCAACCTTGCAGTCGCCAAGAGAAGAGGGAAGAAGATATCGCCAAGCTCCAAGCTTGCGAATCTCTAAGAGAAGAGCTTTCGAAAAAACCAACTCAAATCTCCTCCTCTCTTCTTCCTTTTATAGAAATCATGGTGACTCTTCACATTCAGCATTAAATTTAGAATTAATCTCTAAATTAAATACAAAATTAAATCCTGAATTAAAGTCTCATTATGGCTCTTAATGGCACGACTCTTCAAATTTAGAATTAAATTCAAATTTAAATTTAGAATTAAATTCAGCATTAATTACATAATTAAATGTAGAATTAAATATAGAATTTAATTCCCATGATAACTATTGGGCCTAGGCGACTTATCCTCATGGCCCATTGGCCCTACTAGACTTTATTTGGCCCATTTGGCCCAAAAATAAGTTCAGCACCAATAAGTCTCTTCCATCTCATTAGGCACAATGGCGCTGATGAATTCTCCCAAATAGATCCGAGTTATCCAATAACTCGATCATACGGTTACTCGATCAATACGAGAACCCGAGTATCAAGTTGTGCGACCCTATAGGTTCCTCTGACGTTGGCAGTGATGAACTCAGTCATCACAAGCAGTGAGAGGCACCTAGCAGTGCATCGTTGCTACCCAAGTCTTCGGAATGGATATCAACATCGACATCCCCATCAACGCAACAAGATACCGATGCATTTGCAGTCTCTTTGCTAGACTGATATCCGATTGGACAAAGTGTGTCACCACTTTATTTTCACCCAATCTCATGGTCATGACTAAATCAAGCTTTCACCTGGGTATTACCATACACTTTCAGTCATGCAACCATAGGGGGGCCCAGTGGATATCAAGCTTCCCTCAGGAAGGGGCAATCCTATGTCTGTCCATTGATCTTCTCATATGGGTCGTGACATACCCAATGACAACCGTTATGACTTCCCTACTACGGTGAGGTGTTAAGTTGTATCAAAGTATGTCTCTAACCATATAGAAGAGTCAATGACCTCAAGTCAATGCATCTCCGGTCACTTATGAGGTTAACTCATAACACAAAGTTATAGCCTCACAGCGAGTCAGTCCAGTACATCCACCACTGATATACCCATATGCCTGCATTAGCACCTCGTGCCTAACTAGCCCATATACCAGTCTCACATGTACCAGAGTTGTCCCTTATCCACTCAAGTACTTGACTGGGGACATAAGTTTGAGCACAGATCCAATTTATCTCCAGGGACATTATCATGCAAGTACACAGTCGCAGATGTAAACATAGCATAATAACGACAATGCCATAATGATATATAAATTATCAATGTCAAGTAGTACAAGATAGACAAACAACGGGTCAAAGGGCATAAACACCAACAGCTAAGGGGCGCGTGCGGGTGCACCCCTGTTAGTCGCACTGAACCCGGACGAACTACTTGACCTGTCCCCTGCATGGGACTTAGGGGTGAGTATTTGGTAAAATCCGAATTACTGAAAACCGAATTATCGAATACCGAAATATTAAAAACCGA
Source organism: Costus lasius (assembly GCA_027563935.2). Taxonomy (NCBI): domain Eukaryota; kingdom Viridiplantae; phylum Streptophyta; class Magnoliopsida; order Zingiberales; family Costaceae; genus Costus; species Costus lasius. The sequence goes on along the minus strand of CM050448.1, from coordinate 159,715 downwards.
TCCCGAACTGAATAAGGAATTTACCCATTGGTAAATTATCGAATTACCGATCGGTAAATCGGTAAATTACCAATTTTACCGATTTACTAATTTAAAAAATATTAAAATATTACCTAATTAATTTATTAAAAAAATAAAAAAAAATAAAAATTAAATTGGGCTGATTAGGTTGCCGAGAGGGTGAGATAAGAAATTAAATTGAGCCCAAGAGTTAGAGACTAGAGTTAGAGATTAATAAATAAATATTTATTTTTTTGTATATTAATATATATGTATCGGTAAATCGGTAATTTACCGAACCGAAAACTTGTTTACCGAACCGAAAACCGAATACCGAATTACATAAAAATCAATACCGAACCGAAAACTGAAACCAAATTATTGAACCGATTTACCGATTTACCGATCGGTAAATTCAGTAAAAATTGAATAGTGTTCACCCCTAGTGGGATTAATAAATGATTTAGGCTCTGCGTAGCTATAAAATTTATTGTATTAATTAATTAAGCTAATTCATGATATTTATATAAAACAAGCGCGACATATAGTATCTGTTATACAGTTTGCAGTGCATGCTTTATTTGCGTTTTGCTTCATGTATAGTATCCGTTTCAAATTTTTTTAGTTGTTGGTGAGACGATTGCATCAAAAGCTATGGGCAAAATTATGTGCTGGATTATTTGTGATCTCCTGGTGGACTACTAGATGAACTAACAGATAAGTTGGTGCTATTGATGCGTTATTGAATTAAAAAAAGGAATGACTGGGAGGAGAAAGATCCAGATATCCAAGTGTTAAGTTATGCAAGTGTTTTTGTTGGGCTTGATTTCTAGCACAGGATCCACAAATTCTTGAATTTGTTATAAATGATTTATGAGGAATTAAGTCAAATTAGTGTCATTGTGTTTTATTGAAAGTAAAAAAAACTTAGATAATTCACATAACATAATTTATGATTGTAGAATAAGAGAATTAACAGAATGGAAGAAATGCCTAGACACATCAAATATCTTCGGCGCTATATATATATATGATAACTCTTAGTCTATTCCCATGTGACAAGTGCGAAAAAAATTGGCATAATATATAAGACATGAGTTATTGTCTTTATTTTATATTCAAGTATTTTTCACATTCTATAAAATAAAGAATGTAAATTTCTCATTATGCAGGACATATTAAATGGATTTGAGGCAAATCTAGTCCTAAATATAACGAGGATCAAATAAGAAAAAATTGTCAATATATGATAAAGAGAAAGCCATTACTAAATTGATCTCATTTGTTGTTCTAGGCCTTAACTTCCCTGGATATGAACGTCCGTCAAGTCTCAAGGAAAATAAATTATGATACTTCATTTTAGTTGATATTGATGAAATTGTATAATATGTAAAGCTGAATTAGGTTTTTTTCATTAATTTGCACTTAAATATTTTTAATTGAGGCATATTGTTATAAATTTATCAACAAGCACTTTATCATTGACGAACTGCAGCAAATAGTTTATTTTACAGTTTTAACAAATAGCGCAAGGCGATACAAAACCAATTGTTTGTTTCACAAGGAAACATGTACAAGATTTTAAAAAACGAGAGTGACATGCAGGCCACTACTGCACGCCTAAGGGAAGGACTCTAAAAAAAAACAGATGCCTATGCCCTGTTGAAAAATCCCAACCCAAGACAAATAGAAACAAAACCTTCAAAACCCTCGAATGACATGTTAAATCAAATTCCCTGACCAATACCAATAACTATGGTACCAACACACCAAGCTAGCCTTCCATTTTTCAAGATGTAAAGAAGACATGAAATTATATACAAGAAAGGTTGACAAACCGTGCTAATATCGCTTCCCTAGAATAATCCCGATGATCATTGAAACCCATGCTACTCCCAAGATGAATTTGAAGGCCATGGCCACTGAAGGATCTGTGCCAACATGCACACGTGGACATTCATCAATGCCTTCAGTAACCTGGTGCATACTGCTACTTCTGTAGTTAATCTTCCTCTCTGTTAGTGTTGAGGTGCCCAATCCACGATCCCTTGATTTCACCTCCAATGCAACCCTCAATTCAGCTGGTGGTGATGTTTCATTCTTAACCTGCAACAACATTGAACAAGAGTTGTTAATAGTAAAACGGGCTCCACGTTCCAGCTATAAGATTCAGATAAATTAATCAACGAAAAAGTGTTGGCTTAACATATACCTCTTGTGCACTTGTTGTGCAAGCCAACGCATTCTCAAGCATGACAATTTTCATCTTCATTTCAGAGGTTCGACTGAGTTTAAGTCTCAATTCATTAAGTTCTGCATTCAGAAGTCTAATCTTTTTGCCTTCTTCTGCAATCTGCAAGTTCAACACAAATCGCATATAAAATATGAGCCGTGAAATACGAAGACGAAATGGAGTAGAGTAAATAATCATCAAACTTCAAGCTGTAATTCATGATACCTAAATGCAAATGGAGAATACGAAAAGAATATCCAATAGAGCAGGAGTATCAAACGTTTGCGCATGACTACTTGAGCCTTTTGTTCTAAGCTACTACATTTGGACAGGATACCTTTAGAAAACATATTGAATAGAAGTTGTGTATTCATACTTTCACAGCAGCAAAAGATGTCATTATGTGTATATTATCCTTATTAATTGCATTCTCCCAGATATTTTTTTTCTTTTCTTAATAAAGAAAATAAGAACCGACCTTCAGTTTATACTGTGTTTTAGCTTCTAGCAGCTTCTGCTTAAGCTCGATGCTATCTTGATTCTTACACTTGGATGCATCAAGAGATTGATCCATGAAAGCCTGGATGTTGATATTTTTTCTGGATTCCATTTTTCTCTGTTCAAAGCAATTAATTAGTCTTCAGAATAAGTGACTATGAATTTGTAATCAAGTTGAGAGCATATAGAAACAGCTTACTAATAGATTTCACAGGAAACTTAAGTAGTAGATAGAGAAACTATCAAAATTTCACGCCATTATTTGGGTGAAGTGATTTCTTTGACTACCATAGCCTAGGTGTATAGCAGACGGGATAGTGATTCACTCGAATTCACACTAGACCACATGGATTATGCCTCATAAAAGAGTTAACTTTTCAGGAATGCCTTGTGATTCAGTATACTATTCAAGGCGTAGCAACACGTAACGTGGGAATAACCACTAAGGCACCAATTAGTGTTTCATTTCTACTGCCATTTCTTTTTAAACTAAGACAAACATAGTTTATAATAAATATATCATAATCAAGACTAATACTTTGCTATGACCCATCTAGTGAGAAAACAAATCAATTCAAAATACTTTAGCTCATTATTGGTAATAAATTGATTATGTTCTAAATACCATTATAGTAATAACACCCAAGTTTAGTTTGCCATAAGAAGTGAGAAAAGAATTATAGTGATGTTTAGTATTCAATCGTTAATAAACTTACGACTATTATTTTATTTTTATGAATTTTTTAATTGCTCACGTTTCAGACCTATGAAGTTAGTAATTTAATTTTCCCACTAAGCATATTGTAACAATTAATATCATAATTTTGACTTAATCAACTTGATCTTGATAAGATGACAGTCCAATATAAAGATTACCATGCATGGTGAAGCCACCAATGTTAGATTGACTTCACATGTTGATGACTATAAATTATTTTAGATTATTAGTTAGGCTTTGGGATTTGACAAGAACACCAAGTCTTCCTGAGAACACTAGTCCACATTGGTGCCCTGGTTCACTGTTTGGATTGGTACGTATCCATATATATATATATATATATATATATATTAATGATGCAACACCCATTTAGTCTCAAGCAAAAGTGCTTACCACTAATAAATTAGGATTAAGCATTTTTAATTAAATCAATTTGTATTAGTCTACAAACTAATACATTTTTTTCACTAGGTGAGTCGTAAAATACCTATAACAAACAATTTAAATATTTAGTGATCTTGTATTTTAAAAATATTTTGAGCAAAATCATGCCATATTTGTTTATCCTTTTTCCTTTTATCTTTTAAGATTCTACCATGAGTTTTTAATTACCTATTTTACCATTTAACTCTTTATATTGGCCTGTTCGTTTTCTTTTTTTCTTTGTCTAATATGTCAAACAATGTAGGAGTTAGTCCTAAATCCTCATGCTAAAAAGTTATTGGTTTAGTCACCATGACGGTGTGACAAACTCACTCTTATCTATAACAAATATCCATAATGTTTCATACCTACTCAAAGGCATCATCCATCATTTTTAAATTTTACTCTCTAATGAATGATCTACTGCATGAGAGCTAATGAACATTGCTAAATTTTTTCCATACTCATAGAAAATTGAGTTCAAGATAGCCAAAAATAATAAAATATTGCACTAATAGAACATTCTTCATTGTTATACTACCAGGATTCCAGGAATCGACTGGATCCAGTGTCGGTTCGAGATGGTAATGGTACCATTGTAACATAGTGTCGATATGTTCAGTACCACAATACTACAGTTTTGGTATGTTGATATGTTGGTACATGGTGATCTGAGATAAGATAGGACCAGTGACTTTTAAACCTTTGTTGCATGAAGTAAATGGTACAAACAACTAATGAACTTAACACTACAATTCAAAGGTTTACCTGTTCCATTATGGTTCTTTGTGCCAAACTAAGTTCCTTCAATATTCCCTTTAATTTTTTATCTAAGATATCTCTTTCTTGAATTAAACTCCTGTGCTCCATTAGTTTAGTAGTTAGGACCGCATCCTTCTCATCAGCTGCTGATACCATACTTTCAATCTGAAATTTCAAGTTATGAAAAATATAGTGTAGTGTTGCAGACCATCTTTTGAGAGAAACAGGTCAAAACATTAAACGGTACCTTTCTAGAATAAGTTTCCTCAGCTAATAACATCTTTTGTTCAAGCTCCAAGATCTGTGCTTTCATAAGAGATTTCTCTGACAATTCAGCTTTGAGATTGTCAACAAGAGAATTAAGATAGAATTCCTTTGCCTTCTGGTTTCTTACTTTTTCATCCACTTGTACAATATTTGCTTCAAGTTCTTGTCTACCTTTCTGGTGTATTTGGTTGACAATGATGTTCTCTTCCAAGACAGAGGCTATCTGCAATACAAGTCTCAGTTAACAAAATCCTTGTCCCATAATGTTTTCGTACAAAAAAAACACAGGTGTTCTGCTCCAAACCTTAAGTACATCTGCATATAGAATATTAAGTACTCACTTTACATGTATACAATCCAGAGTTTGTATTTTACTAACCTGCGGTTGAAGTTTCTTGTTATTGAAGTTAAGTAGTTCCAAATTATCCTCCATTTCCTTTCTAGAAAAATGAAGCTGTCTGGATAAATTCTCTTTCTCTCTACTAGCTGCATCAAATAGTAATTGAAATTCATTCATCTTTGTTTCATATGCTGTGAGTTCTTGAGAGAGACTCAGATTATGTTTGGCTAAACTTTCATTCTCATTTTTGAACTGATCCAACATTGTTTGCAATTGTTCAATCAGATCTTCCAGTTCCTGTATATGAAAAACTGCTTCTTCCAGTTTGCCCTTCCAAATTGATGCAGCAACAGCTGACTCACTAGCCTGTTCTTGATAAGATCTCAACTGAGTTTCACGGAAAATAAGCTTCTGTTGCAGTTCATTCGTCTCCAAATCTCTCTGATTGTGTTTCTCAATAGATTCAAGCTGTTCAGCTTCTCTTTCTTTGAGATGAGATTCCGTTGCTTGAAGCTTCAAGCCTCTTGAATGTTCCTCCAAAAACATTGATGTGGTACTTGCATAAGAAGTGAGTTTCTTAATATTAAACTCTTTCTCTGAGTGCAAGGATTGTACTAACTCGTTAAGCTCATTAATTTTGTCCTGAGCAGATTCTAACTCCTCCTTTAGCTTTGAGTTTGACATTGATAAGAACTCATTTTCAGCTAGTGTCTCTTCACCTCTTAGATTGGCTTCTGAGTTGTTTTTCTTAAGATCCTCAACATGGCTTTCAAGATAAGCTACTTTCATTTCACTAGACACCAACTCTACCTTAAGTGAAGTGATGGTTTCAGTGGCATCTAACACTTGTTCTTTATAGATTACCAGTTGATTTTCAAGAAAATTTAACTTACCAAACAACACTCTAGCTTCAGACTCTTTTTTCTTGCGTACCATCGCTTCTTCTTGGAGTTTCAACTCTGCATTATTGACTAGAGATTCATTTAGTGAATTTAACTCTAAGTTTCTTGAAGTCATTTCTGCAATACACTTCATGTGATATTCCAATTGTTCTTCAGCAACAACAAACTTTTGTCCAAGTTCTTCTTGCATAAGAGATTTCTCAGTCAATTCTGCCTTCAAATTATCTACAAGAGAATGAAGGGTGAATTCTATTTCCTTCCGTCTATTTAATGTTTCTTCCAATTGAGGCATCATCATTTCAAGTTCTTTCTTTGTCTTTCGGTACAATTCATTAAGTGCAATGTTCTCTTCCGTGACAGAGGCTACCTGCAATATTACAATGTATTTCATTAAACATAATTCATTTACCTGAGATGCTAGTTTATGTGCATGCCAAATAAGGAGATCATGCTCTAAGCACAATTCATCTATGTAATAGAACTAAGAATTAAATTTAAGTCCATATTGCCGGATACAAATAGTATGCCCTAATCTGACCTTGTATTGGTATCAGTACAAAATTAGTATTGTAATATATATAAATAAAATATAATTTTAGAAGCCACTAGGGTTTTAATTTTTGATCTATTATTGGACTGGTGATTTTCAGTTCGTATCACCATATAGAACTGACAATACCAGTTGGTATTACTAAACTATTATATTGTACCAGTATTAATACAAAGTCAGTCTAATATATATCCCTCATATTGGATGGTACAAATCAATTTTTATTCTACGTTTGATAGTACTGCTAGTACCATATATTGTCGGTACATACTAGTCTAGCACACCAACAAAGACCAGTATTTCAAATCTGCTGACACTATCATATTCACTTACCCGCAGCTGAAATTTCTCTTTATCACAGCTAAGTTGTGAAAGATCCTCCATTTCTCTGTTAGATGAATGAAGCTGCAGGAATATAACCTCTTTCTCTTTAACAGCTGCATCAAAAGCTAATTGTAACTCGTTCACTTTTGTCTCATATGTCACAAGCTCCTCAGATAGACTAACGTTATATCTGACTAATCCTTCATTCTCAATTTTGAGATGATCTGACTTATTTTTCAATTGCTCAGCAAGTCCTTCCAGTTTCTTTACTCTAACAAGTGTCTCTTCTGATTTGTCCTTCTGAGTAGCTGCATCAAGAGCTGGCTCCCTAACTTGCATTTCATAAGATTGCAACTGACCTTCAAGTGCAAGAAGCTTCTCATGCAACTCTCTGGCTTCCAAATCTCTTTGCTTGTGTTTCTCAATAGCTTCATACAGTTGCGCTTCATTTTCTTTGAGACGAGATTGAGTTACAAATTGGAGCTCCAAGCCTCTTGCATGTGCATGAGTCAAATTTTCTATGGTGCTTACATGAGACGCAAGTTCTTCAAAAGTTGCTTCCTTCTCAGCGTGGGCTGATTTCAAATACTCATTCAGCTCATTGATATTATTCTTACTCGATTCCACTTCCTCCTTGAGCTTTGAGTTTGCTGTAGCCAATAACTTATTTTCAGCAAGTGTTTGTTCACTTCTTACATTGGCTTCTGACACCTCTTTCTTAAGTTCTTCAGCATTTTTTACAAGATAAGCCACTTTCACTGCCATCTCTGCTTCAACTAAAGCAGCAGTTTCAGTAGCTTCTGTTGCCTGCTTTTTATACAGGTTCAATTGTTCTTCAAGAGAATTTAACGTCTCAAGCAATTCTCTAGCTTCAGATTCCTTTTCCTTTAATCTTGCTGCTGCTTCATGGAGTTTCAACTCGGAACATTTGGCTAAAGATTCATTTAGTGAATATAATTCAAAATTTCTTTCAGTAACTTCTGCTACAGATTTTCTATGATCTTCTAACTGTTCTTCAGCATAATTAAGCTTTTTTCCAAGTTCTTCTTGCATAATGTGTTTCTCAGACAATTCTGTCTTAAAACTTTCTACAAGGGAATCAAGAGATAATTCCCTTGCCTTCTGTTCACTTAGTTTTTCTTTCAATTGGACTATAGTTTCTTCAAGTTCTTTCCTCGTCATTTCAAACATTTGGTTGAGTACGACATTCTCTTCCATGGCAGATTTTACCTGCAATACATATGATATCATACTTTAGGAAACACAGTTCATTTCTACAGAATGCCTAACAATTGAATTTCTGCAGAATGCTTTGTTATTGTAACAATAAATAGTTGGATGAAAAAAAAGTGGTTTTTGTGGTCCATTAATACCAAGGTAGAGTACATATATAGATTCCCAGCAGTATACTACTTCAAGAAATAAGTAATTTAGGACTAAACATGTGAGTTGTGACAATACTTAGCTCTAATATATAAAAAAATTTAACAAACTTCCATAAACTCAAGATAGCAATGACACAAACCTTAAGTTTAATAGTCTCTAATAATTTGTAGATGAGGGAAGATGATCGCTGCACATAAAATTCTCAAATCCTGATGCATGTGAGAATATTACATGTAATTAGTTAAGTGTTATTTGTCCATACACAATCTAAGTCAGTCAACATATAATAAGAACGTTGCTTGTTCATTCTATGCTAGGTGAGAGTAACACATGTAGTAAGTGCCATAATTTCAAATTCCTTGCACATGCAATCTTGCGGCAGTAAGTCATTATTATTATTATTGTTTGTTAATTAGATACACAAGTAGCTAAGTGTTGCATGTCCATACACATTTAGAAAAAAAAAGAGAAATATAGATGAGAATCATAATAATATTAAATTGAGAATAGATTCCATCAAACTATATAAAAGATATAATGCAAATTTTTTACTATATATGTTGCTACATCCAATTTGACTCATTCTAGTATGAATATTTCTAATATTGCTATTTCTAACACTTTCCTCAAGTTGGAGCATTTAATAGTTTTAATTAGTAATATTAGGAATAATATTATATATATAGCAAGTAATAATTAAAATATTGTTGTTTATATACTCAATACCTATATATAAAGAGGTTTTATCAATTGTATATGACACATAATGAGATTAATATAATGTAGTATAACCACATCTGTTGCTGCAACATAATGGCCGCCCTACAACCCTAACTCAGTCCTCATTCAACTATGGGCAGATTACATGCTCAAGTCTTCCACCTCACCATCTCCGATGCATGTGTCGATGACCATCACTAATTGTGTCGATCTAACTCTTCCCACGGTTTACCCTTGCTCTATAGCAAAGCAATGATGGCGATTGATCACTACAATCGCTCGCGTAGTCCTACTTGTAAATTCTTTCTCTGTTGCCCTTCTAATTGCCCACTGCCAACAACAATCCGACCAACAGATCAACCCCATCTCTCTGCTTCCTCGGTTCTACAGTGTCACTGCGTTCCAATTCTGAAGAAGATCAATGCATCTGAGCTATTGATTGTGAGAAGCGAACCACTATTTCCCTTGTGTCTTCAGTCACTTGGCAGGCTCTGATGTTGCCGCTTTGCTTCATCTATCTTTGATTGTTCTATTATATTGTTAGTATTATGCCATGAGATCTATTATTGGTCTAGACATTTAGTACTACATTCTTGATATTTACATATATCCTGGCATTGTCATTGTCACGGTTTACTTTATATCTGGGCATATGTATGTTTACATAACTATGTCCCCAAGAGATAGATTACATCTAGTAGTCAAGTACCATAGTGGATAAGGGACAGCTATGGTGCAAGTGAGTCTAGTTTATGCACTAGTTAGCATGGGGTGCTTAACGTAGACAGATAAGTATATCAAGGTAGATATACTAGACAGACCCGCCGTGAGGATTCATCTTGGTGTCTCAAGATGAATCTCATAGTGATATAGGTGTATTTGTCCTTTAACTTGAGGGAGATCATGTCTCTATATGGTAAGAGGTATGCTTTGATACAACCTAATGCCTCGTCGTAAAAGGGAGGTCATAACGGTTGTTATTGGGTGTATCTTAAGCTATATGAAAGATTCATCTTTCCAAGAGAGGATTTGCCCATTCTTTATGAGGAAACTTAATGTCCATGGACCCCTATATGGATGCATAACTGAAAGTATGTGGCCACACTCAGGTTTAGCTTGATTTAGTCATGACCATTTTGATTGGGATAAACAAGTGTGACACACTTGTCTAATCTGAACATCAGCCTGATAGAGGGACTAGTATACACAAAGTACCTTATCACAGTTTAAGGGTTGTCAATGACGACATTAATTCTGAAAACTTGGATAGCAATGATGTACTACTAGGTGCCACTCATTACTTATGATGATTAAGGTTATCACTACCAACATTTGAGGAACCTACAGGGTTGCACACCTTGACGCTCGAGATCTCATATCGAATCATTACAGTTTAGGGGTAGCCCATATCGAATCATTTGGCTGATTCGGATCTATTTGGGAGTCATATGCATCACGGTGCATGTTTTGAGTCGAAAGGAGTCTTATAGACTTTAGTGATCAAGTTGATCCCGGTTGACTTCTGGTGACCACGTTTGACTCTGGTTGACTAGGTCCTAGTTGACGGGTCAAAAACACAGGTTAGCACCAAAATATTTTCGGTGGCTTAATAACTTGATTTGGTAGGGCCCACAGGTCTAGTCACCTATCTGAATATTATATTCAGATTAAAAGGAATTAATTAATTTAATTAATTCGTGACTTAAGTAGTGGGGGCCACGATTAAACTCTATAAATACAGGGTTAGGCGCATATCTAATGTATGCTTGTTCATTGTGAAGCCCTAGCCGCCTAGCTCTCCTCTCCCTACTCAAGCCCTAGCCGCCAAGCCCCTATTGCCGCTGCCCATCATAGCTTGTCGCCTCCTTCTCTTAAGTGGCAACAAGGCTTCTCCCTTGGTGGTGGAAGAAGGCTTGAAGGCTTCTCCCTGCTTCTTCATCTTGGCACTCACCTTTTGTTGGCGCAACTTAAAGAAGAAGGAGATTTTATCTTGGCACAACTTCTAGGAGGTTGGCACAAGCAAGGTGAACTCCCTTTGGAGTGGATCTCTTCTCCCAAAGCTAGCATGACCATGGAGGAAGAGGGACCTTGAGGAGTCCGTGTGTGCATAAGCATAGAGGACAGGCCACTTGCTCGTCTACATTGTCTTCGACAATTCCTAAATTTGCTTTGAGGTATATTTTTATCACATCCAGTGTTTTCTTGTAAGTCGGTCCTTGTTGAATTAGAAATCTCATTTCGGGCTTTCTTTCGCTGTTTTATATATCACTATTGTCGGTCAATTGTTATCATCACCATAGTTGGTCGTCTGTCCATCATTGCCATAGCCACAACCAACCACTCTGGCATATCATCAGTCTCCTCTCTCTATCTCTCTCTACTATAACAATGTATAACTTAGATAAGGTTGTAGGAGAAGTGGTAACACAAGTTGAGAGGTTATGTAAAAAAGAAAAGTAGTGATTAATGCAATGATGGTGGTAGAGAGGTTTCAAAAACAAAAGTAACAATAGAGGTAGCAATATTGGTTGAGAGTAGCGGTGAAAGCAACAATATTACTTGAGAATTTGTAGTGAAATTTGAGACCAATAGTGAAGATACTGATGATGACTAAGAGCACACTACAAAGAAAGAGAGAGTAGCGCAAAAGACTATCACCTTATTTCTTTTTGATATTACATACCCTTACTTCTCAAAGATAACATATTTCCCTTATAGAGAAAAAAAAGAGCTCTTCAATTGGAGAGGCTTCAAGAATTTAAAAGAACACTTGTTGCTAATAGAATAGTACGCTGAAGATAATATGGGTAAATATGGATATGGGTAAATATGGCGACGTACAAATGGCCAATGGGCCAGCCTAGACACAGGCTTACTATGGCCCAGCTCTACACATGCTTGGATACATTGGCCCAACTAGGTCCACTCACATGTGTCGCATGTGGCTTGTTGATTGGTCAATAGGCATTGGCTGCCTCTAGTGATGAATAGTAGTGGTGAATAGTAGATGCTAGAGTTAGTGAAGGCCGTAGCATGTCGTAAAAATAGATGGCTATGGTTTGAAGAAAACCTTACTCCGATATCATATTAGAAAAAGAAGGAAAAATATAGAGAAGAATCATAATGATATATTAAATATAGATTCTATCAAATTACATAGTGGATGTAAGTCATCTAACCTTTATATATTAAGGTCTTGAATATAAAAATAATAATTTACTATATATGTGGCTGCATCAATTTGTAGCTACATCTAATTTGACTCATTTTAATGTGACTATTTCTAGCATGATTATTTCTAACATACATGATAAGTTTCATTAGTCTACATGTAGCAGTAAAAGCACACTTGTCCATGCATAGATGCAAGCATACTTGGAGAAGTGTTGCATTGTATTTTAAAATATACGTAAGAGAGAGTTAGAGAAGTCGTTAGGAGGGAAGATAAAAGCATTATAATTAAAGATAAGTCTCTAGGTTATAGTCTCACCATGCTTCCATTAAGACTCGAAGTCCTTGTCAAACTTAAATCTGAACTCATACTTAAAAGTAATGTTACAATTGTGAACTATGAAAGTCTATTTCTCTTAGCAGCTTTGATTTCCTTTTAAACAAATTCCTAAATGGGTACGGGTTTAATACAAAAGGGTAAAAGGGTAAAATATACTTACAACTAATTACAACCTAACTAATATTTATATGTCTACCACTAATATCCCCCCTCAAATTGATGCGGCATGATTAATAAGCATCAATTTGGTAGCTAAGAACTGATGACGAAGCTTGGAGAGGGCTTTAGTAAAGATATCAGCAATTTGAAGTTCTGTGGTAATATGTGGATGATGACTCTAAATTTCATAGCATATTTCTTGCTAAATCCACTGCATTTTTGGGTCATAATCATGCTCTGTTGCTTATTTTTATGTCTTATTTATCAAATATTTTAAAATCTACACCTTACTTGGTTTTTAATCAATTTCAGATAAAAGACATCATTATCATGAGTTTTTAAGCAATTTCGATGCGTGGACGAATTCTAATCATCAAGAGGAGTTTGCACACAAAATTTTAAGGCAAACCGGATTTTCCTGCGAAATTACGGTAATACCGTAATTAATTTTATGGTCGTAATCTGGGAATATAGCACTACTGTAATGAATTTCACGGCCGCAACCCGTAGAAGATTTTTTGGAAATTACAGGCACAGCACTACCATAATGAATTTTACGGTGCCGTGATTTCGGTCCAGATTCAGGCAGAGACTTCAAAGGATTGCGGAGGAATTACGGCACTGTCGTAAAGATTTTTACGGTGCCGTAATTTTGGACAAACTTCCTACAAAAACTTTCAAGAACAATCAAGGAGATTACGGCACTACCGTGACGAATTTTGTGGTGCCGTAATTACGGGCCATATACCTATAGAAACTTCAGAAGTAATTACGGCAGTATCGTAATGATCATCACAGTACCGTGATTTTGTGCCCAGTTGCCCAATTCTTCCGCCGGAAACTTAAAAAGATGATTTCTCGAGATTTAGGGCACCAATTGAAGATCCGAAAAAAGGGGAACACTCAGCATTAGGAAGGGAAGATTTCAAAGCAAAAGGAATAATTTTTCATTCACGTTCGAAGGAGAATTTTAGGGAATCGCCGCCATGCTAGGGTTCGTCGCCGTTCATCGTACAGACCACCTCCGGCCACGAAATTTGAAAGAAAGCTTCGCCTGAGGAAAGAGAACACACCACAGAAGTTTCAAAGTGAAAGTAGATCGATCAAGGGAGAAATCAACAAAAACGTAGTCGCCAGCCCCGTTCATCAACAAAAACGGGCTGTAATTTTCATTACAGGCCTGTTTTGTAACTTTTACTCTCCCCTTTCGATTTCCGATCAATCTAAAACCATGTTTTATTATGATCCTTCAATCATGCTAGCTTAACCTTTCTTTTGGGACAAAGGGTATAATCCCCTTGATATTTCAATGACTAGATGATCTTTATTCCATCAAAATATTTTTGGTATGGTAATTTTACTTAAGAGATTAATGTCTTTAATCTTTTCTAGTTTCAATCATTAACATGTATTAGAGTTTTGTGTTATGGACTGAGAAGATGATACGTAAAACTTGAAACCCTAGAATTTATGATAGGAGCTCATCGTAAGAGATTAATTATGTTCTTATCTTTAGATTTTAGAAGTTTAACTCTTGTTGATGTTCTGATCTAGAAATTATTATTGTTTTAGACATGAAAATATGCTAGAGATAGATATTGGATTGTTTGAAAACCTTAAGTAAAACCTGTGAAACTAAGGTATGAGAATACTTAGTTTTGCTTGAGATCTTGACATTAAGATGGAATGCATGAGAGTGATTCTTAATCTCTCTGTTAAAGTTTACTTATATTAAACATTGAATAGATCTTGCACGGGAGTGAGGATCGTTCTTTATAAATTGACTACGTGAGAGCGAGTTAATTTCTTTATTAATTAAGCTATATCTTTACCATAACAAAAATAGATTGATGAACATTTAATTATATCTAGTCATAAATATTAAGGTGGATGAACCCCTAGTCCCAATTCTTTCTCTCTAATTTTTCGTATACCGTTCGATCGTTTATTTTCATCATTCTCGATTTGTTTAGCTAGTGAGAATTCAATTCGTCGGTACTTAACTACGAGGTCTCTGTGGTTCGATATCTTAAATATTACTTCGAGTATCCGTGCACTTGCGGACTATAACAGTGGAAGAGTAAGAAGATGAGAATCATAAGCTTCACGAATATAGTGGCAATCAACTTCAATGTGTTTGGTACGCTCATAATACACGGGATTCACAGCAATTTGGATGACACTAATATTATCAGCATGCAAGGAGGTAGGCTCGAGTTGAGGAAACCCAAGCTCTCCTAACAATCCACGTAACCAAATGATTTCAGAACAAGCGGAAGACATAGCTCGATATTTAGACTCGGTAGAGGACTTTGACACCCGATCTTGCTTCTTACTTTTCTAATAAATAAGGGAATCACTAAGAAACATACACCAACCAGTAATAGAACATCTGTGTGTCAAAACAACCGGCCCAATCAGCATCACTATAGGCAACCAAGCGAAGAGAAGAATTAGCTGGAAAGTGAAGACCTGTGGTAAAAGTCCCTTTCTCTGCTCTTGGTCTTCAAGGTCACAGTAAGCAAGCTTCATCTACTTGGTTTGTTGATTCTGATGCATCTAATCATATGATAGGGTTCTCTAAATTTCTTCAAAATTTGCATCCTTATACTGGTCGACAACATATTCAAATAGCAAATGATAGTAGTCTTTCGATTACTGCTGTAGGTGATATTAGACACACCTGTAGTCATGTCTTTGTTGCACCAAACTTATCAACTAATTTGATATCTGTTGGTCAGCTTATGGAGAATCACTGTGATGTTCATTTTTCTTGTGCTAGCTGTGTTGTACAGGATCAAGCTTTGGGGAAGATGATCGCGAAGAGGCCTAGAGTGGGCCGATTATTTCTGTTGCATTTTTTCATTCCCAGATCTTTAGCCTTATCTTCTATTATCATTGATAATCAAGTTGAACTTTGGCATAAACGATTAGGCCATCCAAATCATGTAATTTTGTTTAACTTAATACAACGTGATTTTGTTGGCAATAATTTCAATTCTACTTTGACATTTAATTGTGCTACATGTAAACTTGGAAAGAGTAAAATTTTGCCCTTTCCTAATTTTAGTAGTCGTGCAAAAGTGTGCTTTGATGTTATACGTAGTGATGTTTGGGGTATTACTCCTGTTGTTTCTCATAGTAACTACCATTATTTTGTAACATTTATTGATAATTATAGTCGGTTCACTTGGATATATTTTTTGCATACTAAATCTGAGGTCTTCCGGATATTTTAAAGCTTTGTTGCTCTTATTGAGACTCAGTTTTTTACGCGCATTAAGATTTTGTGCATTGATAATGGTGGCGAATACATGTTGCGTGAATTTCAGGCTTATTTGCAAGAAAAAGACATTATCTCAAGAGGTCATGCCCTTATACTCCTCAGCAAAATGGGATGGCCAAATGCAAAAATTTTCATTTGTTGGATATGGTTCATACTCTCCTTTTCCAGTCCTCTAATACCATGTTACAATTGTGAACTATAAAAGTCTGCTTCTCTCAGCAGCTTTGATTTCCTTTTAAACAAATCCCTAAACGGGTATGGGTTTAATACAAAAGGGTAAAATATACTTACAACTAATTACAACCTAACTAATATTTACATATCTAATATTTACATGTCTACCACTAATAAGTAAAGTTTTAGAAACTGGTCCATACCACCCGATATGGTAGGTAATGTACTAGTTCAAGATTAGTACCAATGCATGTAGTGGGTATGTTTGGTACTAAAATAGTATAGTGTTCGAGATAGGACTAGTGCATCGGTCCAGATTGAGATCTTAAAACTTGCTTAGAAGTTCAAATTACTAGTCGGTAGTATATGAAGTTAGCCCAAGATGAGTCCACCATTTAAGACAATATTTTACTATTAAAATTTTACTATACCTAGGACTAGGTTTGCTCTTATACCATTATTTTCATAACTCATATAATAAAAAAACTGAACCATTAACTTAATTAGTAGATCTACTCACATCCAAGTAAGACTAAATTGGTTAGTCACATTTAGACTATAAATACACTCACCTGCATCTGGAGTTCTTCTTTATCAAACTCAAGAACTTGCATGAAATACTCCATTTCTTTCTTAGTAGAATAGAGTTGCATGGACATATTCTCTTTCTCTGCAATAGCAACACCAAATGCTGCTTCTAACTCATTTGCTTTTGTTTCATATGCAGCAAACTTCTCGGTCATTTTCAGGTTACATCTGGTTAGACCTTCATTTTCTCTTTTGAGATCATCCAATTTGGTTTTCAATTGCTCATTAAGTCCTTCCAGATCCTGTATTTTAAAAGCTGTCTCTTCCAATTTTATTTTATGAGTTTCTGCTTCAGTAGATGATTCAAATAACTTTTTTTCACAAGTTCTCAACTGAGTTTCAAGTGCAAGAACCTTCCCAAGTAGCTCTGTGGCTTCTACATCTCGCAACTTATGTTTCTCAATAGCTTCAAGCAACTGGGTTTCACTTTCTTTGAGACGAGATTCAGCCACAGATTGAAACTCCAAGCCTCTTGAATGTTCACTGGTAAGATTTTCTAAACGCAAAGTGAGGTGTTCAATAATAGCCTCTTTCTCAGCCTTGACGGAGTTTAGAAATTCATTAAGCTCATTGGTTTTGTGCTTATGTGTTTCTAAATCAACTGTGAGCTTTGAATTTGTTGTGGCCAACAATTCATTTTCAGCAACGGTCTGTTCACTTCTTACATTGGCATCTAAAATCATTTGGTTCATCTTCACAATATTTCTTTCAAGGGAAAATATTTTTGTTACATTTGCCACCAACTCTGCTCTGAGTGATGCAACATTTTTAGTGGCTTCAACTGCCTGTTCCTTGTAAAAAGCCAATTGTTCTTCAATAGATTTCAAATTCTCAAGCAATTCTTCAGTCTCAGACACCTTCTGATTGAAGTTTGCTGCAGCTTCCTGGAGTTTCAACTCTGAATTCCTGATGATAGATTCATTTAACAAATTCAACTCCAAGTTTCTTGTAGAAACTTCTGCTAAAGATCCTCTATAATGTTCCAACTGCTCTTCAGTATACCTAAGCTTTTGCTGGAGATCTTCCTGGATAAGCAATTTCTCCAAAGATTCTGCCTTAAGAATTTCCAGAAGAGAACCAAGAGAGCATTCCCTCGCCTTCTGTTCAGTCCGTTTTTCTTCTAATTGAAGTGCAGTTGCTTCAAATTCATTCTTCTCATTTTGGTACATTGCATTGAACACAATGTTCTCTTCCATAACAGATTTTACCTGGAAGATTAACACATGTTTGAAAATGAAGTACTCACCACAATTATTTTCTATAAACACCAATAAATATAGTGATTATGCTCACAAATTCAACTAGAAATAATAGATATTAACACACCTGAGAATGGAGTTTCTCTTTATCAGACTTAAAAAGTTGGATAAGATCCTCTATTTCTTTCTTACAACAATCAAGCTGTATAGAAATATCTTCTTTCTCTGTGGCAGCTATCTCAAATGCTTGCTGTAACTCGTTTATCCTTGTCTCATATAATGCATTCACTGCAGAAAGATTCAAGTTATATATGGTTAAACCTTCATTTATAGTTTTAATTTGATCAGACTCAATTTTCATTTGGTCAACAAGATTTTCAAGGTTTTGAACTTTCAAAGCTGCCTCTTCCAATTTGCCTCTCTGAGTTTCTGCAAAACGAGCTGACTCACTAACATGTTTTTCAAAAGTTTTAAGCTGGGTTTCAAGTGCAACTTGCTTTGCAAGCAGTTCTGTGGCATCAACATCTCTCTGCTTGTGTTTCTCAGTAGCTTCAAGCAGCTGAGCTTCTTTTTCTTTAAGACGTGATTCAGTCGCATATTGAAGCTCCAAACCTCTTGAATGTTCATCACTCAACTTTGCTACATGATACGTGAGTTGCTCAATGGTGGCCTCTTTCTCAGCATGGTGGAATTTCAGAGACTCAGAAAGCTCATTAGCTTCGTGCTTTTGGGCTTCCAAATCAATTGTGAGCTTTGAAGTCATTGTAGCCAACAATTCATTTTTGGCAAGTGTTTGTTTACTTCTTAGATTAGCCTCTAATACCTTTTGCTTCATCTCCTCAATATTGCTTTCAAGGGAAATCATCTTTGTTACATTCGCCGCCAACTCTGCCTTAAGCGATGCAACATTTTCAGCGGCTTCAACTGACCTTTCCATGTAAAAAGCTAATTGTTCTTCAACAGATTTTAGATTCCCACGCAATTCTTCAATCTCAGACTCCTTTTGCTTCAAGTTTGCAGTTGCCTCCTGGAGTTTTAATTCTGAATTCTTGATTATAGATTCATTTAATGAATTCAACTCCAAGTTTCTTCCAGCAATTTCAGCTAAAGATCTTCTGTGATGTTCCAACTGTTCTTCTGCATACCTAAGTTTTTGTCGGAGATCTTCTTGGATAAGCAATTTCTCTAGTGATTCTTCAGTCAGTTTTTCTTCTAGTTGGACTATAGTTGCTTCAAATTCCTTCTTCTCATTGTGGTGTATTGCATTGAGAACAATGTTTTCTTCCGTAACAGATTTTACCTGCAACATTAATGCATATTTTAGAAAATGGAGTACTCCTTAGTCCTTACTATTCTTTGCTATACACATACAGTAAGTATATTCAATAATTTAATCTTTTAATATCAGATATTAAAGAGAATTTTATTATGTGCTCAATGAGTAATATACATTCACTCACCTCAGACTGGAGTTTCTCTTTATCAGATTTAAAATGTTGGATAAAACCCTCCATTTCTTTCTTACAACAATCAAGCTGTATAGAAATATCTTTTTTCCCTGCGGCAGCTACCTCAAATGCCTGCTGTAACTCGTTTATCTGTGTTGCATACGACGCATTCACTTCAAAAAGATTCAAGTTATGTTTGGTTAAGCCTTCATTCATATTTTTAATTTGATTGGACTCAGTTTTCAATTGCTGAACCAGATTTTCAAGGTTTTGAACTTTCAAAGTTGCCTCTTCCAATTTGCCTTTCTGAGTTTCTGCAACAAAAGTCGACTCACTAGCATGTTTTTCAAAAGTTTTAAGCTGAGTTTCAAGTGCAACTTGCTTTGCAAGCAGCTCTGTGGCATCAACATCTCTCTTCTTGTGTTTCTCAATAGCTTCAAGCAGTTGGGCTTCTTTTTCTTTGAGACGCGATTCTGTCACAGTTTGAAGCTCCAAACCTCTTGAATGTTCATCAGTCAATTTTGCTACATGAGAGGTGAGTTGCTCAATAGTCACTTCTTTCTCAGCTTGGATGGATTTCAGAAGCTGATTAAGCTCATTAGCCTTGTGCCTGTGGGCTTCCAAATCAACTGTAAGCTTTAAATTTGATGTAGACATCAGTTCATTTTCAGCAAGTATCTGTTCACTTCTTCTATTGGCTTCTGAAACCTTTCTCTTCATCTCCTCGATATTGCTTTCAAGGGAAGCCAGTTTCATTACATTTGCTGCCAGCTCTGCCTTGAGTGATGTGACACTTTCAGTAGCTTCAACTGCCTGTTCCTTCCAAAATGCCAATTGTTCTTCAACAGATTTAAGGTTCCCAAGCAATTCTTGAGTTTCAGACTCCTTTTTCTCAAAGCTTGCTGCTGCTTCCTGGAGTTTCAACTCTGAATTGTTGGTTATAGATTTATTTAACGAATTCAACTCCAAATTTCTTGCAGCAACCTCGGCTAAAGATCTTATGTGATATTCCAACTGTTCTTCAGTGTGACAAAGCTTTTGTTGGAGATCATCTTGCATGATTGATTTCTCAAAAAATTCTGCCTTTAGACTTTTGACAAGCAATTCAAGAGGGCATTCCTTTGCCTTCTGTTCCAGTTGGACTACAGTACCTTCTTCATGTTTTTCCCTATCAATTTTGTATACTTCTCTGAGCACAGTGTTCTCTTCCATGACAGAAGTGACCTGCAATATTACATAATAAGTTAATATTTTAGGAAGCAAATCCCTTTTCCAATATGCTTTGTTGCATACAACATATAAAGCTATCATGCTTATTAATCATGATTGTCATATCAGATTATTTTAACTTTTAAGTAATGTTAGTAGTTTGTAAATGCATATGTCGGATAATATATATCTGCTCACCTGAGACTGGACTTTGTCTTCGTCGAACTTAAGAAGTTGGATGAGATCGTCCATTTCTTTCATAGAATGACGAAGTTGCATAGATATACCCTCTCTCTCTGCGACAACTGCATCAAATGCTTCCTGCATCTCATTTATTTTTTTTTCATATGTTACTATCTTCTCATTGAGTCTCAGATTATGTCTGGTTAAATCATCATTCAGAGTTCTCACTTGATCAGATTCAGCTTTCAATTGATCAATAAGTCCTTCCAGATTTCGTATTTGGGAAACTGCCACTTCCAATTTGCGCTTTTGAGTTTCTTCAACAAGAGCCGACTCACTAGCATGTTTTTCATAAACTTGCAATTGCATTTCAAGTGCATCTAGATTCTCAAGCAGTTCCGTAATTTTTATATCTCTCTGCTTGAGTTTCTCAGTAGCTTCATGCAGTTGGGTTTCATTGTCTCTGTAACGAGATTCAGCTGCACATTGAAGATCCAAGCCTCTTGAATGTTCATCAGTCAACTTTAGCACTCGACAGGTAAGTTGTTCAATCATAGATTCCTTCTCAGCATGGATAGATATCAACAGCTCATTAAGCTCACTGACTTTGTGTTCATTAGCTTCCAAGTCCTCCTTGAACTTTGTATTTAATGTAGCCAACAGCTCATTTTCAGCAAGTGTCTGTTCACCTCTTAGGTTGGATTCTGAAATTTTTTGCTCGAGCTCCTCTACTTTGTCTTCAAAATAATGCAGTCTTATTGCATTCTCCCTCAAGTCTGCCTCTAGTGAAGCAGAATTCTGAGCAGCTTCAATTGCCTCTTCCTTGCGAAATGATAATTGTTCTTCCGCAGATTTTAACCTCACAAGCAACTCTCTAGCTTCAGACTCCTTTTGCTTGAATCTTGCTGCTGCTTCCTTGATTTGCGATTCCGAATCCTTGACTAAGTATTCATTTAAAGAGTTCAACTCCAAGTTTCTTGAATGAACTTCTGCTAGGACGTTTTTGTGTAGCCCAAATTGTTCTTCAGCGTAGGTAAGCTTTTTACTTAGTTCTTCATGCACAAAGGATTTATCAGACAATTCTACTTTAAGCCTTTCCACAAGAGAATCAAGATAGAACTCCCTTCCCTTCTGTTCACTCAGGTCCTTTTCCGACTTCTCAATATTTGCTTCAAGTTCCTTTTTCGTATTTTGGTACATTTCATTAAGCATAATGTTCTCTTCCAGGATAGAGTTTACCTGCAGCACTACTCCCTATTTCAGAAAACAATCTTTCATGCAATATGCTTTTGTGTACACACATGAAATGCATAAAATAAAGCTCATAAATAGCATATAGCTAGGAGTGGCAACGAGTCAGGTACCCGTAGTTTCACTCACTACCCGAACCCGACCCGAGATACATTACCATTACCCAAACCCGACCCGAACTTGGGTCGGGTATCCTATTATACAACCTGACCCCGACTAGGGTACTTAAACGGGTAGTACTCGAGTAGGAGAAGATAAATGGGAGCGGCTGAGGCTAGAGCTTGAGCGGCTGGAGGTTGGACGGCGGGCGAGTGACTGGAGCAGCGGGACGCTAGAGCAGGCTGCGGGCGAGCGATTGGCGGCTGGAGAGGGCCGCTGGAGTTGCCGGAGGCTGGAGCGGGCTGCGGCGAGCGAGCGGCTGGAGGCTGGAGAGGACTGCTAGAGCTGCCGGAGGCTGGAGCGGGTTGTGGCGAGCGGCTGGAGGTTGAAGAGGGCCGCTGGAGCTGCCGGAGGCTGGAGCAGGTTGCGGCGAGCAGCTGGAGGCTGGAGAGGGCTACGGGCGAGCGGTTGGAGTATGGAGAGAGCCGTTGGAGCCGCCGGAGGGCTCGAGCGGGCTGCGGGCGAGCGGCTGGAGGTTGGAGTGGTGGAGGTTGGAGAGGCTGCCGACGAGCGGCTGGAGTGGGTTGCGAGCAAGCAATGAGCGGCTGGAGGCTGAAGGCTTGAGCGGCTGGTGAGGCAGCTAGGGTTCGTGAAATCGGGAGGAGGAGAATGACCGAATTAGTGATATTATGAAAATTGGGTTCGGGTTTCGGGTACCCGGGGTCTTAAACCCGAACCCGACACGAGTAATATACCTGAAACCCATACCCAACCCATTAAGTTAAACGGGTACCCAAACCTAATTTAAATGGGTCGGGTCGGGTATTGCCACCAATGTTGTCAAAAATGCGTTCCGGGTATTAGGATCTTCCGATCCTCCAACCCAAATTAGCTAAACCGTTTCGGAACATATGTAGGATCTAAAATAGAGTAGGATCTTACGATCCCACGATCTGAGTCTTGGGATCCGGTAGGATCTTACGATCCCACCAATTCTACTTGATCTTAAGTTAATAGGTAAAAAAAGTTTAGATTTGATTACTATTATACCAAAAATTAATAATTTATTATGACAAAAGTCTTAAATTGATATGTGATGCAATTACTTATCTTTAATTGTGATCATTTACTTTTTTTTTTGACAAACACTCATCAACTTATGCTTCTTATCATCTACAACTATATTTGGCTACTTTAACTATTTATTAGAATCAACATTGAAATCTTTATCATTGTTATTTTTATTGTTATTACCATATATATCTTTATCTTCATTATTTTTCGTGCTTTTATGTTATTGTTATTAGTTTCATTGTACACTTTTGTTGCATCCATCTTTTGCTTGATTCCAATCATTATCACCTAATAAATATTTAATTTCATAGTTTTACAAGATATATATTAATTTTTTTATTATTTATTAGAATATTTATTATACTCTTTAAGTCTAATTAGATGAATATATTTTAAAAAATATATTTTAGGTGATTTGGTAGGATCTTACGATCCCACCGATTCTACTTGATCCTAAGTTAATAGGTAAAAAAAGTTTAGATTTGATTACTATTATACCAAAAATTAATAATTTATTATGACAAAAGTCTTAAATTGATATGTGATGCAATTACTTATCTTTAATTGTGATCATTTACTCTTTTTTTTTGACAAACACTCATCAACTTATGCTTCTTATCATCTACAACTATATTTGCCTACTTTAACTATTTATTAGAATCAACATTGAAATCTTTATCATTGTTATTTTTATTGTTATTACCATATATATCTTTATCTTCATTATTTTTCGTGCTTTTATGTTATTGTTATTAGTTTCATTGTACACTTTTGTTGCATCCATCTTTTGCTTGATTCCAATCATTATCACCTAATAAATATTTAATTTCATAGTTTTACAAGATATATATTAATTTTTTTATTATTTATTAGAATATTTATTATACTCTTTAAGTCTAATTAGATGAATATATTTTAAAAAAATATATTTTAGGTGATTTGGTAGGATCTTACGATCTTACGATCCGATCCTATGTTTCGATCCTACAAAGACTTTATTGTTCCTAGCTAGGATCTTGATCCTGACAACTTTGATTGCCACCCCTACATATAGCTATATTATGTTATTTTAAATAACATTTTAGCTTGAATATAATGGACACTGTTATTCACTGACCTGTGACTGAAGTTTCTCCATATCTGACTTAAGAAGTTGCATGAGATCCTCCTTTTCTTTCTTAGAATAAAGAAGCTGCATGAATATGTCCTCCTTCTCTGTAATAGCTGAATTAAATGCTACTTGCAACTTGTTTATTTTTGCCTCATATGCTAAAAGCTCCTCACTAAGAGTCAGGCTATGTGCTTTCAAACCTTCATTCTGTGTTTTGAACTGATCAGATTTGATTTTCAATTTCTCAACAAGTCCTTCCAGATATTGTATTCTTAGAGCGGCCATTATAATTTTGTCCTTCTGAGTTGCTGATTCAATAGCTACTTCACTAGCTTGTTTTTCATAAATTATCAATTGAGTTTCAAGTGCAAATATCTTCTCATGTAGCTCTACAGCTTTTAGATCCCTAGGCTGTTGTTTCTCAATAGCTTCATGCAACTGGGCTTCATTTCAATTTCAGATTGGAGCTCCAAGCCTCTTGAGTGTTCATCAATTACCTTTGCAACATGAGAAGTTAGTTGCTTAATAGTTACCTCCTTCTCAGCATTGGTTGATTTCCAAAACTCATTGAGTTCATTAGTTTTGCCACAATGAAATTCCAACTCCCCAATGAGATGTGTATTTGATGTAGATGATCGCTCATGTTCACCAATCATCTGTTCAGCTCTTAGATTTGCTTCTGATATTTGTTGTTTAAGCTCCTCAACTTTGTTTTCAAGAAAAATTAGTTTAATTTCATTTGATTCCAACTCTGCCTTAAGTGAAGCAACATTTTCTGTAGCTTCAACAGCCTGTTCCTTAGAAAACTCCAATTGTTTTTCAAGAAATTTTAATCTCTCTAGTAATTCTTTAGCTTCAAACTCCTTTTTGTTGAAATGTGTTGCAGCTTCCCTGAGTTTCAATTCTGAATCCTTAACCAAATATTCGTTCAAGGAATTCAGCTCCAAGTTTCTTTCATTTATTTCCTCCAAATCCTTTCTCTGACTTTCCAACTGCTCTCTGAAAAATCTTAGCTTTTGTTCAAGCTTGTCATGCATAACAGATTTCTCAAACAATTCTGCTGTAAGGCGTTCCAAGACAGAATTAAGAGAGAATTCCCTTGCCTCCTGTTCACTTAATTTTTCTTCCAATTTTGCACTAGTGGCTTCAAGGTCTCCCTTTGCATTATGGTACATCTCCTTAGCTTTGACATTATCTTCCATTAAAGAGGTTATCTGAAAAAAAAATTCCAATTTAATACAAAAAAGTGGTTGCCCAAAGATGCTGTGTTACACAAATGTTGAATGAAATACAAGAAGTCATGCACAAAACTTGCAAAAATTTTTAGAACTTGTGTTAGATGCACATGATTAAGAAAATGAATAGATTTACTTGCGTCTGGAGTTTCTCTTTATCCGAGTGAGGCAGTTGCATGAGATCCTCTATTTCCTTCTTAGCTGCATTCTCTGTAACCGCTGTTTCAAGTGCTATTTGCAACTCATTTATCTTAGTCTCATATGCGCCCAGCCCCTCAGATAGAATCAAGTTCTGTCTGGCCAATCCTTGATTCTCACTTTTTAATTGATTTGATTTGCTTTCCAATTCTTCAACAACTCCTTCTAGATTCTGTATTTTGAGAATTGCCTCTTCCAGTTCACCCTTTTGAGTTGCTGCGACAACAGCTAATTCTGTAGCTTGTTCTTCGTAAGTTTTGAACAGAGTTTCCAGTGCAAGCAACTTATCATGCAGTTCGTTGGCTTCGATATCACTCTGCTTGTTTTTCATAGTAGCTTCATGCAACAAGGCTTCTTTTTCCTTGATACGAGATTCAAGTCCAAGTTGGAGCTCCATGCCCCTTGAATGTTCTTCAGTCAATGTTTCAATAATGTTAGCATGTGATGCGAGTAGCTCAACAGTAGTCTCCTTTTCAGCGTGGATGGATTTCAACACCTCATTAAGCTTATTGACCTTATGCTGATGATATTCCAACTCTTCCTTGAGCTTTGAGTTTGATGTACCCAACAAATCATTTTCAAAAAATACATGTTCAATTCTTAGATTGGCTTCTGAAGCCTGTTGCTGAAGCTCCTCAACATTGTTTTCAAGAGAGACCACTTTCAGTGCATTTGCAGCCAGCTCTGACTGGAGCGAAGTGATAACCTCAGTGGATTCTAGTGCCAGATCCTTATAAAGTGCCAACTTTTCTTCAAGAGATTTTAACTTTTCAAGCAGCTCTTTAGATTCTGACTCCTTTTGCTTGAAACGTATAGCTACTTCCTGAAGTTTCAATTCTGAATCCCTCACCAAAGATTCATTCGTTGTAGTCAAGTCCAAGTGTCTAGTAGTAAATTCCTCCAAAGCCTTTCTCGGATGTTCCAACTGTTCCTTGGCATATCCAAGTTGCTGATCTAGTTCTGCTTCCGCATAAGTCTTCTCACACATCTGTGCCTCAAGATTGTCCACAAGAGAAGCAAGAAACAATTCCCTTTCTTTCAGTTCCTTAATTTTTGCCTCAAATTGGACTAAAGTTGCTTCAAAGTCACTTTTTTCCTTTCTGCACTGTTCATTAAGCATGTTGTTCTCTTCCATTACAGATTTTATCTGCAAAATTGCATCCTGTTTTAGTTGAAAAGTAAGAAATTGTGCTCCTGACTTGCAGTTTAACAACGATCCGATGAAACAAAAAAATATATTGATAGGATTGAATTTATTTTCATATTCCCCAAATCAAGGTAATTACCTAGATTTCTTTGGTACCTTCTTTAAATATACATAACATACCTTGATTTCTTTGCATTTAGTACTAGATAGAGGTAGGTCTTTCTCCCTCAATTCATGTTGATTAGAGATGAAAATTAAACCTGGGTCATTTGGGTATGCAATCCATTATAGTGGATTTGGATACCTGATTATAAATATGGGACAAGTTCAAGTTTTATATGTCAAGTTCAGGACTAGTTTGAACCTTAAAGTGCGGGTTCCCAGTACTCATTGGTTAAAATAGAAATAAATTTATATTTTTATTCTAAATTCTTAATCAATTAATATTAAAAATAATTATATATAAATATCATTATTTTTAATTTATAAATTCATATTTTATAGAATAACTTGAGATGAAAATTTCAATTAAGCTAGATTTGATAGGATTTGGCTACTCGTGGGTACTGGCTACTTGTTTAAATATTCAAGTCAGGTTTGGAACTTTGGATTACAGAATAGGTGCCTAAATTAAGTTTTTAGCAAGTATAAGGTATCGATTTGGGTACGGTTTAGGATAAAAAATCCGTCGCTATTCCTAAATCTATTCACTTGTTCATGCTTTATGTGTTTTTAATTTAATTCCTTCCTGTTAATAAGTAATGACAATTGATTGTTCTTCTCTAAGTATTCTCATCCAATTTCTTTAATCTTTCTCTATGTTAGGGTCTAGTTATCTTTTATCTTCTTTCATAAATATTAAAAGCAGCAATCACATTACCTATTTTATAATAATCAATTAACTACATACTAACGTTCATAGTTAAAAAGTTTATTTAGCAAAAACATTTTATTTTATTTACGTTCTGATAAATGTTTATGTTTTAAATAACTTTACTTAAAATATAGTTATGTTTAGACTAAAACTAAATCATGGTTTCTCTTAATTAGAGTAATGTTTAATTAGTATTATACTAATCAAATAATAAAAAGATAAAATTCAAATTACCTGAAATTCTAATAATATTTTATTTATATTAGGATAATAAATTTATTTACTTTTAATAAATTAAACTTGTGATCTAATTATGTTACCATATAAACAAAATAAATCGAGCTTCCTCCTAATTAGATTAATGTTTAATAAGAATTATAATAATGAAATAATTAAAATTAGAGTATTTTTATTAGCAGAAAAGTTTTATAATAAGTTATTTACTATTTGATCGTGGTTACCTTCATTTTTAATAATATTAATTTATAAATTAATTATATTATGACAAAAACTAAAATCAGTCATTATTGTATAAGAGATAATTAATTCTTAATTTTTATTGTAGCATTAGTGAGTTATATAATATGTATGCACTGTCTAATTTTAGTCTTATTAATAACACTTCTTTATGTAAGTGAAATATTAATAGATAGTGATTAATAATATTTGCTAATTTATAGCTACTGAATATATATTACAACTAAAAGTGATTTAAGAGGGTATGTGGATGAGTTGAAAAATGTAACTAGAATATGAGATGTGTTTTAAATTTTTTTTTTTTTTGTAGATTGCTTAGTTGTTAATGTCTTATACAAGTTTTAAAGTACCATCCATACCGAGCAGTATGGTTGATATATACTAGTTCTAACATTAGTACACAGAGCATTACTATATTTTATATACTATTTACATATTTATATGTATATAATGTATGTATACCAATACAATGGTTACATGCGAGTTCATATCAACCTAACTCAAGACTAGTACATTCGTATAGATCAAGGTTTAAAATACTAGTCTTAATAGTCCATGGTCGGAATGGTGGATACCAATACATGGTACTGATGGTATTGGCCATAATTTAAAACAATTTTAAAAACCGGTCTGAACCAGCTTGTTTTTCCATTTCGAATTGGTTTGACGAAGGAACGGAACGAAATAGCATAGGAGCGAACAAGAGAAGGAGAAGGAGAGAGGAGTAGAAGGAGGAGGAGAAGAGGAGAGGAAAAAAGAGAGGAAAGAGAGGAAGAGGGAAAAGAAGGGGAAGAAGAGTAGGCGGAGTAGGGGAAGCAAGTGAGTGGAGTGACAGGGATGGCTAATGCGAGCGGGCAACAGTGGACATAGGTCTTTTTCTTTTTCTTCTTTCTAGTCCTCTTCTTTCTTCTTCCTCTTTCTTTCACTACTCTGCTCGGTTCCACCGAGATTTCAACTAGTATTACTAGTATGTATTAGTCCGATCATCCACTGGTACAACCAGTCAGACCGGCAGTTCGAATCTTGATTTAAAGTATAGGTTTAAGCTAGTGTGTTGGTCTTACAAATACTCAGACAAGCATCAAAATTATTTATTTGGTATTTTGTGTATCAAATGTGAAAAGCTATTTGATAGCGTACGTGAAATGCTTTCTTGGTATGGTTTGATCACTAACATTACCATTGCCTTGGTGCATAACAAACACCAGGTAAGATTTTTTACAAAATTAAAAGAGTTGGTTGATTTTAACACTATGAGCGAGATTTGTTCACATGATTAAAGCTGGGCAAATTTCAATAATTTATAAAATCAAGTGACTAGTAAGTTGAACTTTTGTAGAAACTAAAATTTCTCAGCATCCACTTTATCTGCATACAAAAGTTGGAGATCCACTGACCTGTAAATGGAGTTCCTCTTTGTTAGAGTTATGCAGTTGACTGAGATCCTTCATTTCATACTTACAAGAATTAAGCTGCATCAAGGTATTTTCTTTTTCCATGATAACCTCATTGAGTGCTACTTTTAACTCATTCATTTTTGTATCATATGCAACAAGCTCCTCAAAAAGACTCAGGTTACTTCTGGCTAAATCTTGATTCTCACTTTTCAATTGATCATACTCATGCTTCAATTGATGAAGGGAGCCTTCCATATCTTGTAATTTGGAAAGTGCCTCTCCCAGTTTCCCATTCTGAGCGGCTGATTCATTAGCTTGCTTTTGATAAGTTTTTAACTGAGATTCAAGTTCGAGAAGCTTCTCAGATAGCTTTCTGGCTTCAGAATCCCTCTGTTTATGCTTCTCAACAGCTTCGTGAAGCTGGTTTTTATTTTCCCTGATAGTAGCCTCCTTTTCGTCTTGGATAAATTTGAGTAACTCATTAAGCTCATTGACTTTGTGCTGATGAACTTCCAACTCTTTCCTTAGATTTGAGTTTGATGTTGTCAACAACTCATTATCAGAAAGTGTTCTTTCACCTTTCATATTAGCTTCTGAGACCTTTAGCCTAAGCTCCTCAATAGTGTTTTCAAGAGAAACCATTTTCGTTGCGTTAAACCTCAACTCTGCATTAAGTGATGTAACGTTCTCAGAAGCTTCAGCGTATTGTTCCTTATAAAATGATAATTGTTCTTCTAGAAATTTTAACTTCTCTTGTAGTTTTGTAGCTCCAAATTCCTTCTGCTTCAAGTTTGCTGCTGCATCCTGGAGTTTCAATTCTGTCTCCCTGACCAAACATATATTGAATGAGTTCAACTCCAGATTTCTTGCAGCAATTTCCTCTACAACCTCTCTGTGATGTTCCAACTGCTCTGTCAAGTGCCCAAGCTTTCCCAGTAACTCTTTCTCCTGAAAACTTGAAGACTGCATTTCTTCTCGAACACTTGAAGACTTCATTTCTTCTCGCACACTTTCTCTTTCATCCCTTAAAGAATTCAGCTCATTCTGCAATATCAGAATTCGATTTTCAGATTTGTAAATTAGTTCCTCTTGAACCTTAGACAAGTCTTCAAATATTTTTCTTTCTTCAAATGCTGAATTGAGGAGATTTGTTAACTCGCTTTCCTTTTCATTTGCAGCTGTTTCAAGAGTCGCTGAATGTGCTTGGCATGCTTCATGTTCTGTGACAAGTTCAGAAACCTTCATTCTGTATATATTTGATTCATCACTAACATCTTTATGTTTTGCCTGTGTAATGCTGAGTAGTTTCTCAAGTTCCTGTCTCCGGCAATTAGAAGTATTTAGTAATATTTCCAATTCTTCAACTCTCTTTTCAGTATCTTCTGCTCTCAAACGTGATGAATTAATCAAGTCTTCCAGTTCAAGACTGTGGTTATGTGTTAGAGCAGCTTGTTCCTCATGCTCTACACACGTTTTGAGGAGATCATTTAGCTCCTTCTCAAGTTCTGTGTTCCTTAAAGACGACTTCTTTAAAGAATATTCTAATTGATCAATTCTATCTTCATAATTTTTAAAACGACGTCTCAATAGTGAGTTCTCTTCATCTATTTCTTTCCACAAAGTAGTTAGCAGAGTTATTTTCTCATTGAGTTCCTTTATTTCATTCATTGCACCAAGATACTTGGTCTCTGTAATATTTATTTGTTCCTCGAGCTCCATATTCCTCTTCTCACTGAATTCCATTTTCATCTCATCTTCCTTTACTTGTGCTCTACTAACCTCTTCCGTTGAAATTGATGCCTGAACTAGGCCTTCTATCTCAAGGTTTCTATTAGTAGCAGCTAATGTGGCTGTTCTAGATGTGTGATGGAGTTGCTCAAGCAGTTCCAACTTTTGTTCAAGCTCTTCTTTGTATAATGCTTGTGAGAGAAGTGAGTTTGCTTTCTGAAAGTCCTGATTATCCTGCTTTATTTTGGCCTCCAATTGTCTATTTATTTCCTCATTCTCTAGCAACTTTTTGCGAAGATCTGTTACAGTGATCTCAAGGGTGGCTTTTTCTCTGTTCAAGTCAGACAAATCATTTTTTAAACTTGACGTCTGCATTTCTTGGTTCTTGAAGCAAGCTTCAACTGCTTCCATTTCCTTCATCTGTTCTTGAAGCTTATTTTCTAGTACCTCCAAATCCACAAGCTTTGATTGGAGATCTTCATTTGAAGCAGAAAGCATTGTTTCTGTCTGCTCTTCAGAAACCTTATGGAGGTTTAGTTCTTCAGTCAGTGTATATATGTAAGCATCTTGAGAAGCAACTTTCTGCTCTAGTTCAGTTACTTTTGATTTTAAAGTTTCCAAATTCTCCTGAGACATTGATAAGTTCAATGAAGTAAGTTGAAGAGTTTCTTCAATCTGCCGTTTCTCTGCAATCTCACCATGTAGTTCACTCAACTCCTTCTGTACGTTACTGATTTGATCTTCCATCTTCCTTGGATTCACATGTGCCAATTCCAAATCTGCTTGTGAAGTACTATGTTTACTTACTTCTTGGAGTTTATGAAGTTCATCAACTGAAGACATCGCCTCTTCTTCAAGAGCCTTTATTCTTTCCTTTGAGCTATCCAGTTCGATAGACAAGGCAATAAATGATTCTCTTGTATCACTAAGCTGCTTATCCTTCAATTCGGTAGCTTTTAGTGTTTCCTGAACCAATTTAAGTTGAAAATTATACTTCTCTTCAGCTTCTAACATCTGATTTTTCATCAACTTCTGACCAAGTTCAAGTTCTTCACAATACTGGCTTATGTCCACCAGTTTCTTGTTTGCTTGATAAATATCATAATTTACCGAGGCTTTTTCATCTTCTGACCTTTTCAAATTTCCAAGGACTGATTCAAGTTGAAGCTCAAGTTCTTTGATCTTCTCTTTCATTTGTATAAAATTGACATTTGCGTCCGAAGTTTCTAGCCCATGATCAACTGTGTGTGAGGTCTTGTCCACTTCCGCTGTTGCCTTAAGCAGGTGAGGGTTTTCTTCTACATCCTCCAATATTTCCTTCTCTACATTTATAAATTCCCCGTCTGATGATGTTTCCTCGTCATTTTTTTTGTTTATCTGCGAGTCTGTATTGCCACTCAGACTTGGATTTTCATTGTCTTCTACCTGCAGATTAGAATAGTCAGAAAAAACAAATTGCACGTATCGAGGAAAATGACTAGTAGGATATCAGGGATCTCTCTTGCTTAAATCCCAGTGATTCAAGTTCAATTTGAAGTCTGAGTTCATTACATGGATATGCCATTTCCAAATAATCAGATATGAAAATTCAAAATCTAGGGACTTTTGGACATTGTATATGGCATGCCAAAGTCACGGAAATATGAACTCATCTAAGCCTGAAGTCGGCAAAAATTTTGAAATTTTGTTTGGCATAGATTGGCATGACTAAGCTTCTGGATGTAGGATTATCAAGTTCAGAACTTCTTGGTAAGAGAACAAAAAAACTCATGAAATTGAGGCAGCAAGACTCATGAAATGTGATAGAAACCCCTCAACCGTCACCGGCGAGAATCGTGCAAAGCACGCCCAAAGTAGAAAATACAAGACACTTGACATCTCCTAAATTCAACCCTAGGCCCTTATTTATACTTTCCCCTCGCACCCTTTCCCTTCACACCCTTTCCTCTCACACCCTTTTCCCTCGCACCCTTTCCCTTCACACCCTTTCCCCTCTAAAGGTAATGGGCCTAACAACTAATGATAATTGGGCCCGTAACAAAATGATATGCATCTTGCATCAATTTGTTGTCGACTTTTTTACTGTCAGGAGAACACGGCCTACAAGCTAGTAATATTTCTTGAAGAGCCAAAAAATGATGAATGACTAAAGAGTAGATGAAATATTTACTTATCATAATTTTGCCCGTTACTTTTATAGGCATCTCAAATGATTGTAAAAAAGATTTTTTAAAATAAGTAACTTAACATAAACCATCAGCAATTAATTTAAAAAACATAGCAAGACATGCGGAAGCCAAATTTCTTTATGAGACTGCAATTAGAATACTACAAGAAATTCATTCAACCTGTAAATAAACGTAACTTATTTTCCTTTAGTAGGAATGACTTTCTGCACTCCAAGCTCATTTAACCAGGCAAGTAAAGCATATCAAGGTAAAGTTTACATGACCTCCTTTTCCACCTAAGCATATAACACTATAAATCTAATGGCACAACATCTCGTAAACATAATGGCGCAATATATCATAAACACACATGAATACGCCAATAAACATATTTATTAGCTTTAATTTAATAGGTTTAGTTTCAATCAAAGTTCACAAAACCGATCAGGAATAGTGTACCGGTAACCAGTTCAAATAAACCGATACAAACTAGAAATATAGGTCGGTTCAGACGATTATTTGAAACCATAGTTTCCATTGCCATATCAGTCCTAAATAAGGCATAGGGAACGCAGGGTAACAATCAATCAAAAGCTGCTGAAATTTATTAGCATAACGTATATTTCAGAATTTAAAGCCATTATGCAAATTATTGCAACAACATCTAAACTTCCACAATGATGTATATTTTAGAATTAAATGCATGATGTTCATTACTGCAGCAACATCTAGACTTCCATAGTTTCTAAAATAAAGACGCAAAAAACTTTTAAGAAGGAAATTATTACACATGTATTGGCTTCTCCCGACAGCTTCACTTCGATCCTGACCAAACTTGCTTGCAAGTCATCAGCCATTTATTCTGAAGTCCCTATGAGTATTGGATACGCATGACTTCAACTTGTGAAACAAGATAAAATATCCAAGACTCTCAACAATATATAAACAAATAAATCTACTTAAGTGGCTACCTATCACATTTTCTCAAAAACAAAAAAGAGTAACATCTCGAATAATTTCTTACGAGCGCATCAAAACTAGTAACTCATACCTGACAGAAGCACTACTTTCAAGTTGCAAATTGCCTTGTGGAGCCTTCCATGCACGAAATCTGCAGCATTATGTTTTGATGATATAATCTAAGATATAAAGTAGAAGGTTCTTACATCGCAAGTTTCATCTCTGAGCCAATTTAGTGAACTGAGAGAACCATCGGGTTCATTAATTCTTCCGGCCCACTGCTGAAAACAGTTAAACCAGAATTCGATCTGCTAAACCAAGGTTAGACTACAAGTCAGTCTGCTTTTGCGAGCATATCAGATGCGTCATCAAGAAGTATAAATTATTAATTCTCACAAGAGGACTCGCTAATCGCAGTAGAAGCATGAACACTAAGGATCGCTTGGCTCAAAAAATCCAAGAATATCGATCTTATAAAGAAGCAGAAGCCCCAAAAAAGATTCGATCACACGATTTATCATCCAAAAGCCGAGCGTTTAGGCAAAACCATTGATCTGCTTTTTGACGGCGACCAAATCGAACCATTACGACTAGTAATCGCAACCGAAAGTGGGACGAACAAAAGGTGCATACCAAAGACACGAGATCAATCGTATTCGGAGGCGTGACTCGGCAAGATCGAGCGATACGGCGACGGAAATCGAGGTGATTCAGGTGAATGAGTTCAAAGCGACTCCGTTCGTGCCTCCGATTAGTTGGCAAGGGACAGAGGAGAGGGAATCTTTGTCCGAGAGGAAGCTCGATGGGGCCCGCTTGGGTTCGGTTACCGCCATTCCGCCATCCGGTGTGGTAACCACGGCGATCATGCATGCGTTGTGAATCTTGTGATCCTTTTCAGAGTGCATTGCAATGACAAATATGACCTCCAAGGAGGCTGCGCCGCCGGTTTTCTTTTCGCCAAAGAACGATGGTTGATCTACCATTCCATGACGAAAATGCCCTCCGGAAGCATTAAACAATTAGTACGTTAGAAATACCCGATGCCGAGGGCAAAAATGTGATTTTACTGCTTTTCAAATTCGAATATGCAAACCCAACACCGGTTTGCGCTGTAGCAGCTGCGGATGGGCAGTTGGGTAACACACCAAGCAAGCATTGGGAGGAGTGGGCCACCGCGGGTGGGGGCCGCGGAGAGGAATCGAAAACAAACCGACCACAACGACCCTCACACAGTTGGTGGCGCAAGCTGTTGGCTTTCCGGCCTCCCAACGCACCAATGTAACCCCCCACGTTTTCCTCCCTCCTTTTGCTCTGTCCACTCCACAACGCAAAGTTTCTTCTACCGCTAATCTGACCTTTCCTCTGCTTTTTCTTTGCTACGCAACGTCGCAACGCAAGTGCCAACAACGCTGCTTCCCACTTCATCCACATCGCTGTGACGTAAATTTTCCGCACATTGGATGATTACTCCAACAGTGATGAGGAGGATTTCACATTCATCAACAAGTGGCTGCGGCCGCCCCGTGTTTCTTTCTTTTTTTTTTTTCTTTACTACTGACTTGGCAGAGGTTCCAGTTGACATGGATTCTTTGAAAATGAAATTGATATTTTGAAAGTGGGGAGGAGATGAGAAGCACAGCACTGGTATTGATTTGGATAGTGACAAGAATGAAATTAATCGGAGCAAGACAAAAATATTTAATAAAATTTTTGATTTTGTATTGGCAAAATATTAACACTGTCCTTAATTCATGAGACTGTGGCGATAGAATCGCTTCAGCCTAGAACTTTACTGAATCAAATTTCTGTTCTGAACCGAAGTTGAAGAATACAAAAGAGCTAAGCCAAATCTTTTTCTTTTTAATTTGAATTGTTGGGTACAACAGTAAAGCAAAGTTGACCTGGGGAATATTTCAGTTGATATTAAAGTGAAATCTAGCTATATTTTTTATAATGAAAATGCTAATTAAATCACACCGGACAAGAAGAGAGGAAAGATAAAAAACAGAGCATGTTCATGATCAGCTTTAGAGAAAGGAAAAGGATAATTAAAATTGTTGCTGGATGGATGCATGTCGTGCTGACAGATACAGCAAGCCTCGCCAGTCTGGCATGGGCGTGCATGATGACCGAGCATTGACCCACAGCACGTCTGAACAAAATTTCTGCACCGGACCCTTTCTTTTCGAAAGATGAAAAAGTGGTCAAAATTCCACCCAAATAAAAAAAATATTAGGATCATCTATGCATTTTAAGCTATCTAATAGTACTAATATTATTATGAATAAAATTTTTTATAATAAAAAATTAGATTTTTAAAATCGTAGAATTCTATGCTACAACAATATGCTAGAATTTTATGATCTTAAAATCCTAATTTTCTTATCGTGAAAAATTTTATTCACAATAATATTAATACCGTTAAATAGCTTAGAATGCGTAAATTATCATAGTTTTTTTTTTAAAATGCTATGATAAAATTTTGGCCACTCTTCTTATTTTCGAAAAAGAAAGAGCCCCACAAAGGGCATTTTCTCCCTCCTTGGAATGGAATGGCAAGAAAG
Source organism: Costus lasius (assembly GCA_027563935.2). Classification (NCBI taxonomy): domain Eukaryota; kingdom Viridiplantae; phylum Streptophyta; class Magnoliopsida; order Zingiberales; family Costaceae; genus Costus; species Costus lasius. The sequence goes on along the minus strand of CM050448.1, from coordinate 122,552 downwards.
TCACCTACCATCGATTTAACATAAGACATATAAAATATTTTCTTTATGAAGATTGAAGATAATAATTTTATTTAGGGTATTTGATTATAAGAAAAAATATATATATAACTAGGACTCTTTAATAAGGCCTTTATGATAAATTTTTATATTTTTATTTTTACTGGAAAACCTAGCGCACGAGGATGAGGGTGCCAAGGTGGCTTTGTGCCTCAAATCATATTTTAATTAAAAAAATCATATTATATTATTAAACTATCACTACTTGAGTTTACAGAGAATGTTAGGGCTTATATGTAATAATGAATTATTAAGTGTCTCAATTTTCTTATGTGGATTAGTGTTAGGCCCAGGCTCAGGCCCAACCACCAGCCCAACTCCACCTCTTCCAAGCGGATCGGGTTTGCAGGCTAGCTGGTAGGCGTGGATTAGCAAAGCTCCATTTGGAACTAGCTTACGGGTGACACTAGGGCTACAGTCCTAGCAGCGTCCGCCCGTGTTCGAGAGTAGTGGTGCGATCGTGAATTGGGCGGCGCCTGTCCCCCCCCCCCCCCCCCCCACTCTCTCTCTCCCTCGATCATCCTCCTCTCCCTTCGTCGTCGAGCGGTCATCTGGCAAACGGGGGTCCCTAGTGGCGGCGGCGGCTTCTTGTGTACCGGGTGGTGTGGGCGTGGCGGTCTCTGACTCGTCGAGGCGAGTAGCTAGGTGACCACATCGGATAAGCTGAGGAGCACGTCAGGGACGCGCCTGGACCTGCAGTTTTGACCGCTTAGCCCATACATGGGCGTGCTTGGGTGCGAGTTAAACATTGACTCACTTGTAAACATTTAAAATTTTATTTATGTAATTCAGGGCGTGACAGCTTGGTATCAAAGCCAGTGTCTGCACATTCCAACTTGTACATCGACATTGTACACATATTAGTAGCAGTGATCATTACGAGGATCACAGATGACCACAACATCAAGGTGCTAGTGGAGACTGTCAAATATGAGAGCTTCGCTCAAAAGATATTTATAGAGTTGGATTCGTCCAACAAGAGCCTCACAGCTCAGCTTACTCATCTCCCTAGCGGAGACACATACATTTTGGAGGTCGCATGGCTGAAACGCTTTACCGCGGCTTCTATATCATTGATCGAGGCCAGTGGTGGGCATGGGACTGTCTTGCGATGACATGTCCCGAAGGGCAGTCGATGGTAGCTAGAGGACGATCGTGCAACGATGTGTTCCAGATACCAGTCGACGATATCATAGGACTGTCGTGCGACGACTTATCCTAGAGAGCAGTTGGTGGTGGTCAGGGAACAATCATGCAACGAGGTGTCTCGGACACTAGTTGATGTTGACTCTGGGGATGTCGTGCGATGACATGTGTTGGAGTGTATGCCCTGAGACCTACTTTTGGTTCATCTTTGTACTACTTGACTCTGATATTTATATATCATTTTGGCATTGTCATTATCATTGTTTGTTTACATATGCGATTGTGTACTTACATGATAATGTCCCTGGAGACAGATTGGATATGTGCTCAAATGATTGTCCCCAGTCAATGTATCTTAGTGGATATGGGATAGCTATGATACTTGATAGACTGATATATGGGCTGATTAGGCATGAGGTACTAACGCAGACATATGTGTATATCAGTGGTGGATATACTGGACCGACCCGCTGTGAGGTTATAACTTGGTGTCATGAGTTATTCTCACAAGTGACAGGAGATGCATTGATCCCTTGACTTGAGGTCATTGGCCGTTGATGCATTGTATTTACACCATATTTTGCCTATATTTTAGATCACATTTTTAGCTTATTTGCATGATTTTGTGCTTATTCCGATGCTTTTACTTCACTTTGCATAGAATCTTCACTTTTCTTAGTTTTTATGAAAATGTAGGTAAAATCACCCAAAAATGAAGGATTTCGCGAGTTTTGAAGCCAAAGCATGATTCCCCAGGAGATCACGAACTTACACGTCAAATTTGGAGCGAAAATGGTGAAGAAATCAACATTCACGGCCTTGGCCGTAATTTTGGGCCGGCCGTAATTCTGAGTTCGAAGGGCGAAGAAAAACGGTTAAGTGTTGGAATGAACAGAAACATTCACGGCCGAAGCCGTGAATCCATCACGGGCCGTGAATATTTCTGTGATTTAAGTGTTGTATACACAGAGACATTCACGGCCGTGGCCGTGAACTCATCACGGACCATAAAAACGTCCGCGACGAGTTTTTCACTCGATTCTCCACCGATTTGAACCGGATTTGAACCAAACTTTGCAAAAACGTTCGCTGATGGGTTCCAAACCGGTCTAACTATAAAAGATAAGATTTTTCAAGGGTTTGAAGAGCTTCTTCGGACGAACACAAGCGGCGGCGGCGACAAGGGCGAAAATTGATTTTCAGAGCATATTCCGGCGAGATTTCACGCAAAAGCAATGATTGATCGACTACTTTTCATCTCCAGATCGAGGGGAAGCCGGTTTTATTGTTGTCTTAGTGGATTCTTTGAAATCTTTACTAGATCTATGATTGTTCATCGTAAAAATATGCATTTCCTTAAGAACATAAGCGAGTAGATCTTTGTTTCGGGATTTAGGGCTTAGCCCGCTGACTTTTATGAATTAATCTTTATTCATACTCTTTTTATACAAATTTATTATCATGATTTGATTGAAGTTGCGTTTATTTCGTAATATACTTTGGCCACGTATTATTGCGCATTAGATGTTGCGAGAAGGACCGAGAGGTGAATCGCAACGTCCGATGTATTTCAGTTGAACCTTCGAATCCAATCACGAGAGTAGTTTGGATTCGTCTGAAAGATTTAACAGCTTTTCATAGAACTTAATGGGTTTAATTAGGTTAACTGTCACGAGAGTAGAGAGTTAACTTAATTATATACTGTATTACGCTCCGAGAGGAGGTGATATGTACATTAGGAAAGGTTCCTTTCATGATAGATACTTTCTATTAATAGAGTTATTTTTATAAGATTCATAATAGTCAGTGTGGTGAAACCTAGAAATCCCGATTCTCTTAGAACTTGAATCCTCTAAAAACCCGCCATTGAATTGTTCGTGCTTAGAAGTTTAGCATAACCACTCGTTTGTTATGCCTGAATTTAAACAAGTCGAAAAGTCAGTACTTAACTACGTAATCCTCATTAGGAACAATATCTTTTTATTACTTCGATAATTCCGTGCACTTGCGGAACCTATTAGCTGTTCTGTATGGTTAGGGACATGCTTTGATACAACCTAACACCTCGCCGTAATTGGGAGGTAATAACGGTTGTTATTAAGCATGTCACGACCCATATGAGAAGGTCAATGGATAGACAGAGGATTTGCCCCTTCCTGAGAGAAGCTTGATATCCATGGAGCTCCTCTATGGTTCTATGACTGAAAGTGTATGGCGATACCCAGGTGTCAACCTGATTTAGTCATAACCATGTGATTGGAAGAAAACAAGTGATGACACACTTGTCCAATCGGATATCAGTTTGGCAAAGAGACTATAATGCATCTCTACCTAGTTGCGATGATGGGGATGTCGATGTCGATATCCATTCCGATGACTTGGGTAGCAGTGACGCATTGCTAGGTGCCACTCATTGCTTGTGGTGACCTTAGGTCAGCACTGCCAACATCAGAGGAACCTACAGGGTCGCACACCTTGATACTCGAGTTTTTGTATTGATCGGGTAGCCTTTAGATCGAGTTATTGGATAACTCGGATCTATTTGGGAGATTTCATTAGCGCCAATGGGCCTGATGAGATGGAAGAAACTTATTGGGGCCAAGTTCCATTTTTGACATATTGACCAAATTAACCATGGTTAAGCCTCATTTGACCTTGGGTTAAATTGGATTGGATCCAATGGCTTGGTTAACATGTATAATGGACTTTGGGCTAGGCCCATTACTTAATGAGGCTCACAAATAAGTTGTCATGAAAAGTTACGAGGCCAAAAGGGTATAATGGGGAGAAGAATATCAAGTGAGCGCATGAAGACTCCTAATTGGATTAGGAGTTGCGCTTATGGCATGATTGACATCTTCAAGTGATTTAATTTGATTAGGATTTGATCTAATCACTTGAGATATTAATTGTGATGTGATATGCGCAAGTGGGGGCTGATTATTTACTTAATCAAAGTCCTAATTTCATTAGGACTTGCGCCCAAGCCTTATAAGGTAATCCATCATGATGCCATGACTAGGTCTAGGCGCATGGATGAGATTAATGCCTCATATGGCATGATATGGGCGCATGTGGCTGAAGCTTGCTTAGGCAAGTCTTAGGCGCATATGGATAAGGGATTTAGTCAACATGATTGATTGAATAAATCTCTAGTATCATGCCCTAATCATCAATACTTGCCATACTCCCCAAACCGCCTCATGCTCTTATAAAATAGACCCTAGCCGACCCCTCTCTTGTGATCAATTCCTTGGAGGCGTGAAGCACTAGAGGGCGACGGCTTGGAGAGCTTAGAGCTCTTCTTCTTCCATCAAGGGGCGCAAGCAATCTTCTCCTCCTTCCTTCTTCCTTTCCTTGGCGCAAAGGAACAAGAAAGAAGCTTGCGGCATCTTCCTCCTCTTCTTCCTCCTTGGCGCATCAATCCTTGTTGGTGGCGCTGGATCCATGGGATGGGCTGGGGTATAACCCCAGCATACCCAGGGCATCACAATACTCCCCCACCTGAGATGACACTCGCCCTTGAGTCCATGTGATCCTGGTACGCTCTAGCAAGCTCCTCAAAGTGAGCTATATCCTCAGTCTTCTCCCAAGTAGCATCCTCCTCAGGCTCATCCGCCCACTGAATCAAAAACTCAGAACGTCGACCTCCAGGTGAACCCAAACCATAGACTCTGTGGTCTAATATCTTCACGGGTCTCTTTCCATAATCAACTCTGCCCCTCGCAGGTTGTCTTCTCACCTGTCCACGGTCCGCAAGGTGATTAGAGGACTCTCCTAAGGCGTGGATCTTCTTCCCGAGGCTAGCACCGAGCGTGAAAGAAGAAAACTCGAGGAATCCGTGTGTGCGAGACTGCAAAGGGCAAACACTTGGGCGCCTTCCTCGACATCGGCCTCTCATTGCTTAAAGGTACTTACTATCACATCATGTCGACCCCCTCACATGACGATCTTCACTGAGTTTTTGGGACCGGCCTGTTTCGGGGATATTCTTCCGCTGCGGTTGTAATGTATTCTCTGTGAAAAATTATAAAATATCCCCGGAGTTTCCGAACAGTAGTATCAGAGGGACTTGCGAGCCTCGAATGATGTTCTTTCATGCTTTTCATGCTCACATGCCATGTTTCAATTTTTGCAAATTGCATATCTCGACCTTGGTTTTAGGGTCACTAAGCACATTATCAGGATTATTACTCACAACAGAAAGAATCTATTATGCATAAACAACTGTGTATAACATATGTAACAGTAATATTAATCTAAATTGTCATCTCCGTAAGAGCAATTAATCTCATCACTGCAAATGAACAAGCTGAGATGAGTGGACTTACAATGTTGTTGCCGTTTCCTTCTCGTTCTCCATATAAAGAACGCCGATAGTAAAATTACTAGTACAACAAGAACTACAACCACTATAATGATGAGACTAACGGTATGAGTGCTATTCTTGCAAAGACATAAACCATGTGAGATACACGGGTTGTCTTCCAGTCTGATACGGCAATGTTTAATAAAAGAATCGATAAGTTTTTTTTATTTCAAAAATAAGTTGAAGAAAGATTAGGGTCTTAGAAGGACTATACCTCAACTCGAGTAAGCCCCTTGACTATTGCATAACTCGCTTGGTATGGAACCATTAAACCGGTTGTTCGATAAATTTCTGCAAAAGAAAATCATTTATCATACATACATACATACATAAATACTTAAAGGTTGTAGAATAGATATCATATACTCTTACAATGTGCGAAGTGAGCTCAGTTTAGCAAGAAAAGAAGGAATAGTTCCACTGAAGTAATTGTTTGACAAATCTCTGAAAAAATCGCAATAGGAATCATGTTAAATGTAAAAAAGAAAATACACTACAGGTCCAAAGCACTGTATCATATCCTTTGTATAAAAATTTTCAGTACTAAACAGGTTCTGGATGGCCCTTAACTGGGCAATAGCAGCAGGTATATCATCTTTTAATCCAGAATATGAAAGGTCTCTGCAAAAGTTAATGCCTAGCGTTTAGAATATATAGATATGCAGATCCAAGAACCAACAATACTTCTTGCTAATATAGCATTTAACAAAGACTTTTTATAATTTCAGACATACTTACAAGGATATAACACTTGGTGCTGTGGAGCTATAATTGCAAGTAATGTTCTCCCAATGAAACTTTTCAGGAAGACATGGGTCACCTTGCCAATTCAATTTGTGAAATAAGTTCTTTAGGCTCATCATAGCATCAACTGTTGTTTCATGAACTCACAATTATTAATAATGGTAGCAATAGCACATACTAGTGTTGTATGGGGTCGAAACAAATTAATCATGGTTACTTAGTAACAAGCGAAATGAATCATACCTTCAATTTAGCAGCTCGCAAGTACAAGTAGCAAAACGTTAAGCTAACCCATGCATCAAACTATGGCTTACAAACAATTGTTTGTGCTTTTGCATCATACTCTCAATTAAGATACTAAAAATAGATCCATACCGGTGCGGCCAGTTTGTATTGGTCCAACCATGGAATACCATGTGTTGTACCAACCAGTAATACATATTGGTCTTTGGGTTAATATCTTAAAGCTAGCTCTCAATCACATGTTCTCTAATTAAGAGTGCAATTACAATTGTTCAACATGGTAATAATATCTTTGACAAATATACAAAATGTTAAGAATATTACTAATAATCTTGTATTAATTGGATATCCTATCTTGAAACTTAATCTTCTAATGCATATTTTGGTGAGACTAGGCCTTCTTCTGATAATTGCATTCAGCTATCATCACTCGTTTTGAGAAGTTTAGCATTGAAATGGTCCATCGCATATTTTCTTCTCATCTTGTAACTACAACCCACGAGAAGCTTTTTAGTATTCCTCCATTTTAATAGCTCATAGAATAAAATTAAGTAATACTATAACATCCAACTCTCAACATGGTGATCATCACAATCAAGGCAGATGTGGTCAATGCAAAGGTCGTTGATAAGGAAAATATCTAGCCTATGAGCATTATGCTCGTGAATTCTATGAAGGATTCGATACTATCATTACTATTGGTTTTACTAATCCATCATATTCACATGGTGCTTTGCAGTTGGCTTTTTTTTCTCCGTGCTTCAATTGGTGTTTTATTTAGCACTATTTTAGTTGGGCATCTATTTAATAAGTAGACTTCAGCATTTATAGCCTCTACCTAGAAGCTTTTATAAAGCCCTTTCTTCATTTGCATGGCTCTTGTTGTTTTTATAGCAGTTTTATTTGATACTCCATTTTGCTTTGGTGAATATCCAAATGTGAGTTGTTGCTCTATGCCTTCTTCTTCATAGATATAATTCCTTTGAAGTGGATTGTTTTCCTCTATTGCTTCGGAAGATCTTTAAGTAAACTTTAATTTGGTTTTTTTTTAATGTAAGCTTTGAAAATTTTGAAAATATCAAAGACTGATAACTTTTTATGCTTAAAGTAAACTCATGTCATTCTTGTATAGTCATCAATGAAGAGAACAAAGTAATATTTTGTTTAAGTGATATTGTGTGCATTGAACCACACTGGCCTAATGAGTTACAACGTATTCTGGAATCTGACTCCGGAGGCACTTTTGATTAAATAAAATTTATTTTCTCAAAAAAAAAATGCTACACACATCGTGTGGACAAGCTCTCGGGGCTGCTTACTCTGCAAGCTTTACTAGATAGAAAGGTTGAAAGGTTGTCTATGTTGTTTACCAAGAATATATCCTTCACATACTCCACCAATTTCCTTCATCCCTTGGAGATTTCTCATCATATCTTTTTGATATAGAATATTCAGCCATGGAAGTTGTAGTGTTCAAGTCTGTTTGTGCAATAGCCATGGCTCATCCACTTGTAATTTCATTGCTACATCACTTGTATATCTCTATTAAATTAAGAATCAACTATTTTCTTTCATTTTGACCTTCACAATTTCAAGAGATTTCTATTGCATAAATTATACAATCATCTCCCTCAATATAAAGAGAATATCCTTTCTCTATCATTTGACCTTTAAGTGACTTTTCTTCTACAAATGCCATGAGGAGGATGTCTACCACTATTTTATTAATTAATTTTACTTTCTTATAATTCTCCCCCACTTTCTCTTAGTTTATAAGTTTGCATGTTTGTTTTAGAGTAAAAATCACTTTTTTATCTTTCTCGCTTTGCTTATGTTACCTCTTTTCATGTGCTTCAAGAGAGGCCATTAATCCTATGCATCATGTTCGAAAAGCTCTCAAGAGTGATGTAAAAAAAAAAAAGATAAAAATAGAGAAGGAGGGAGATAAAAAAAAAAGAAGTAGCAAAGTCCCGTTCTCAGACTAAAAAAAAGAAGTAGCAAGGTCTCGGCTAAAAAAGAACAAAAGGGTAGAAAAGTAGCAAGAAGGTCTCAGTAAAAAAAGAGAAGAGAAGTAGCAAGAAGAAGGTCCCGGCTGAGGAGAACAAAAAAAAATCAAAGAAGATAAGGGGTGCTGAGGTGGTGAGGTGAAGCATCTCGGCAAAATAAGAAGAAGAGAAGGGTGAACATCTCTCGGAAGATAATAAAAAAAAAAAAATAAAAAAAAAAAAAAGGAGAGAGAGAGGTGAGGAGGAGGCTGGAACAGAACATACAGAGGAACAAAATCTGATGGAGTTTATCACCTTATTGGCAAGTTTGAATCTGACTCTATGTCGTTACCCCTCGCTACCGCAAGGAAGACAACTGAAATTGATTTTTCGTCAAGATGCTGCAGAAGAATAGGATCAAATTCTCAGTGAAAGTATTGAAAAAAAAAAAGAAAAAAGAAAGGATTAAACGTACGCGGAAATAAAGCCTATATCTGAATCAAAAAAAAAAAAGAGAGAAAGATAATCCTTGTTGTCCTGTGCTGCTACCTTACTGCACCATTACCACATCATTTCGGAAGAATTCTGTTGCGCAGCTGCAAAGAGAAAGGTCTTATCAAAATCTACCACGAAATGCTGAAGAGTCTCGTCTGAGGAAACTCGCTGCCATATTGTCAAGAGAAACAGAGCATACAAAATTTGTTGAAGTACATGACGTGATCACTGATCGTCGTTAAAAAATAGAGCAAGTCTATAAATATTAGTGTTTACTTTGATGCTGATCGAAGCTCAAACTTGAGAATCAATATTTTGTACAACTTTCAATATTTGTTGCTAACAAACGCTACAAAGCAAGTCTATAAATTCAATATATATTGCTTGAGCAAAGATTTATGATTGGCACATAAACGCAAGTCTCAATGTAAAAGAGTACACAACACCAAGTACAACCAAACAAAAGTTTTGGAATGACTCCGTTAAACATGAATTTTCATCCGTCCATATCAGCGGCATCCCTAAGACATGAAAGCTTTTGAAGATCCTTCAGCAGTTGTTCTAATTCAGAGTTTAAGCATATTGTTGTCTTGAGCTTTGATCTAGTATACCTAAAACAATAATGAGGTTAGACAAGCAAATATCAAAATATATTTTTCAACGGATTTGTATACGCTCATCGGTTATACAAAATCCGTTGCGGGGCATTTGTTGAACCATGAAATTTCACCCACATGTGTGTAAAACAAGGAATAGTCAAAATTAGTTTTGACTACAAATGGGATCAAGATGGATACGATCTGGTTCTTATTAATGCTATGCACAATACAAATCATACTAGCTGAATCTCACTCCTGCAAGCCCAATTCTGAAGCAAAATATGTTGGAAAATTCGCAAGCATACTCTATCATAGCCAATCACCTGATTGCATGACTCTCAAACTCCTTGAATAAAGATTTTGATATTGCAACCTAAGGAAGAGAAATTCAAATACCATATATGTTAAGGCATATGTAATAAGGAATGATCAAAATCAATTTTGACCACAAATAAAGTCAAGCGTCAATAAAAAGCTAGAAAGAGGGAGGAAAATATTTTTATGCGCCAGTGATTTAAAAGAAAAGGGAGATAAAGTGAATAGCAAAAAAAATAGTCAAAATCAATTTTGACTACATGTAAAATAAAAGAACGCAGCAACAGGAAATTAAAAGGGGAAATGAAGTTGGTCGCTAGTGCTTTGTAAGACAAAGGAAAGGAAATCTGTCTAATACTTCATAAGGCAAGGATATAAAAAAATAATAAAAGGGAACATTGCAGCCGCTGGCAATGGATAACAACCGCCAAAACAATGGAAAGAAATGGAAAGTAGCAGGTTAAGGAAGGATAAAATCGAATAAATTGCTGATAAGGTAAAGCATTTACAACAAATAAAAAAAAGAGAAGCGCAAAAGAAGGAACGATAGCTGAAAAGGAAATGAAAAAGGCGATCAACCAAAAGAATTTCAAATGAAAGAAGCGTCATACGTTGAAAACAAAAAGGAAACAAATTTTTGGGAGAAGCGCGAAACAAGAAAGGAAGCAAGAAATTGCCCTGATCATTGGAGGCTTATATAAGTGAGGGCTGGGAGACTAAAAAAAAAAGGGAAGTAGCAAGGTCTCGGCTGAAGAAGTTCTCTGACTAAAAGAAGAGAAGTAGCAAGATCTCAGCTAAAAAAGAACAAAAGGGAAGAGAAGTAGCAAGAAGGTCTCAGCCAAAAAAAAGGAGAAGAGAAGTAGCAAAAAAGGAGAAGAGAAGTAGCAAGAAGAAGGTCCCGGCTGAGGAGAAGCAAAAAAAAATCAAAGAAGAGAAGGGGTGCTGAGGTGAGGTGATGAGGTGAAGCATCTCTCGGCAATAAAAAAAATAATAAGAAGAGAAGGGTGAAGCATCTCTCGGCAAGATATAAAAAAAAAAGAAGAGAGAGAGGTGAGGAGGAGGCTGGAACAGAACATACAGAGGAACAAAATCTGATGGAGTTTATCACCTTATTGGCAAGTTTGAATCTGGCTCTGTGTCGTTACCCCTCGCTACCGCAAGGAAGACAACTGAAATTGATTTTTCGTCAAGATGCTGCAGAAGAATAGGATCAAATTCTCAGTGAAAGTATTGCAAAAAAAAAGAAGAAAAAAAGAAAGGATTAAACGTACGCGGAAATAAAGCCTATATCTGAATCAAAAAAAAAAGGAGAGAAAGATAATCCTTGTTGTCCTGTGCTGCTACCTTACTGCACCATTACCACATCATTCCGGAAGAATTCTGTTGCGCTGCTGCAAAGAGAAAGGTCTTATCAAAATCTACCAGGAAATGCTGAAGAGTCTCGTCTGAGGAAACTCGCTGCCATATTGTCAAGAGAAACAGAGCATACAAAATTTGTTGAAGTACATGACGTGATCACTGATCGTCGTTAAAAAATAGCAACCTGCTACTGCTCGCAAGTTCCCCGGAATTTCGCTTCTCTGTTACACTCTACCGCTCATACTACTATATGAGAAGAAGAAGCAGCAAGTTACAAAAAAATTATATGTGCAAAAGATATAAAGTTTGTTCATCAGAATAAAGCCAAAAGTGCTGTTACCTGGCAAATTCCTCAGAGTTTTGTTTCCGCTTGTATTGCTGTGAGAAGGAAGAAAGATCTTGCAAAGAAAACCCATCGATAGATTGCTATACTGATATAAGAATGAAACGGAAAGCCTCGTCAAAAATCAGCAAGCACATTGTGAAATCTGCAAACATACTATGTGAAAACTGCAAACAGAAGCCTCTTCAAAAAGCAACCTCCAAACATGCTAGAAAGCTTAGTCAAAAATCTACAAACATACTCTGTGAAAATCTGCAAACACATTACTGCTTGTTTTGCTGTAAGGAGAAGCAGAGTCTTAAGACACAAGGGATACAAAAATTCTGTCGCCAAGAGAAAAGATACAAAGGGCTACAGAATTTCATTAGAAAAGTGAAACCCTCTAGAACCTTGCTTCACCAAAAAATCTCCGCTAACTATATTACTGTGAGAAGGAACAAGGAATCTCGTCAGAACCCAGAGGAGACCCAGAATTTATTTTAGTAAATAAAATTTTCTAAATATGAGAAAGGAAAAAGTCTACCTCTCCAAAAGCCTCGTTTGCAATCAGTGAAATCTTTGCTTCGGACGACAAAGCAAGAAAATCCTGAAAAGTAAATTGCGGCCCTTGACGTCTACCAGAAGATGAAGGTCATTGGGGGAAGTAAAAGAGGAAATAAATAAGTAAGAAGATATGCCCAAATCCTTCGCTGAAATTCGTCTTGCTATCGGACTAAATTCTCTAAGTGAAATAAATTCGACAGAACTGCCACTACTCGGATGATGGCTTTCAACTGGCCTTTTCCTTCTAACTTTCAATTCTTTTCTTTGCTGAATCCACCATCAATTGATTGAGGAGAAGAGGAATCGGCTGAAGATAAAAATGGAAATCGCAGAAATTACCAAAAGATAAAGAGAAGATATGAAGAGATTCCTCTTACCAAGTTCATGATAAATTCATGCTGTTCATTCGTCCTCCCTTCCCTACTGAGTTTGTTGTAAGAATCGTCGCCGCTCGGCGCTTACACCTCACGACTCACGTAAGCCGACCATCACTGCCACTGCTGAAAGATGTCGACGCCTGAGAAGACGCAGATGATGCCGCCGGGCGGACGCTCGTTTTTTTATAACACCTCACTGCCGCTTCCCTTTGAGACCCAAAACTCCAGGGAGCAGTTCGGGACCATCCTCAATGTCGCCACCAAATCCATCTCCTGCTCCGTCAATATCTTCACCGCCTCTGCTAGCCCTAGCTCCGCCTCATCCTCTTCAACCGGGACGTCTTTTCTGCTGGTCATCTTTACTTCGGCCTTCGTCGCCTGTACGCCACTGCTGATCGGCGCTACAACAAGTTGACATTGCTGCTGCTTCCGGCTGCAGACGAACGCCTCTGTGATTCATCCGCCCGTGCCCAATAGTCGCCGACGTTTCCACTAAAACAATCGGAGACCTAGTGTTATAATCTTAATTTTTGAAATTTAATTTTAGAAATTCGGAAATTTATTTTTTGGAATTTTTATGATTTTCTAAGATTTTTTCGGAATTTTTAAAAGGTTAAAAATTAAGTTTTTATAAAAAAATGAGATTTTGCGCTCGCGGGGGTTCGAACCCGCGTCGCGCGGCATCAAACGTCGCCGTCTAACCAACGCGGCGATTTGAGTTTTTAATATAATATCGGATTTGATGTTTTTATATTAGATTTAAATGTTGATTTTGGGGACCGAGTCAACCCGTCGTCTTCCCCGATTTTCTCGGCGATTTGGTCGCCGCCGGGTTCTCACCGTAGGGAACGCGTTTTGTCTCTATATAATGGGGCTTCTGCTCTCGTGGATTCGATTCGAACCCTGGAACATCTTCGCCCCTCGACGCGCCGCCAGGAAGGAGAAATCGCGCTCAAACTCGTCGCCGGAGTTCGAGCAACGCCGCCTCGTGTTCCAGCCTTCTAGCGCCTTCGACGACAGCGATCTCGGTGTTCTGGGCTACGATACATCGTCGTAGCAAGGTATGTAAGCTTCTGTGAAGTTTTAGTGAAGTTACGTTGGTGTTTGGGTATGTTTTGTGTATCGACGGCGGTGGCGCCACCGTCGATACCCGCTGTCGCTTCGGAAGCTTCGACCGTAGGTCGAAAACTCGCCGAAGCTGGTCGTGGATGCTCGTCTCGTCGTCAGAAGTGTTCTGGCGAAGTTTGGCAGCGAACGGCTCTTCGACGCGCCCTCGGGAGCTCGCCGGCGCAAGCAGCGGACGCAAGTCCGGCGGCCTTGCGCGGCGGCATTCGGGCGGCGCGGGCGATCGTCGGTTCGGTCCGAAATTTGGTTTGGGCGGCGGTTTATTTATAAATAAACCGGTCGCTGAGTTTTGAAATCGAATTGAACCGGACCGAGCGGTTCAATTCCAGTTTCGGGTCAGTAATTGAATTTCGACCGGTTCGACCCAGATTCGGTCGAATCTGGGCCGGTTCAGGTAGCCGTTGGAAAGGTAATTAAATTTCCCATCTAATGGTAATCTTTATAGATTTATATGAGTTTTATATTTTATGTAATTTAAGTTAGAAGTCTCGGTTTAACTTGGTTCAGGGGGAATTTGAGCGGTTCAGTGCAATTCTGTTCGGTTCAGTGCAATTCTGTTCTACATGTTGGTAGTTTTGGTTTCCAAGTTAGAATGATTGTTAATAGAGTTCATGTGCAAATTTATGTTACAGAGTGGTTGATCCAATAATCGACTTGCAAAAGAATTCAGGATAACAGCGATTGAGGTAGGAATCTTACCCTACTCCTTTGTTACAGTGTCATGAATTATAGGAATTGTTGTTTAATCCTTTGATTTAATATATGATGCATTTGATAGAATGACACTGGTATCTGATTGCTTCGTCTGCTTGATTTGTTTCTGAATTCCTGTTGACCTCAATTATCTTGTTCATTGGTCATATTCTATTTCTGTGTGCATGATTAACAAACCTGTTTTGAGATATCTGATATATATTGGCTTATGAGCCTGGTTGAACAATTGTGTATCTGAGATATTGACGTATAAGTATGTGGAACCGTTGTAAATCTGATATGATAAAGTCGTGTTATATTTTGATCTCTGACCTGGATGATTTATTCTCCAGTGGCCTGTTTATCTGAGTTATAGTTCTGATTATATCAGACTATCTGAGTTATAGTTCTGATTATATCAGACTATCTGAGTTATAGTTCCGACGCGCATCGGACTATCTGAGATGCCGGTACGGCACCGCCAGTTGTCTTAGGACAATACTACGGATGTCAGTGTTGGACGCAACACTCCGGACTGTTTTGGACAGTCGTTCCATTGCATGAGCAACAGTGGAAACACTCTGAAAATGAGTGCGGCTCTTAAGTGAGATCTGTGTGGCCAGCTTGATGATTTGCACGACATTCCTATATTATTTGTATATCGTTGTTTCAGTTATTGTATTATCCTGTTATTTGATTCCCTCACCATGTTTGTTGATTCCTACTTAGCATTTCTGCTAACTCCCTTTGTTTCTCCTCCAGGTACAGAGTTAGCTTCTGGGAGGGATAGAGTAGATAGCAGATACCAGCCCGAGTTGAGATAGTTGTCTTTTGTACTTTATTCAGTTGATAACTTGGTTAGTTGTATTCAGATATTGTGTTGATATTAAATCTGGATTGTGTATTAAATAAAGAAATATGTGATTATTGTAATTCTCTGGTTCCTATCAATATTGTTACTCCCTGGGGAACCCTGAGCTAGAAATAGCCGGCTTCCGCCGGGGCGTGACACCTAGATTCCGGTCGTTCCCTTCCATTCCTTGTTGATGCGGTGATCACTCCAGAGAACAGCTCGTCAATTCCATCGCTCCCCTCCACGTAGTATCGTCAATGGCAACAGGATGGTATTGAAAGAGTAACTTTACTCTTTCGTGGACGAACATTAAACAAAAGAAAAATAAGTAAAATAAAATAAAAATAGAATAAATGAAATGATGGTAAAAAAAGAGAAGAAATTAAAAAATGATAAAATGTTGAGGATGATATGGTCGTTTCATGAATGTAGACCTATATCGTGTCATCTCAAATTTAAAATATATCACGCCAAAGATATTCTCATACTGAAAGCCTCATGCCAACGTAACGAAATATTATTTGGGAGGTGCGTACGTTGACGTTTATCATCGGGGCGTAACTCCTCGATATGACATTGCGTTCGTTAAGGCCAAAGTATTTTCAAATCCAAATTATCCAACACGCCACAAAGGCCGGGTAATTTTCCAAATCAAAATATCCAACACGTCGCAAGACCGGATATTTCCAAATTAAGTTATCCAACATACCGCAAGGCCCGGTAATTTTCCTAAATCGAATTATCCAATATGCCGCAAGGCCGGGTAATTTTCCAAATTATCCAACAAGTCGCAATACCAGATATCTCTCCAAATTCAAATTATCCACCAAGCCGCAAGGCCGGGTAATTTTTCCAAATTAAGTATCCAACAAGTCGCAAGACCGGATATTTTCAAATCAAACATCCAATACGCCATCAAGGCCGGATGATCTTTCAAAATCAATATCCATGCCTTAACGCATTACGATGAAATATTGTTTGGGAGGTGCATACGTCGATGTTTACCATCGGGGCGTAGTTCCTCAATATGACATCGTGCTGCCGAGGCCGGATATTATCCCAAGTTCAAAGACGTAATAAGTCGTTGTAAGACAAAACATTTGACAAACACTCTTTACTTTCACAACAAGTCATGTACTTTAATAATATTCATGAATAAAATTGTTTAATCTCGTATTTCATTTCATAGTATAGATCTCTTAATCAAAGGTTCCCTAATTTTAGGGGTAATTAACAATGAGCGCTTGCGCTCATTGGAAGCCGGATCCCATTAAATAATAAGCCTTATTAATTTAAAGTGAATTTAATAAAGGTCATATTACATTCCCAATGTAACACTTTTTGACCCTACAACTCTTGCTTCATAACCCTACTTTACTTGTGAACTTTGTCATGGGAATCAGAAATAATAATAGTGGTACCGAAGTGTTCTTGTACATTGCACATTGTACTTCCACTTGGCACTATTCATAGCATCTCAATGAAAATAGGGTTGGTGGTACCTAAGTTCACTGCCCATCATACTTGGCACTCACCCCATAGTTCTAAATAATAACAATGAAACTTAAGTGGTACCGAAGCAAAGCTTGGCACTTAGCATTGTTCTTGTATTAAAAAAAAAGCACCACATAGGGACTATGTGGTACTGATGCTATTTTTCCATGACTTATTGCACAATTATATGCCTTTTTGGATGTTTGATCAATTATATCATGTGTGTGAGATGTAGTGTAGAGGTTTTTGGTAATGTAACTTAGCATACTATAATAGATTATATTCATGATAATTGGTTTAATTTGCTTTCCATACTACATTATAACCTGAAGACTTGTTGTGATTAACCTATAACATCATTAGACCAACTTAAGCTATTTGAAATTCCCTATTCCATGTCATCATCGTATTCTAGACAATTCAAGTGCTTGAGGACAAGCAAAATTTTAAGTCCGATGTATTTGATGACATGCAAAAATATGATATTTCGTGACTTAATTCTATTATTATTTTGGAGTAAAATGCATGCTTTGTCTCATTTATGCACTCAAATGCTTCATATTCTTTAGAGTCTTCACTTTTCCCTTATTTTATGAAAATATAGGTTTTTGGCCTCAAAATTGATGGAATTTGGAGAATCTGAAGGTATGAGATGATTTCTCACGATGAGACGAAGCTACACGCCAAATTTCAGCTCAAACGGAGCCTTCTACAGAGTGCACGGCCATGGGTGTGCATCCATGCACGGCCGTGCATCGTAAGTCATCAAAATAATCTTAACTGAGCCGTGCACGGGCGTGCCCGTGCCCGTGCACCGATACACGGCCGTGCATCGTCTCGCGTCCTGCACGACAGGCGCTCAGTATTTCAGCCATAACTTTCTATTCCTGGCTCGGATTTGAACAAAATGTTAGGGAGATCTTCCTAACTGGCATACGAACGTTTTGGGACCAGAATCACTGGATTTGGTCAAGCGGTTGAAGAGAACGAAGCGAAACGGCGAGACCTAGGGTTCTGGGGCGATTTTCTGGGCAACAACTCTGTTCCGGCTCGTTTTCTTCGTCGTTCCGACATGGATCTTCGTGCTGGACCTTCTTCTATCAAGGATCTACCATTCCCTTTGGTTTGATTTAATTATTGTGGGAGATTTCATGTATTTAACGATGAATCTTGTAGCGTAAACTCACTTTCGGGGTTTGGGCGTAGCCCACTGTAAGAATGTTTGATATTAATGTTTGATCTACTTGTTTCTCTTATTTGTCTTTGATTCTTATTTATGTCTAGGATGTTTTCATTCATGTTTATGTACTGGTCATATGTATGCATGCCCTAGATGCTGTGGGAAGGACTGAGAGGTGAACCACAGTCATCAGAATCCCTTAGACTGGACTGGTGATTTCGTGTTGCGAGAGCACTAGGATCCCTAATCTTTCACAGAGCCCATTGGATCCACTTAACCCGGTAAGCCACGAGAGTAGGAGACTTGGGTTAAGTCGGATACCAGACCGTGTCCTGAGAGGGAGTGCGTCTGTACCCTAGGAAGGATTGCCTTGAGAACTTAGATAAAACTTAATTAGAATATCAAGCTTTAATTTTTCTTCATGCTTCAGTGTGGTGAAACCCAATACCCCGAATCTCTCTCATAGATCTAAAACCCCGATTGCTTTTCTCTCTGCGCTGCTTGTTCTTAATTCGCTTTAGTTTAATTACTTGCACTAGGATTTTAGATATTTTCTCCATTAATCATTACCCTAGCTACTAGTTGACTGATCAGTTAGTACTTGACCCCTAGTCCTTGTGGGATCGATACTTATTGTATTATGCGATAGACCATGCACTTGCGGTAGCAGCCTGTCTAGGCCCTATCACTCGCCTCTTCCTAGAACTTGAACTGCGCGGCTCCATCGGAATGAACTTGCAGCGCCGCCTGAAGCCCATTGCACTCCAGCGAGCAGAGCAGAGTCATCATCGTTGTCGCACCACTGCATCATCAACTGGAAGCTCAGCATCGCTCACCCCTTTCCCTGCAATCGGTGCCTCCAGTGGCATCAACTCACCATCGCTCCCTGAGTTTGTCCAGTGGAAGCTCGGCGACACTGCTGCAAACCCAGCAGCCCTAAAATCGCGTCAGTCTCAAGCCAGCAAGAGCAATAGCTTCGCCAAGTAGCACAGCAACGCCGGCAACTCCATCGAAGGACTTGACCTCACGCCGGAAGCTTCCCCCACCGAAAGTAGCAATGCCGCAAACCCAGCAGCCCTAAAATCGCACCTCGCCGGCAGCACTACCAAGTAGCACAACAGCTCCGTCACCACCACCCTTTTATCGACGCCCTTCGCCGGAACTTCCTCCAATGAAAGCCCGCCAGCGTCGTAGTCTCGCCAAGGGGCAGCGGGATTGTAAATAGCAAAACGAAAGAGTAAAGTTACTCTTTCACGAGAGAAAATATATGAAAAAAAGAAATAAATAATAAATAAATAAATAAGTAAAAACAACATATAAAAATAAAAATAAAAATAAATAAATAATATTGACACAGCTGTCTCGTCTACTCAACGACCCGTCTAATTAAGTGTCTAACTCTAAAATTTTTTGAAACACTCTCAATAATACATAAATTAAAATATTCATATTACTGAAAGCCTTAATACGCTGCAATGAAGTATTGTTTGGAAGGTGCGTACGTCGACGTTTGATGTCAGGGTGTTGACACAGATTTATATAGAATTTCATGTGTCAATTTACTTATGGAATCATGCTTATTTCATGACTTTAAGCCTTACAATTGCCTATATTTGGATACATTTGTGGAATCTACACATGTTTCGGTATTTTCACATTTTCAGGTCAAATTGACCACATAGAGGGTAGATTCTGACACTTGGGCAGCAGAAGAGCTCATCCTAACTCAAGATGATCCTAACCAGGAGCTTTCAGATTCATTGAAGCCTTTATTAGAAATCACGACCAGGTCCCGATCAGAATCATGCCCGTGATAGTCGTTATGCCTGAAGCTGCAAATTGACAAATCACGACCGGATCACGACCAAATTCTCGCCCGTGATCACGGACCCGCCTGTTACGAAATCGCGATTTTAGCCCAGATTTCTTCAACTTGACCTAAGGGAAAGCTTGAGGGCACCTAGGACCTTTCTCCCCCATTGACAAAGGGGACGTGGAGCAACTTTTAGGGGAGATTTTGGCCATGGAACCATCATTCCACGAGATGGGCGACTGCAGCTTTGCAGGAAGAAGAAAGGCTGGCAGCGAAGACTTCTTTTGTCTGGAAACAACAGCGCCTGCAGCAACTTTTGCAGGGCATGGGGAAGAGAAGAAAGTCCACTTGGAGGAGGATACAAAAAGGGGGGTTCGGCACAAGGGAACACACGTAGAGAAGGGCTGCACTTGGGAGAAGGAAAGCCAACGTAGGAAAGAGGGCTGCGCATCTGAAATTATTGAAGATTTGTACTTGCGTAAGCACCTCAAGGATAAATTTGTAAGGAAGGTCTTCAGCTACACTCAATTTTCGCAATGTTCATTGTATGATCCATGCGATATACCTTATGATGTTATCTTTCCTTTGTAATTCCTGCATAAACTTGACTATGCGTGTATTGTTAAAGCTTATTACTTGCGCTTTCATGATGATAATGTTAGGCTAAACACTCAATCAGGATGTGGGGTAGCCCTTGATAATTTACTAGTTGCGATAGTTAGTTCTAATTGCCAAAGTCCTTGCTTGGCCTTGTGTGTGTGCATTGCCTGCGTTACCCGGAAGGATATGCTCGCACCTCTAATCCCTCGGATGAGGTTTGTAAATCAGCTTTTCTAGGAGTTTACTCGCTTGCATAGCTGTACTTACCCGTAGGATTATAGGAAAGCATCATCCGAAAAGGTAAGCTTGAGCCTTAAGTCACAAAATTGAGGTTCGTTAATCGGATCTAGAGGAGAAAACTTGCCTGCGGGTCTGTACTCACTTAGGAAAACACCAAGGTGAGGTTTGTAAATCAGATCTTAGGGAGAAAAACTCGCTCGCAGATATGTACTCGCTCGCGAGATTTTAGGGAGCTTCAGACGCTGCGGAGAGCCTCTTGTCCGACCTCGTGTCAGACCCACTTGGTTGAGAGTTTATCCATTCCGTCTATACACTATGCCTACGCTATCCGAAAGGAGGCGTTTGAGTCTTTAATCACCTCAAGTACGGTTCAGCATCTCTAGGAGGGTAAAACCTCGCTTGCGGGTCTGTACGTATTTGCGAGGATTATAAGAATCTTAGACGTTGTGGAAAGACACTCGTCCGACCGCACGTTAGAACCCTACGGATTGGACTGGTAATCTAGTTCGTGGAAGCGGACAAGATTATTGGAGGGGAGCTACCTACGTGACAAGGAAGCTGAGTCCCTTGAACTTGATAGGACATTGGTAATAGATTTTGGTTATTCAACTGTAAGGAGTCAATGTGGTGAACTCATATCCTGATACATCTCCTCATTAGAATCCTCTTGTGTGATTTCCTTTGTTTACATTCCTGCACTTTTAATTATTTTGCTATCTTAAACTTCACCAATTTCGACATCGTCTAGCTAGCCATTTCGAGATCTGTCGGTATTTGCCCATTAGTCCCTGTGGGATCGATATTTTATTACTTCGATAGACCCGTGCACTTGCGGGAACCGCCTACTATATCTGTGGGCGCTATCACGGGGCGCAGTTCCTCAATACGACATTATACTTGTTAAGGCCGAAGTATTGAATATTCCCTAAGTTGTCAAGGCCGGATATTTCTCCGATTAAAATATCTACTAAGCCATCAAGGCCAGATATTTTAAATTCAAATATCCAATAAGCCGTCAAGGCTAGATATTCCACAAAATCAAATACCCAATAAGCCGTTGAGGCAAGGTATTTTTCAAATTTCAAATATCCAATAAGCCATCAAGGCCGGATATTCCACAAAATCAAATACCCAATAAGCTGTCAGTCAAGGCTGGGTATTTCTCAAATTTCAAATATCCAATAAGCCGTTGAGGCCGGGTACTTTTCAAATTTAAAATATCCAATAAGCCGTCAAGGCCGGATATTTTCCAAATTTAAAATATCCAATAAGCCATCAAAGCGGATATTTCTCAAATTTAAAATATCCAATAAGCCGTCAAGGCCGGATATTTCTTAAAAATAAATATCCAGTAAGCCGTCAAGGCCGGATATTTTAAATCAAATTCAAATACTTATAAGCCATCGAGGCCGAGCATAAATCAAGTATAAATACTCACAAGCCATCAAGGCTGAGCACAAATCAAATTGAAATGCTCATAAGCCATCGAGGCTGAGCACTTCGAGTTCAAATACTCACAAGTCATAAAGACCGAGTATCTCAAATTTAAATTCTCACGAGTCATCAAGACCGAGTATCTCAAGTTTAAATACTCACAAGCCATCAAGGCTGAGTGCATGCTAAATCTCATATACTTATAAGCCGCCATCAAGGCGAGTATTCAAATACCCATAAATCTTTGACTGATGAAAATTGCTTCAAATTTTAAGTTGTTCATGAGCCATGTATTGATATGACATTTATAAAAATATTTTTGCCCTCCAATTTGTGGAATGTTGTTTATTACATAGATCTCTTAATCAAAGGTACCCTAATTTTAGGGATAATTAACAATGAGTGTTTGCGCTCATTGGAAGCTAGAACCCATTAAACAAAAAACCTTATTAATTTAAGGTGAATTTAATAAAGGTCTATTACATTCCAATGTAACACTTTTTGACCCCACAATATGGTTATGTCTACTTGATGAGACATGAATCTGAAGCCTTTGAGAAATTCAAGGAGTTCAAAAATGAAGTAGAGAAATAGCTTGGGAGATCCATTAAAACTCTTCGATCAGATCATGGTGGAGAGTACCTGAGCGGTAAGTTCTTTGACTATCTTAGGGAGTGTGGGATCCTATCCCAACTCACTCTCCTGGAACACCTCAATAGAATGGTGTGTCTGAGAGGAGAAATCAAACTTTGTTGGACATGGTTAGATCTATGATGAGTCATGCAACTCTACCACCCTCATTCTGGGGTTATGCACTTGAAATAGCTTCTCTTATACTGAATAATGTTCTAATTAAGAGTGTCTCCAAGATTCCATATGAGGTATGGAGTGGGAGACGCCCTAACCTTTCTTTTATCAGATCTGGGGATGTGAGGCTTATGTCAAACGTCAGGATTCTAGCAAGCTAGAACCTAGATCTGATAAGTGTGTCTTTGTGGGGTATCCTAAGGAAACCAAAGGATACTACTTCTATGTTCCTACCGAGAACAAAGTTTTTGTTGCTCGAGGTGCTGTCTTTCTAGAGAAAGAATTTCTCATGAAAGAAGTCAGTGGGAGCAAATTTGACTTGGACGAGGTCCAAGTGCAACCACAAGACAAGGAGATGGAACCTGGGCCGCCTAAACAGGTTGCTGGGCAACCTGAGGCTCAGACACAGGTCCCACGTAGGTCTGGGAGGATTCGTCGTGCACCTGAGATGTATGGGTCGCTGCCGACCCAACAAGACGGAATCTTCATCATTAAGGATGAGCCCAGGACCTAGTTTTGGTCCACTTATGTACTACTTGACTTTGATATTTATATCATTCTGGCATTGTCGTTATCTATGTTTGTTTACATCTGCGCATATGTACTAACATGATAATGTCCCTAGAGACAGATTGGATCTGTGCTCGAACTATAGTCCCCAGTCGATGTACCTTAGTGGATATGGGACAGCTATGGTACTTGTGAGACTGGTATGTAGGCTGGTTAGGCACGTAGTGCTAACACAGACACATGGGTATATCATTGGAGAATATGCTGGATAGACCCGCTGTGAGGCTATGACTTGGTGTCATGAGTTATCCTCACAAGTGATAGGAGATGCATTGATCCCTTGACTTGAGGTCATTGATCATTCTATATGGTTAGGGACTTGCTTTGATACAACCTAACACCTCGCCATAGTTGGGAGATCATAACGGTTGTCATTGAGCATGTCACGACCCATATGAGAAGGTCAATGGACAGACAAAGGATTTGCCCATTCCTTAGGGAAGTATGATATCCATGGAGCTCCTCTATGGTTCTATGACTGAGAGTGTATGGCCATACCCAGGTGAGAACCTGTTTTAGTCATAGCCATGTGATTGGGTGAAAACAAGTGGTGACACACTTGTCCAATCGGATATCAGTTTGTCAAAGAGACTGTAATGCATCTGTACCTAGTTGCGATGATGGGGATGTCGATGTCGATATCCATTCCAATGACCTGGGTAGCAGCGATGCACTGCTAGGTGCCACTCACTGCTTGTGGTGACCTTTGGTCAGCACTGCCAGCTTCAGAGGAACCTACAGGGTCGCACACCTTGATACTTGAGTTCTCGTATTGATCGGGAAGCCTTATGATCGAGTTATTGGATAACTCGGATCTAATTGGGAGATTTCATCAGCGCCAATGGGCCTGATGAGATGGAAGAATGTTATTGGAGCCAAACTTCAATTTTGGCAGGTTGACCTGTATTTGACCATGATTGGTCACATGTGGATTAGGGTTGCATTGGATTGGATCCAAGTGCTTAATCAACCCATGTGATGAAGTTTGGGCTAGCTCATTATCCAATGAGACCCAATAATAAGTTCTCATGAAGAGATGAGAGGCTAATAGGGTATAATGGGGAGAAACATGAACCATTAAGCGCCTAGGGGCATAATGGGGTCATGTTGGCGCCTTTGCTTCATTATGGAAGTAAAGGGCGCCTCCCCTCTCTTCCTTGGATGGAATGAATGCCTCTAAGGCATGTCTTGGGCTGATATGGTACTTGGGCAATTATGGATAGGTTGAATGGAGTTTATGGTAAAGTCTTGGAGACTTTCCTTGCATCAAACCTCCTTATCCTAGCCCTACACTTTTCATGATCCTAGCCCTAGCCTTAACCGCCTCTTGCCCTATATATGTGACCCTAGCCGCCCCCTCTTATGATGATTCTTCCTTGGATGCGTGACAATAAGAAGAGGGGCGAGAGCTAAGGAGCAAGGGGCGCAACTTCTTTCTTCTTCCATAGCCGCAAGCTTCTCCCTCCTTTCCTCTTGGCGCAAGGAGCTTTGGTGCTTGGCGGCTTGGCTTGTTTCCTTCTTTCTCTTGGCGCATCCTTTCCTCTTGGTGGCGCAAGTGAAGTGGAGCATCTCTCTAAGGCTTGGATCTTCTTCCCGAGGCTAGCACTGGGCGTGGAAGAAGAGGACTCAAGAGATCCGTGTGTGTGAGACTGCAGAGGGCGCACACTTGGGCGCCTACATCGGCATCACTCCAAACCGCTCTTAAGGTATTTCCTAACTCATCGTGTCGACTCTCTTGCTTGCGATCTTCACTAGGTTTTTGGGACCGGCCTGTTTCGGGGACATTCTTCCGCTGTGCAATGTATGTATGTATGTCTATGACTCTGAAAAATTATAAAATGTCCCCGGGGTTTCCCAACAAACACTTGCCATACTCCCCAAACCGCCTCATGCTCTTATAAAATAGACCCTAGCCGACCCCTCTCTTGTGATCAATTCTTTGGAGGCGTGAAGCACTAGAGGGCGACAGCTTGGAGAGCTTAGAGCTCTTCTTCTTCCATCAAGGGCGCAAGAAATCTTCTCCTCCTTCCTTCTTCCTTTCCTTGGCGCAAAGGAACAAGAAAGAAGCTTGCGGCATCTTCCTCCTCTTCTTCCTCCTTGGCGCATCAATCCTTGTTGGTGGCGCAAGGTGATTGGAGGAATCTCCTAAGGCGTGGATCTTCTTCCCGAGGCTAGCACCGGGCGTGGAAGAAGAAAGCTTGAGGAATCCGTGTGTGCGAGACTGCAGAGGGCGAACACTTGGGCACCTTCCTCGACATCGGCCTCTCATTGCTTAAAGGTACTTACTATCACATTGTGTCGACCCCATCGCATGACGATCTACACTGAGTTTTTGGGACCGGCCTATTTCGGGGATATTCTTCCGCTGCGTTTGTAATGTATTCTCTGTGAAAAATTATAAAATATCCCCGGGGTTCCCCACAACATGTCCCTAGACCGAGGCTGATGTCGGCCAACGAACTGTCGTGCGACGACATGTCCTAGAGACAGAGGTCAATTGTGGCCTGAGGAATGTCATGCGACGACATATCCTGAAGACTGACCAAGAGTGGCCAAAGGATCGTCGTGCAATGAGGTATCTAGTAGCCAACTCCCTTTCGAGGGGTATGTTGTGCTAAGGAAGTTGCGAACTTCCACAGGGCATGGAAATATATTTCCAAAATGCCAGCCCCCGAGGGGGTGGGGAAGCAAGCCAAAACTAGCATTTAGTGTCTCTTCGGAGACACCAAACAATGGTGGCAGATGTGGGTCACACCAAGTCTATGTTGGGATTGATCGAACCCATAAGCTCTCATGAAGAGTCTAAAAATGAGATCAAACTAGTTCCTTTTAGGGAACTCATCATAGGCGACCAAGGGTGCCGTAAAATGATACGAGCACGCTTGAGTATTTGGGACTATGTCCAACAATGTGCCCAGTCGATGTTGAGATTGATGATATGTTGGTCGGGGACTTACTTTATACTCTTACAGACAAATTTCTGGTTGTGCGCAGGTTGAGCTGCGCTGCCAGAAGGTTAAGACTTTCAAGGCAATTATTGAGGTTGCAGATGTCTGGTAGATATTGAGGGGCCAGAGGGCTACCTCACACGATTTTAATCTTTCCTTGCGAACATCATTCGTTATATGAGGAAAGAAACCCTTTTCAAGGGAGAATCGGCATACGATATCAGAAACTAGAAGGCGGGAAAATACTGACACTCTCTCTACCCAAGTGGTAGGAAAGAGGAATGAGAATAGGATCAGGAGGCACTCTTGGATCCGCTTGCACTTCACATCTGTTTTAGGCAAAGCCACAACTATATGAGTCGTATTGGAGTTGTTCCTCTACACAGGATCGAAAGATGTCGATTAGTGTGATAGACCCTCAGGTCGTAGGGATATCCAACAATGTGATATCATAGTTGGCACTTAGCAGGGCCTTTGCCACATGGAGATCCTAAAGTGAGTGGATCACAAAACTATCGTTGGCCTTGAGGCGAAAATAGTGTGATGTCGTATCTGTATGTGATACATATATGCGATGAGAATTCCCCTTGCTTTGTTCCTTGCATTAACACGGAGGCGAAGAAGGGAAAGAAGAGTGTCTCCCGGGGAGTGCCCTTGTCAGCGAACGCCTTGGTTGCGGGGGTGCGCTAAGGAGACTCTACACTTACGGCCGCCTGGGTGGAGGGCCCCCACCCAGAGAGATGAGAGACTCTTTTAGCAGTCAAGAAAGTGTTAGAGGGGTTTGTCGACATGATGCCTTCGGAGCTACCAAAGAATCTCCCACCTAGGAGAGGAATCGACCACAGGATAGGGCTTCTGGCTGGATCTACTCTGCCCTCCAAGTTTCCTTAGGGAATGCCTCTAGTGAAGTTGGTTGAGCTTCATAAGCGGCTAGTTGAGTTGCTAAAAGCAGAAGTCGTAAGACCAACTGAGTCACCATATGGAATCCTAGTTCTCTTCTAAAAGAAGAAGGACGGGACGATGTAGTCCTTGGTGGATAATAGGACTTTGGGATAAGAAAACAGTCTGGGATTGCTACTCATTCCCTATGATCCCAAATCTGGTGGATAGATTAGGAAAAGCTATGATTTGGTCCAAGCTTGACTTCAAATTGGGATGTTGGCAAATTAGTGTCGCTAAGGGCAACAAAAGGCTGTACAACCCGATATGAATCATTTGAGTTTTGGTAATGTCTTTCAGGATTGTCATTACTCCGGCGACACTTTGTCCCGTATATCTGAGGATATAGTCGTACTTTCCTTAAGTGGTGAGGAGCACTGACTCACTTGGAGATAAGTTCTTCAAGTATTGAGGGGAAATCAACTTGAGGGAAGTTAGTAAAGTGCACCTTTGAGGTGAAGGATATTTCCTTTTTTGGTTGCTAGTGGGCCACGACCAGGTGCAGATGGACAAGAGCAAAGTCCAAGCCATTACAGATGGCGAACTCCCTCAAATTAAATCGAGTTAAGTGGTTTACTCAGTGTGGTGAACTCTTTTCGAAAGTTCATCATGGGCTGCTCTAGAGTAGCCGCACCTCTTAGTGACCTACTGAGAAAGAACGCAAACTGGTATTGGGATGATCAGTGTTAGTCGGTCTCTAAGGAGCCAAAATGGTGTGGTGCCTTTGAACCGATCACAGAGTTACCACTCTTTGGAGAACTTTTTGAGGTTCATATCGACGCTTTAGGATAAGCGATCGATAGCGTTCTTATTCAGGATTATATCTTGTAGCTTTCAAGGGATAGAAAGCTAAACATGATGTAGCCATGATGCTTGATTCATGATAAGGAAGTTGGTAGAGGTGTACCATTGCCTTCAAACCTAGAGGGTATTCCTCCTAGGGAATGCCTGAGTTGTGAAAATCGATGAGGTAGTGAATATCTGATTCACCTCTCGTGGGAGAATTGTTGTTCAGGCAAGCTCGTTGGTGTGAATTCTAGGTGGAATTCTAGTTCCCATGGGAACATAAGCCGAGTATGTCTAGCGTAGAGCTAAGTGCTCTCAACGGGCTAACGCACTGGCGTGTTTTGCCCTTACAAGAGTTGAGGGAGGACTCCTTGAGGGGATCCAAGTATTTTCACTTGGGGGTGAAAAGTGTGAAATGATCTTTCAATAGATCAGGTCGGATATGATTCGACGATATTTACTTGACACAAACGATGTTATTATGGCCCAAGGCTAGCGGCCACTAGTTCCGTCATCCTGGGGATTGAAACGTGAGCTGTTGAGGGAGCTCCATAACTGCCCATATTAGCTTGACCATAGCAAAGTTTATGAAAGTTCTGGTGGATCCGAGACGTAGTGAATAATATGAAACTTTTCATCTTCATGCCTTCTTAAGTTGATTTGTGGGCTTAAATTAGTCATCTGTAATTGCGCCCATGTTCCATCTCTTTTCCCCTTGTCTTTTTCATACTTCAAATAATCTTCCAAGAGATTCTTGTCAACTTCTATGGTATTATCACCATTAGCTTTGTTTTCCTCATCTTCAATGTGTTGGTGAGATTCTACAAAAGAAAACTTCTTAGACTTCAAAGAAAAATCAAACACTAATTTATTCTTTCCAAAATTCAAAGTTAGATTTTCATCCATCATATCTATGATAGCACTTGTGATAGCCAAAAATGGTCTACCTAAGATAATTGGTGACTTCGTGTCTTCTTCCATATCGACAATTATAAAATCGGTTAAAATAGAGAAGTCACCAATTCTAACAGAAACATCTTCTAAGATTCCAATAGATTGTTGAATAGAACCATTAACAAATTGAAGTAAAAGTTTTGTAGGTTTCATATATCCACTATCAATCTTCTTAGAAATAGATAAGGGCATAAAACTTACACTTGCCCCTAAATCACATAAAACATGTTCAACTGAGATCTTACCTATTCAACAGGGAATTAAAAAACTTCTAGAATCTTTTACCTTCCTGATCACCATGGGTTGATGATGTCTTGTATTTATATAGTTTTTTTGACCACTATTTCCTACTGAATCAAGACATATTTTCATGCTTCTACATCTCTTTCCAGCTTATTTCATTAACTTTCTTCAGAAGCTTCACTACTTGTCATATTTGTTAAATACAAGAAAATTCACTCGTTTCTAGAGCTATATGGATGCACGATCACATACCCTAGTGAATCTGGATTCATGACAAGAAATTTAGCTTCAGACGAGAGTTAAGTTTACTCGCATTCAACGTTTATTGTCAGCCATCAAGAGACCACACGCCATCAAGAGAACACACGCCATTAATGAGACATTCATGAATGAGGATAACACGCCATCAATGAGGAATTAATGAAACACATTCATGAATGAGGATTTAATGAAAGACATTCATGAATGAGGACACCTTGAAGAGACACCTTGAAGTCTATATAAGAGAGATAAGTTCTCTTCAGAGGGACGTCGTCGACGGTGAGAGGAGGATTACGTTGAGAGCTCAAAGCTTGGTTCCAAGGCAAGAGTACAATATTTCAAGGAGAGGAAGGCGACACCAAGGGAGGAGAGAAGGAGTTTGTCTTAATTCTTTTCTCTTCTTTACTTTGTTCGGTTTCCTTTACATCATAAGTCTTGTACTTGTTGTAATCATGTGTGTACTAGCGTAAAACCTCAATCGGGATTCGGGCGTAGCCCGTCTTTTTGATTTATAAGACTTAATGTTAAGAATTGCTTTTTGATGTATCTTTCGAGGCCATTTGATCTAGGTTTATTTCATTCGTGTTTATCGTTTCTTGGCCAGATCGGTTTTCACTTTTGTTGATTGTGGTAACAACTGAGAGGTGAATCACAATCAACATAATCTCCTTGATCAATCTTGTGTGCTCTATTACGAGAGTAGTAGAGTCCACTGGGGAATCTTGGTGTCCTGTTTTAACACGATCTACTTATGCTTAGTCCACCGCGAGAGTAGGAGACTAACTAAGTAGATTGTGGAGTTGTCCACCGCGAGAGTAGGAGACTAACTCAGTTGTTGAGTTGTGCACCCGAGAGGGGTACAGCTCAAGAGCACACATCCTTGGTTTTCTAAAAGATTTTCTAAGCAGTACTTTTCATTGCGCTTATAAGTTAATAGACGTGGTGAACCCCGATTTCCCGATTTCTCTCTCATCGTTACGACTTTCGTTTCACTATGTTTTTACTTTGAATTGCGACACAAACCGAAACCTTTAATTGCTTAGCTATCAAAGATTAGAAGATTCGGTACTTGGCAATCCGTCCATGTGGAAACGATATCTTAAGTACTACATCGGTAAGCCGTGCGCTTGCAGATTTTGTGCAACAGTTGATTTACCTCGCTGCTTCTTACCTCAAAAGTTGCAAAATCATGCTTTTCTAATTCTGCTTTTATGAGCCTCTGAGGGTAAGAAATGGGTGGAACATATGTAGGTGGACCTACGCAGACTTCCTCCCTCTCCTTTTCCATTGACATCTCTTTTTCAGGCATAGTCTCTTCAGGCTTTCTTTCCCAAACTTCAGGTGTAGGTTCTTCATTAGGCGTCCCAGGTTCGTCAATATATTCACCACTTACCATGGTGACAGCATTACATAAACCGCTCTACCGTAGTTTTTTGAGGATAATCCCTGGGGTTCATCTCTGGTTAGCTTGGAAGCTTATCTGTAGGCCTATTGGAGGTATTTGCCTGCTGAGCTATTTGATTATCTAACATTTTGTTGTGGGTTTCCAAGGCGTCCACACGAGATGTTAGATGCTTAATAGCATTAAAGACGTCTTCGTTGTGCTTTTTCTGAGTAACAACAAAACCTTCAAAAGGGACTCTAAGTTGGACTTCTGAGGCTAATTGAACTGCCTAGATTGAAAACCTAGTGGTGGCCTATTATTCTGCTGATTAAACTGTTGAGGAATTTTCCCTTCATTATTTTTGTATGACAAATTGGGATGATTCCTCCGGCCTGGATTATATATAGCTGAATAAAGGTCATTTATCTACCTTTGGTTGTAGTTGCCTAAAGTATTAATATGCTCTTGACAAGAGTCATCCTGTCGTGAGGCTAAAAGCTGACAATTAGTAGAAATATGACCTGAAACACCACAGACCTCACAAGAAACAAAATTAACTACAACTGAAGGAAAAGTAAAAGAATCCAACTTTTGAGCCAAAGAATCAACCTTTGCAGCTAGAGATGTCAAGGAGTCACTACTATACTTACTAATTCCTGTCGATGTAATACCCCGCTCATTGGACCAATGATTATAATTTATGGTCATGTCCTCAAGCAATGTTGTTGCATCTTCTACATTTTTACTCATGATAGCTCCCCCAGCAGCAACATCCACCATGAGCATGCTGTAGTCCAATCTATTATAGAATATATAGATTAGGACTCACTTCTCAAGCCCATGATGAGGACATATGCACTGGAGCTCTTTGAATCGATCCCAAGCGTCATAGAATGATTCTCCTTCTTTTTGTCCAAAGGAAGTTATCATATTCCTCAACTGTACTGTCTTGCTTGGTGGAAAGTATTTGGTCAGAAAAGCACGTGAAAGCTCATCCCATGTAGTAATCAATCCAGGGGGAAGAGAATATAACCAAGCCCGTGTGCGATCCCTGAGAGAAAATAAAAATAATCTCAGCCTAATTGCATCAGAAGATACATCGTTTACCTTAACGGTGTCACAATATTTTAAAAAGACGACAAGATGAAGGTTAGGATCCTGTGTTAGGGAACCCCCAAACTGGTTCTGCTGAATCATGGTCATCAGTGCTGGTTTAAGCTCGAAGTTGTTCGCCCCACATTGGGTCGAACGATGCTAGAATTAAAACCTTGTATATTAGGTACTTCAAAATCCCTTAGTGACCGATTGCTCGTCATCACACATTATTTTGCAACTTTCTTAGTCTGAAACTGTAGTTTTCTTCTAAGGCAGAAGGTACGTTTAATCTCCGGATCTTCAAGAAATAGAATACCAATCTTTAAAGCTCTGGGCATACAACGTGTTAATCAAAAAAATAAAACAGAAATAACAGAAAATAGTAATAGAAGAAAAACTAAAAAATGCTAAAATTAAAAGAAAAATAAATGTCTAGTCTATAAACTTATCGATCAAATTGATATTGGTTGGCTTGATCCCGGCAACGGTGCCAAAAACTTGATCCGTCCGCAAGTGCACGGATTTATCTAAGTAATAAAAATAAGATCGTTCCCAACGAGGATTTGGCGGTCAAGTACCGATTACACGACTCGTTTATATTTAAGCGATTCAAGTTGTGATTTTGTGTGAACATCTAAGTACTAAAAGTAGCAAAGGTAACGACAAAGACAAAAAAAAAATTAGTTTTTAATAGTCGGGACTCGGGGTTTCACCACATTAATAATTATGAATTTGATAAAAATCAATCTTTGAACAGAATGTTATAGTAATGAAAGAGATTTTTCATAAAATACAAATTACCTCCTCCCGAAGCGTAATCCGGTACTTAGCTACGCTAACTCCCTAGTGGCGCCTCTCTCGATTTCTCCCTCGATTCTTGATGATAACGAACGATTCTGGGCTTGAAATCCTCTCCTCTACTTATAGAACGATTATGTAATTTTAGATTTTCTGATTAGAGCTCTAATTTGTCTAATTTTGCTTCGAAAAAATTGGACTTTGGAGGCAGCGGAAGACTGGAGCAACGATTATGCCGTAATATGTTCTGTGTATTTTCCTGGAATAATTACGACCGTGATAATTATTACGGCAGTGCCGTAATTTTGCCTTAAACTCTGATTTGCTTAAAATTTGACGGGCAGCTTCATCTCGACGCCATGAACTCATTCGTGCATTCAGATGCCTTAAAATCCATCATATTTTGATCGTTTTCCTCCGAAATATGACAAAAACAAGAAAATGTGTAGATTCCAAAATAATTAACCAAATAAATTAATAAATAAGCAAAAGAACATAAATATAACTAAAAAATAATATACAATTAATATAAAATTGACTATGAATTTTTAAGTCATCAATGTGCGACTTGTAATTTCCTTAGGAATTGTGCTATGGCTTCAAAACTCGCAAAATTTATTATTTTCATGCTATTTTACCTACATTTTTATAAAAAACCAAGAAAAGTGAAGATTCAATATCAAGTGAAGTAAAAAACACTAGAAAGTAGTATAAAATAATAAAATAAGTCAAAAATATCATATAAAATACAAGCAAAAAATATGATATAAATGCAACGCATCAAAATACCCTAGACTTAAATCTTTGCTTATCCTCAAACAATATTCTGATATGTATGAAGAATGTAAAGATAAGGAATAATCTTATTTGTTATCTCTTTAATAATGTCTCTAGCCCATAGTTCAAGCAGACGATCTTTCATAACTCAAGTAATTTCAGGAAAAATCATAACAGAGATAAATTCTCAAGAGTTTATAATACAAAAAAGATAAAATTCATAGTTCATATTATAATATTCATTCTTCGCGCACTAAGTATCAAATACTCTCAACTTAATAAATCTAAATTATTCAATAGTCAAAAATTTTTTTCAAGAATCTTGGTGAAGTTAAAGATAAGAGATTTTTAGAGCAATTTGATCTTTAAACGGTTATATACTCTTTCCTATTAGCATTATAACATTATTTAAAGTATACCACAAAGTAGCATAATTTAACTTATAGTCTCAATCATAAGGTCAGCAGAGTTGTCCACTTAACCTACAACTCTCTCTCTCTTTTTTTTTTAATCATGGAAAAAGTTGACCGATGACATGGTATTTAAATCGTTATCGATCTTTTTGCAAGAGGAATAAATAATTATTTTTAAGATTTTCTTCTGTTACTTGATACTTAAAGTATACCACTTATAGTATAATATAACTCACGACCTTAGACTACTCAACTAAAGGAGTTGGAGCAAATCTCAATTTAAAGAAAAATCACTGATTTTCTATTTATAAAAATTTTCCATCAAACAAAGTTAGATAAATTAAACTTTAAGTATAAAAACACTATGTACACGTCGCATGAACATATAATAATTCATATAAATATTTTATCAATACCAGAATTGAATTTACTCAACAATTTAAATCTACATGAAATTTCAGAAATTTTCTAAGTCATCAAATCAAATACTCAAAATATTTTCTAAGTTCAGAATCTAATCATGAACATTGAAAATACACACCTATAAAGCTTTAAAGAAAAAAAAAAACAAAATACATGTGGACACCCTAGACTTAAATTATTGCGTATGTATAAACATCAAAACCATTTCATAAAAATTTTTACAAAAATGCCCTCTAAAATATGAGCGAAACCCTATACAATTATATCAAAATATGTAAACATGACTCAGAAAAATCCCGAAACTGTATTACATCATAAATATTCACATTTTACATGATAAACAAGTTTTAAACATCAAATACCGTCGCGTTTTATCATTTAAATCATATTTACCATTTCAGAAATACTATTCATCTCAATATCAAAACTTATATCAAAAATCATTCAAAGATTCAACCCAACCATCACCATGACATCACAAATCATCATAAAGCATCATAGATACATGGTAAGCAGCAACTATATACAATACCATAATAATCTAATCATGTACCGCACAAAGTTCTAATACCATCATGTATATGTACAAAACCAACTTAAGTATCAAATATTAAATACAAATCCAGTGTCACATCACAAAGTACTAAAATACAATGCACACACAAATAAAGCATAGAAAAATATGTGTGCGCTGCATCAGTCTCAATCTCTATCAACTCCTGCTCAAAAGGAAAATACATATAAGATATCACTAGAAAGTATCGAACAATAATACTCAATACATAAGAACAAATAAAATAGTAGAGATACTCACAAAAATCCTCAATCTGTCTTTGTGTCCTCAGAGTCCTCCCCGTCGTCTCCAGTATGCTGTGTCGATGATCCGGGGAGACGTCGCCGCAATAGCTCCTCGATCGCATGGAGAGACTCAAGCGTCCTCGTCTGTCCCTGCTCCAAGCATAAAAGTTTATGAGCGAAAAAACTCACGGCCCGTAAACTATTCATGGCTGCGGCCGTGAAACTTTCTATGAGTAAAGTCTTGTGCACAGAAATATTCACGGGACGGCCTCACCTGTGAAAATTTATGTGAACTTTTTAACTTAGCCGCGATTTCACCCCTTGAACGTGAAATTCACAGTCAGCCGAGAAACTTATGGCTGCAGCCGTGAATATCACGTCTAACACTGTTTTCACCCCAAATTGACGTGCGACCTCATAATTTCCTTGGGAATCGTGCTATGACTTCAAAACTCGCAATATCCATCATTTTCATGCCATTTACCTGCATTTTCAAAAAAACCAAGAAAAGTGAATGTTCTATACAATGTGAAGTAAAAACACTAGAAATTAGTATAAAATCATAAAATAAGCCCAAAATATCATATAAAATACAGGCAAAAAATATGATGTAAATGCAACGCATCAATGTGCTTGAGTGCGAGTCAAGTGTTGACTCGTCTGTAAATATTTAAAAATTTATTTATGTAATTCAGGGTGTGGCAATAAGGGCCTATATTTATGTACTCTACTTTCTGATATTAAAGTTTTCATCTAATTAAATTACTTATTAAAAGATCATTAAATATGTAATGTAATTATATAATTAATTACTAAAAGTATCATATATTTAAATAAATTTACTTTAAAATCTTAAGTAATACAAATATTAGAATAAAATATTAATTATCATTTACATATAATAAAAATGGTTAACTTTATTTTAATAAAAATTTGATATATATATTCAACCATTAATAAGTATATAATTATTAGAGAAATGTTTTTTTAAAAATAAATAAATAATAATTAATTAATTATATTTGATAAAAAAATTAAAATACTTATTAACTATACATTATTTAATGTTAATAATATCAATTTATCATACATTAGAGTGCATAAATATATAGAAAATTATAGATTGACTAATAATATGCCATATTATTTTTTCTTATAATACAAAACTTAATTGATACATAGGTTAACTTAAATCCAACAACAAACATTTGGATTTAATAAAATTTTAATATAAATTGTAGAAAATAATATGTTTTCTATGTTTTTTACTTTTAGAAACAAATATTCGTTTTCTCTATTTTTACTTTTATTCAGGAAACAATATGAACCATTATTATTTAAAGTAACAAGTTTAAAAGATTATGGATAAACCAATATTAACATATTTGATCATTTGCCTAGTATAATTTGGGTGGGTAATAAAAATTGCCAACGAGAAATATTACCTGTCAAATTAGGTAGCACAAAAATACACCAAAACAAATGAAATATGAATACTGAATCATAGTGTAAAATCAGTAATGCATAAACTTGTGAAAGAACAAAAGCCTTCTAACTACAGACGTTATAGGATATAGATTCTTCATTTCATCTACTTCATAATAATTTTTTTTCTGTGCTTCGAATTCAAACACATTATGTTCAAAGAAGTACGTTAAACTGGTATCGTTGCTCATACAAGAGCTGCGTGACAGAACATAGAATGATAGTAGTGGCAGACAACGGAACTATAGAATGCAAATGTTTTATAGGCCTGCATCTCAAATTCAGATATTCTTTGTGTTTACTTCCACATGTTCCACCATACTTTCAACCAGCAAGTTGGTCTTAAATTTATGGGCATAGTTTGCTTTTCTGTCACCAAATCAAAATAAACGTCTTAGGAATATTACAAATTCTTTATAGGAATATTACAAATTCTGTCACCAAATCTATTGTTGTCACTGCTCCACATCATAGTTGATTATTTAGTTGCACTCTAGGAAAAGAGAACTCTGCCATGGTGGTGTTGATCTTGACCCAAGACTCCCTCCAACAACACAAATCAAGGAATTCAAATCCACTTATTAACAAATAAAAGGTTATTAAAGTTGAAAACATATTAACTATAAGTCTAAATAAAAGGTTATTAAAATTGAAAACATATTAACTATAAGTCTAATTGCATTGGCGATTCTTCCCAAACAAAAAATGAAAAAAAAAAATGGAAAATGGGTGTTCCAATTAAGGACCCACCATTTAGGCTCTGTTTCCTAGAGCGGATGGAGACCTCAATGGAAAGGAAAGAGGTAGGGAAAGGAACGGCGAGAGAGGGAAAATACAAAACATGTGCTACGCAAGTGAAAAAAAAATGGCGCCTGCGAAGTTTGGCACGTAGAGCTCCGGTCTGCGCTCGCCACTGCTTCTCGCCGAACGCGGGAGAGCTCACCGGAAGCAGCGAGTTGGCTGTGAGGTGGAGTTCCGGTCTCGTGCGAGGTAGAGTTCACGTCAACGAGGAGTTCCGGTCTCGTGCGAGGCAAGCTCGAGATGGAGCTCGGGGCGAGGTGGAGGAGGAGCTTGAGATGAGGCAGAGGCGGAGCTCGAGATGAGCTCGCGGCAAGGTGAGGAGCTCCTCATCAGGTCTCATGCGCGGCAAGGCGAGGAGCTCCTCATCCAGTCTCATGCGCGGCGAGCTCGAGACGGAGGAGTTCAAGGCGGCGATGTAGAGTTCGGTGATGGGAGGCACACGTAAGCCTGGCAAAAAATTATACGACCCGCCAACACGACACGACACGACACGAGTTTTTGCGGGTTTGGGTTTAACATAATCGTGTTTCATGTCATTATCGTGTCGACCCGTTTATGACATGCTAAAATTCGTGTCGTGTCGTGTCGTGTTGCGGGTTGACCCGTCTAACCCATATATAATATATATTATATAAAATTAATAATTTATAGATAATTTTAATATAGTGAGTTACACAGGTTATTCGTGTCAACCGTGTCGTGTTCTGTCATCTAATAACTTTATATTATAAATCGTGTCGTGTTGTGTTATCTAATAACTTTATATTATAAATCCTGTCAATCGTGCCGTGTCGTGTCATGTTATGTGACACGACCTATTTATTAAACGTGTTAATCGTGTCGTGTCGTGTCACCTGTGAAATAAGCGGGTCGTGTCTGTGTTTCGTATATTGACACGTATACATAAACGGGTCGTGTTCGTGTCAAGCACAATCGTGTCACGTGTCAAGTATGACACGACACGTTATGACACGTGAAACACAAATTGCCACCCCTAGGCACGCGAGCTCGACAACGGGAGGCTGGCGAGGCGACGCGAGCTCTAGGCTACGGGAAGTGAGGCGAGGTGACGCGAGCTCAACGATGGTAGTCTGGCGAGCTTAGCGACAGGAGGAGGGAAAGGGAAGGAGAAGGGTGGCACCAGCGAGGAGGGGAAGGAGGAGAGCGGAGCCAGCGAAAATGGAGAGGGAAGGAGGGGCGGCGCATGTGAAAATGAAGAGGGAAGGAAACGAGTCGGCGCTTGCGAAGAAGAACGCTCGTGAGTTGTGTTTCCGGAAACGTTTTCAACGGAAAACGAGGGAAAATTTTAGGTATTTTCCTTTCCCTTGTTTTCTATCTGTCCAAAGATAACGATGGAAAGTATTACTTTCCAGTCCATCCATTGTGGAATTCATCATAGGAAACACAGCCTTAGTGATACCATCCTAAGGTGGTCTATGACAAACATTTGGCTAAAATGTTAAAACTTAAAAACAGAGGGTGATTTGATGCAACATAGTAATGTCACTTGATGAAACAAAGATTTAAGTTTCCATATGAACTCTGAACCAAGTGGAACATTCTGACTTGTATTTTTCCTCATTTCTCAAATGAATTAATATGAGAGATCAATTGCATTTGTTATATTAGTCTCTATTAAGGCCACAAAACCAATCTAGACTATGTTTTGGTCCAAGCTCCGTGCAGTATTTATTAAACAAAACTGAAGCATATTGCAACTTCCATGAGCTTCCATTTGTGAGCCTTCCACAAGCTTTCACAAACTTTTGTTCACCAGCCTTCTGCGAGCTTTTGTTCACCGGTCTTTATGCGAGCTTACATCCGCAAGCCAACCTTAAATCCTTCCGTGAGCTTGAGCGCATCAAGTCAGCGTAGGGACTGTGTCCACACAATCAAATAAAATCTATAATGCAATGCCACGCATAATCCACACGGAGCCCACGCATAATCCATGCGAAGCCCATGCAGAGCCAACTTGGAGCTTATGTGGAGCCCATGTGGTTTCGAGTTGTGGTTCACATTCTGTCTGGTTGAACCATTTTGATTTGGTCGATTCAAATTCTTTTTAATCCGCTGCCACGTCTCCGCACTCCGGCCTCTTGATTTGGTTGATTCAAATTCTTTTTAATCCACTGCCACCTCTCCGCACTCTAGCCTCTGACCGCTGCACCGCCACACACTGCACCGCTTCCAACCTCTCAGCGCCACCTCTATGTTGCTCCGAGGTGGTGCACGGCTCTCATACTAGTGCCACCAGTCTGAATCACTTTGCCCGGTGGTGTCGAGAGTCTGTCGGCCCATTACCGCCGCCAAAGCTGCCGGTATTGTCATGGCAGAGGGGTGAGGGCTGGAATGAGCTTTATTTAGTTTTAGTGTTTGCTTTTTCACAATGAGTTCACCCCATTTATGTATCTGCTATTTGCCGGGCATACAAATTGGATCTCCCTGACTGGTTCAAAATTGATCATGTATTCTATCTTAGTTTCCCCTACCTTTTCCATGAAGACTCAATAATTGGAACCTAGGCTGTATCTAAGCAAGCACCACCAATGATACAACAAAAGCACCCTACTAATAAAAGGGCGAGAGGTGGAATGAATTCTCGACAAAAGAGTTGAAGGCCAACTAAGACTAAATTGGGTTACGATCCATCGGAAGTGAACCTAGAGGACATGGTTCATTTGTCCATGGAAAGACCGAGGTACATGAGACTAAAAGCTTTATGGTCCCTTGAAATTTGAATTAAAAATAATTCTTTTGACTTATTTAATTCAATGTAATTAACATAATGTACGTGTTACCTTGACCATCTAACCATTTTGGTTTTAGTGAAACAACAGGTCTGTACTCTTAATGGAAAAAAAACAAAGAAAAGAGAACAAAACAAAGTTATGAAATCAGAGAAAAAACAAGAAATAAAGCTCTATAATAAAAAAAAATAAACTATAGTTTCCAATGGTTTTTTTGTTCTTGCATTTTCATTCATGCTAATAATGTTTATGTTCTGATTTTGACCTCCATGTCATCCCAGATGATGGCTTCATATTTTGTATCAGATGTTGTGGCAACGTATTACTTATACATGACGTATGTGCATTCATGTAGTTTCTCTCTTGCAATTATTATTTCTACTCTATAATCCTCCTTTGTAAGAGTGAGAAAAGAATGCAAAAAGAATAAATAAACAAAGGGAGGGTATACTTCAAAGCCAATCAATCTCAAATTTGTTTTTAAATAATTCCCTTCTTATGGTTCCAAACATTGAAATATCAATAGTTTCATAAAACATTCAAAATTCGAAGAAAATTACTATAATGAACATGTAGCTTAGCAAATCAGCTTTTGGTGCACTAAAACTTATCAGAAACTAACCTGCCAAATGTTATATGAAATAATTAGTAGAAGAGAGATGAAAATATCTTCAGATCTTATCAGACGGTTCCTTGACGTCTGAAATTATTTTCCCGAAACAAAAAAACTATAGTGGCTGTTGAAAGACCGATCTAAACCAACGAAACCATGTTAACTAATAAGAAAGAATAAGAAACAATTTGCATGCTTCATATAATCAATATAACAGAACATGAAAGTTATGTTAGTAGAACAAATTAAGATATTTTATAATTTAATGTGAACTTTTATTGTAATGAACTTTTGTTTCATATTACATATAACTATTGTATACAACTATTTGTAAATTGTATAAATTACGACTATTCAAATATGATAGGTTAAGTTATTTAAATTTGGCCCATATGTCATGGGTCCAAAGTAAGGTTGCATGTTAGATTATGCCAATAGTGATAGCTCAGACCTTGAAAACAATTGTTTAAAGAAACATCAAAAGAAATAAAAAAAAACACATGATTTTAATGGAAAGAGAAAAAAAATCAATCCACATTTTCTATAGCAACAGTTTATGCACCTGAGTCACTATCTATACGGAGCATATATTGAAGCATATGACGTGCTCTTAAGTCAATCTATAACAAGAAAATCCGTGAAAATAACAGTTTGTGCCAATTCGAGATAAACACCAAATAACGAAACAAAAATACTGATTAAATACATGTTTTCCTGATGTGCTAAAGCAATGCTATGATATTGTAATACGTACAATAGCAAGGCATGCACCAGATAACGAAACAAGAATACCGATGGAGTACCTGATCACATCATATTTAGTTGCTTCTACTTGTGCCTTAAACAAATTTATCTCCTGAAATAGTTGCATTGCAATCAAATTAGCCCCTGAACAAAATAAATGATTATTACAAAATAAATTCTATAAGTTTTATCATCAATATAAACCTTGTTATATTTGTTTTCTAATTCACTTTTCTCTGCCTTTTGTTTTGCTGATTCATCTTTTATCTGCCTAATTGATAGAAAATACACAAGTAGGAAAAGTCATATATGTTATAAAACAAAGAATAAATGATGTTTATTTACAATTAATAAAATAATAATTAAAGCAATTGATATAGGGATGACTCTTCATACAACTTGTGAGAGAACATTCTAAACTACTAAAATTGTGATGAAATAAACAAACTTTAAAATCTAATAGCATCACAACTTTATAGATAAATTAGAGAGAAAATTAATTTAATAATTACAAAAATAGCACCATGAGATTGTAATTTGTCATGTAAGTATATCCAATCTCTTACCTCTTTTCAATAGTTAGTTCCATGCGCTGGACCATAATGATTTTGTCAATTTCTTATCTGTACATATGAGTAAATATTTCAATTTACATAGCTAAAGAATAATAAGACTAATATGATATAACAGTATTAGTTAAAACAAAATTCCAAATTATACCTCAATTCACAATGAAGACTTTTAATCTCTCTTTGCAAGAATGCGAAGTAATCCTCCTGCAATTAGAAAAGTGAAATTAAAAAGAGAATATTGTACCAATATGACAATAGAATATACACAAAGTTCCCAAACAAAAGTAACTTAGAAACTATAATGAGTTATTTTGATAAATAGGAAATTTGCTAGTTATTAATCAAGATTTCATATAAAAAAATAACTATACACTTAAAACCTTGCTCATTATAAGTATACCAGCATATTCAGAAAATTCTTCGAAATGTACCGGGTGATATTGATCCAAATCTTTGACAAAGCTGGTATAAATCTTGCTAAACCCAAACAATCATGATAACATTTAAATTTTTTAAAGGATTAGTTACATGACAATTCCCATATATGGTGAAAGGGCATAAAAACAACCCTTAGTTTAAAAATAGCACTATAATCTACAATCTCATTCAGCAAATCAAATGCATGAATAATTTTATTTGTCATTTAGTCTAGTTGGCAAACATTGGTTTAATCATACTTACCTCAACCATATGACTATCTTATTAGGGTTCATCAAAGTATAAATTGTTTTATGTGAAAGTCGAATGAAGAAATTGAATAATTGGTAGGAAAATAGTTAAGAGAAGTAAATATAATAAAAGAAACTAGAAACACGATTTCATATTTGCAAACTAAGATGTGGGATGTGAGGTCACCGCTAATTTGAAATGGTAAGAAGACTCAATGCAATTACACATTACAAAAAGGGTGTTAGCTCTACAATTAACCTATGTCTAAATGTAGTAATACAATATTGCTCTAAGAGTTTGTTGAGCATTTTCTATTTCTCTATAAACTAAATTTTAATTTTAATAGTGGAATTTATTATCTATATTTAAGGATATATAATTACAAAAGTGTTTAACTTCAAAAGTATTGTTCACTAATTTAAGAAGGGCACAAAGGATCTCTATCATAAATATATATATATTTTTATTTTGTAGGAATTATAAAGAATAAGGAATGGCAATGATAAAATATAAGCTTTCTTTTGTTCCTATTTATTACACCAAGATAGCCTAATCTCATGATAGATGTATATCACATAATTACAAGAGAAAGAAAGAAAGAAGATTACAACCACAATTGTTCTCTAATTTATATAAATTCCAAGTATAAGAAGGACAATAAAATATAAGGATACAAAAAAACCCAATAAACAAATTCGAAATAAGTTAATAATAATTGTTTCTAGGGCAAAGATGTTCTTTCAAATTTGTTTAATTATTTTTTCTTCCTGCTAGTAAAGATCTTTAATCAATCTGAAACCCCCAAACCTTCATTTCATTTGACTTCTCATTCTAGTAGAAAAAAAAAAGATCTTTAATCAATCTGAAATTCCAAAACTTTCAAATTTTTTTTACTTTTCATTGTAGTAGAAAAAAAAACTTACGCAGTGATGCGGAGCTTAATAAGATGTGTTTATAAGATGTTTCTATTTGGCATTTTATTATATGTTAAAAATCCAAACAACCATGACCATCCCAAAGACAACCAAATGCAGCCAATAAGATAACGCCAAGGCAACTTGCGATGAAGTACCAATTGTGATAATGCTATAAAACTAGAGAAAGTGATCATGGAGAGAGTTATGGTAGTTTTACTAATAGTAGAGGTGATAGTAGCGACAACATGCCTAATCAATTGCG
Source organism: Costus lasius (assembly GCA_027563935.2). NCBI lineage: Eukaryota > Viridiplantae > Streptophyta > Magnoliopsida > Zingiberales > Costaceae > Costus > Costus lasius. The sequence goes on along the minus strand of CM050448.1, from coordinate 78,536 downwards.
ATGTATTATGCAGGGATGGTGGTGCCAACTATAGGAGTTGTTGAGTTGTTCTAGTAGTAGTTGTAGATCTTCACGAAAATTGTTGAAATATGTGGTATTTATGCTCTCCAAAGTGAATACATATGATAAAACCAAACCTGGGGAGTATTTTAAATAAAAGCAAATATACACTAACAATTAAGTTGAGAATGTTTGGAATGTAAAAGAAAAAAAAAAATCCTAAGATAGGTTGATAAGAACAATGGAGAGTTGGATACTTACATAGAATGGAAAGTGATAAAAAGATTGAAATAAGAGTTAGCCAAAGTGGATTTCCTAATAATGCTCGATGCCTCATTTCTACAATTTTCTTGCATTAAAGCATATTGTGCTATCAATGTTAAGCTTATTTGCAAATCTACAACACTTTATCAATGCAATCAATTTTATAGGCATCTACTAAGATCTTAGTTATTGATAATAAGATCCTAAGATCGAATCATGTCTTCATCACTAATTACCAGTAGCCTTCTTGTAAAAAAAATTGATGAATGTTTTTAATATTCCTACATGGTTAATATTCAATAGTTTACTTACCAAAGAAAAGAGTCCTGTCTTCTTTGGTTCATCTGAGTTTTGTGCATTAAACAATCAATAGTGTTTTCAACTAAACAAACATATTTATCTTTTATGAAATTTCAGAAAATAAAGTTAACTAATAATATAAAATGAAAATTGATATATTGAACTCTATTTACAGCATTAACTTTAAGCCAACAGTGTAATTTTGTAAGTTGCTGCATATTCATGTGCTATAATTTTCCAACAGAAAAGTGGGCATGAAAATAAACTGTGTATGGAATACTATTCATACTAATAAAAAGACACTTGTTCATGGAACTAAATTGATTTGTCATCCAATCTACCATTATAGTCTCATAAGGGACAAAATACAACTAACTACAGAATATGCTTAAAGAAATGCAAACTCATATCAAGCAAAAGAAATAACTAAGAAACTCAAATGAGCCTTCTATTATTACAAAATTTGAAAGAGATACTATTTCACTTTTTATTCTTGAAACATAACCAGCAATAGTCTATGATTCATGGCAGGGTACACTTTTTGAGGTAATTTTACCATCCATCAGATAGTTCAACAAAAAAACTAACATATGTATCTTCAATGTCGATTTTCCGTCTAATTGCTCTTTTTAGTATCAAATGAGAAGTGAAATAAATACACATATGGTCAAAGATGGGTAGGTCAAATCTTGCAACATAATTATAATGTTAATGTGAAATGTTCAAGTTGAGTTATAACAAAATCCAAAAAAACTCAAGCATCGACTCCTTTAAAATTTTCCTCACAAAGCAACTGGTAGTTCTAAGCTTATCCTTGGAATCGTTTCATCTTATTCTTCATAATTATTAACATAAAAAATGTTATCCAGATAACAAAAATATTCCTAACAAGATAAACATACAAATAAACAAATCCACATAATAAAAGAGCAAACATCCATGTACTATGGCGTGATATATTACTAACTAAACATCGAGTGAGTAGATCATACCATCGAGCTCTGGATTTCTGATTTTAAATTAGAAATATTTGCATTTTGAAACATCTCGTTCTATAATAAACACAAGACTGTCAGCTCATGCAAACTATATCAAGCTAGAATAAAAATGAACCTTTTGAATCTCGGCTTTCAGCATCATCTCTATCCACAAGGCAATCGCCTCTGCTTGCTTCCTCGGCAACCCCTGAGCTTCCAGCCTTTGAACCTGCATAAACACAAATATCTAAAGCACAATCCCACAACTCTAAAGATATGAATCTAATAATGAAAAGGCATAGTACCAGATCTGATGCGCCGATGAGATGAGCCCCACTCTCGTTCGTACTGACGGGTTCGTCAGAGAAGAACCGAAGCGTCGCTGCCAGCAGATGCATCAGCGGCCGACAAGAGATCCCTAGCGCGGCGCCGACCCTCTTGCAATCGATGGCCGCGCCGGACATTTGGCTCCGGAAGCGGTGGAGACGCGATTGGAGGTGCGTGGAAGTGGATGAGATGCGGAGAGGGTGGCACTCGACTAAAGCCCTATTGACGAGCTCCGTCGAGAAGAAACGAAGCAGCAACGCATTGGCAGACGCCGCCGGTGGATGCATCTGCGGCCGGCAAAAGAACCCTAGCACAGTGCCGACCCTCTTGCAAGCGATGACCGCGCCCGACCTCTTGCAAACCAGCCACTGCGCTAGGGTTCTTTTGCCGGCCGCAAATGCATCCATCGGCGGCGTCTGCCAATGCACTGCTGCTTCGTTTCTTCTCTACAGAGCTTGTCAATAGGGCTTTAGTTGAGTGCCACCCTCTCCGCATCTCATCCACCTCCACGCACCTCCAATCGCGTCTCGGCCGCTTCCGGAGCCAGATGTCCGGCGCGGCCATCAATCGCAACTTACAAAATTATAGCACAGTTTATTCCAGTCGCGTCTCCACCTCTAATCGGGCTTTATTCCATACACAGTTTACTTTCATGCCCACTTTTCTGTTGGAAAATTATAGCACATGAATATGCAGCAACTTACAAAATTACACTGACGGCTTAAAGTTAATGCTGTAAATAGAGTTCAATATATCAATTTTCATTTCATGTTATTAGTTAACCTTATTTTCTGAAATTTCATAAAAGATAAATATGTTTGTTTAGCTGAAAACACTATTGATTGTTTAATGCACAAAACTCAGTTGAACCAAAGAAGACAGGACTCTTTTCTTTAGTAAGTAAACTATTGAGTATTAACCGTGTAGGAACACTAAAAAAATTCATCAATTTTTTTTGCAAGAAGGCTACTGGTAATTAGTGATGAAGACATGATTGGATCTTAGGATTTTATTATCAATAACTAAATCTTAGTAGATGCCTATAAAATTGATTGCATTGATAAAGTGTTGTAGATTTGCAAATAAGCTTAACATTGATAGCACAATATGCTTTAATGCAAGAAAATTATAGAAATGAGGCATCGAGCATTATTAGGAAATCCACTTTGGCTAACTCTTATTTCAATCTTTTTATCACTTTCCATTCTATGTAAGTATCCAACTCTCCATTGTTCTTATCAACCTATCTTAGGATTTTTTTTTCTTTTACATTCTCAACTTAATTGTTAGTGTATATTTGCTTTTATTTAAAATACTCCCCAGGTTTGGTTTTATCATATGTATTCACTTTGGAGAGCATAAATACCACATATTTCAACAATTTTCGTGATGATCTACAACTACTAGAACAACTCAACAACTCCCATAGTTGGCACCACCATCCCTGCATAATACATCGCAATTGATTAGGCATATTGTTGCTACTATCACCTCTACTATTAGTAAAACTACCACAACTCTCTCCATGATCACTTTCTCTAGTTTTATAGCATTATCACAATTGGTACTTCATCGCAAGTCGCCTTGGCGTTATCTTATTAGCTACATTTGGTTGTCTTTGGGATGGTCATAGTTGTTTGGATTTTCAACATATAATAAAATGCCAAATAGAAACATCTTATAAACACATCTTATTAAGCTCCGCATCCTTGCTTAAGTTTTTTTTCCACTAGAATGAAAAGTAAAAAAAAATGAAAGTTTTGGAATTTCAGATTGATTAAAGATCTTTTTTTTCTACTAGAATGAAAAGTCAAATGAAATGAAGGTTTGGGGGTTTCAGATTGATTAAAGATCTTTACTAGCAGGAAGAAAAAATAATTAAACAAATTTGAAAGAACATCTTTGCCCTAGAAACAATTATTATTAACTTATTTCGAATTTGTTTATTGGGTTTTTTGTATCCTTATATTTTATTGTCCTTCTTATACTTGAAATCTATATAAATTAGAGAACAATTGTGGTTGAAATCTTCTTTCTTTTTTTCTCTTGTGATTATGTGATATACATCTATCATAAGATTAGGCCATCTTGGTGTAATAAATAGGAACAAAAGAAAGCTTATATTTTATCATTGTCATTCCTTATTCTTTATAATTCCTATAAAATAAAAAAAAATTTATTTATGGTACAGATCCTTTATGCCCTTCTTAAATTAGTGAACAATATTTTTGAAGTTAAACACTTTTGTAATTATATATCCTTAAATATAGATTATAAATTCCACTATTAAAATTAAAATTTAGTTTATAGAGAAATAGAAAATGCTCAACAAACTCTTAGAGCAATATTGTATTACTACATTTGACATAGGTTAATTGTAGAGCTAACACCCCTTTTGTAATGTGTAATTGCATTGAGCCTTCTTACCATTTCAACTTAGTGGTGACCTCACATCCCATATCTTAGTTTGCAAATATGAAATCGTGTTTCTAGTTTATTTTATTATATTTACTTCTCTTAGCTATTTTCCTACCGATTATTCAATTTCTTCACCCGACTTTCACATAAAACAATTTATACTTTAATGAACCCTAATATGGTTACGGTGAGTATGATTAAACCAATGTTTGCTAACTAGACTAAAAGACAAATAGAATAATTCATGTATTTGATTTGCTGAATGAGATTCTAGATTATAGTGCTATTTTTAAACTAAGGATTTTTTTTATGCACTTTCACCATATATAGGGATTGTCATGTAACTAATCCTTCAAAAAATTTAAATGTTGTCATGATTGTGTGGGTTTAGCAAGATTTATGGAAGCTTTGTCAAAGATTTGGATTAATATCACCAGGTACATTTTGATGAATTTTCTGAACATGCTGGTATACTTATAATGAGCAAGGTTTTATGTTTATAGTTATTTTTTCATATGAAATCTTGATTAACAACTAGCAAATTTTCTATTTATCAAAATAACTGATTATAGTTTCTAAGTTACATTTGTTTGGGCACTGTGTGTATTCTATTATCATATTGGTATAATATTCTCTTTTTAATTTTACTTTTCTAATTGCAGGAGGATTACTTTGCATTCTTGCAAAGAGAGATTAAAAGTCTTCATTGTGAATTAAGGTATAATTTAGATTTTTATTTTAATTAATACTGCTATATCATATTAGTCTTATTATTCTTTTGGCAATGTAAATTGAAATATTTACTCATATGGACAGATATGAAATTGACAAAACTATTATGGTCCAGCGCATTGAACTAACTATTGAAAGGAGGTAAGAGATTGGATATACTTACATGACAAATCACATCTCATGGTGCTATTTTTGCAATTATTAAATTAATTTTTTTATCTAATTTATCTATAATGCTATGATGTTATTAGATTTTAAAGTTTGTTTACGTTATCATAATTTCAGTAGTTTAGAATGTTCTCTCTCAAGTTGTATGAAGAGTCATCCTTATATCAATTGTTTTAATTATTATTTTATTAATTACAAATGAACATCATTTATTCTTTATTGTATACCATATATGATTTTTCCTTCTCGTGTATTTTCTATCAATTAGGCACATAAAAGATGAATCAGCAAAACAAAAGGCAGAGAAAAGTGAATTAGCGAACAAATATAACAAGGTTTATATTGATGATAAAAATTATATAATTTATTTTGTAGTAATCATTTGTTTTGTTCACAGGCTAATCTGATTGCAATGCAACTATTTCAGGAGATCAATTTGTTTAAGGCACAAGTAGAAGCAACCAAATATGATGTGATTAGGTACTCTATTGGTATTCTTGTTTCGTTATCTGGTGCTTGTCTTGCTATTGTACGCATTACAATATCATAGCATTGCTTTAGCACATAAGGAGAACATGCATTCAATCAGTATTTTTGTTTCATTATTTGGTGCTTGTCTCGAATTGATACAAACTATTATTTTTACGGATTTGCTTGTTATAAATTGACTTAGGAGCAGGTCATATGCTTCGATATATGCTCCTTATATATAGTGACTCAGGTGCATAAACTTTTTGCCATAGAAAATGTGGATTGGTTTTTTTTCTCTTTCCATTAAAATCATGTGTTTTTTTATTTCTTTTGATGTTTCTTTAAACAATTATTTTCAAGGTCTGAGCTATCACGATTGGCATAATCTAACATGCAGCCTTACTTTGGACCCATGAAATATGGGTCAAATTCAAATAACTTAACCTACCATATTAGAATAGTAGTAATTCATACAATTTACAAATAGTTTTATACAATAGTTATAGATAATATGAAACAAAAGTTCATTATTATAGAAAATTATTTCAAAATAACCGTGAATAAAAAATAATTAAAATGTGGAATAAAATAAATATTGCAAGTATAAAATAGCACTTTAGTAATTTCTCTAATTCCTCAACTTGCTCTCTAATGCTTCTCTAAAACCTAATTCTTTCCTCATCACTTGGAGTTATTATGAAGTTGCAATTACACAATGCAAATAGTTTGACAATATCTTCACGTATCTTGGTGGAGACCTACGTTTGCTGATTGTAATAAGTTGTGACATACTTTTCATTTGTATATTGCATATGTTTGTGCTTTAAGGTGGCCTTTGCCATCTATTTATATATAAAATTGTTAAGTTTAATCTTATCTGATCTTGGTTCTGATTATTTATATTTATATAAATATAAAATAGTATTCTTTGATAATATTTCTTCATTTTTATGCATGGCTATGTTCTTTATTTGTATTATTTGTGGCTTATCGTATGCTAAACTATGTATATTGCACAAGTTTTTAGATTTAGGTAATAGTTTAATAAGCTTTTCAAGTATAAGAAGGACAATAAAATAAAAATATTTATGTCCTGCCGCTTATGTCACTATTTCTAGCGTTGATATATTATGAAAAAGTTTATGCATTTAATAGTGACATAAGCGGCAGGTGATAAATTATGAACAAGATAATTCAGAATAAGTTGGAGAAAAACAGACCTCCAAATCATTAATCTTTTCATTCAGCCTTGACATTTGACCTTCATGCGACTTTGAGACGCTGCGTTGATGATTACAGATAATTGCAACCTGTATTGCAACAGAAATGATCAATCGTTATCATGACTCGGTAGCTTTAGCAGTAAGCAACAAGTATCTCTTTTTTTGTGTGCTGATAGACAGCAATAGGGCTATCCAAAATTCCGTCTAAACCGAAAAACCGAACCGAACCGAACCGATAAAATCGATTTGGTTCGGTTTTAATCTAAATCGGTTAGGTTCGGTTCAGTTTCAAGAAGAAAAAATTAATTTCGGTTCGATTTCGGGTTGAAAAAATTAAAAACTCCTTAAACCGAACCGAACCGAAATTTTACCAAATACTCGATTTCAATTTCCATTTCTATCGCTTCGGCGCTTCCGAACCAAATTCTTCCCGCGCCCCTCTTTAATGCGCCAGCTGTAATTAATGCCTCCTTCTCTCCTCAACGCATATTTCTTTAATGCTTCTGCTGAAATGATTCAATACGTCGGTCAGGTCATTAATGCCCCTTTTCCATACTCGTCGCCATGTGTGAAAACTGATTGGACAGGCAATGTCTCTATGGACACCGCCTTCCGCGGCAAGCTATGGGAGGTGCTCGAGGGCTGGCCGCCTGGCCCTTCGCCTTCCCCCAGGTCTTCGCCGGCAGCGCCGAGGAGATCCGCCGAATGGACGAGGTCGGCGAGCTTGGGAGGGTCCTCGAGGGAGTCGCCCGCATGAATCGCGCGTTGGTCGGGGCTCTCTTCGTGCCCTGCTCGACTTCTCGGGGCACCCGAAAGGTGTCCTACGAGGGGGAGCGGTGGGTGCGGTGCGGCCATCTGGGGAGTGCAAGGAGGCAACGAGAATAGGTTAGTACGTTGCCCTAACTAAATATTTGCTTAGAAATAAATTAAGAATTATTAAGGAATGTTTAATCTTTCTGAGTTTTTATTGTATAAATTAATCACCAAATTGCTGATATGGCTTAGGATTAGAGATAGATGCTAGCAATAAATTCGCGTTGCAGGCACATTTAATGCACCCGCGTGGCCACCTTTTATGTGGAAAAACTAAGTGCGAGCATTAAACGTGCCTGCAACATCATATCACATTTAATGCTCAGAATAAACTCAATTGGATGCGTGATATAACGCGTGATGTTCGGTTTTAATCGGTTTAAACCGAACCGAACCCGAAAATTTCGGTTCCGCTTAAATCGGTTTTTACACTATTCGGTTCGGTTTCGGTTTGTAAATTTTTTTTTTAAAAAAATTTCAATTTGGGTCCAATCGGTTCGGTTTGGTTCGGTTCGGGTTGAACCGATTGGACACCCCGAGACAGCAACCTTTTCGGGAACAGTGCCATCCTTGGTTTCTCTGTTCAACTATTTTATCATGGCAAAATCAACATGGACAAAAAATATCAATATTAATTCCCCAGGAAGGAGGATTGTTATACATTTATAATATCGACAATCTGAAAAGAAGTACTAACCAAAAAAATTGCTTTTTTTTAATAAAAAAAATTCCAGAAACCAACACCTAAAATAGTTCAGTTTTAAAACTTGATACAACAGATGTGCAGAGTTAATTTAGCATACTTAAATATCATTCTTCAATAACTTAAATTTCACAACCACCAGATCTAAGAAAACGAGATGAAGACCACCACACATTCTTAGGGATACAGGAAAATTTTGCACATTTCTGCCAGGTGCAGATATACTTACAATAACATCCAAGGTAATAGAAGCATTGTAGGTACGGAAAACTTTGGCAGTAAGCCCAGGCATAAGCTCCTTAGATGTGCATTCAGTTTGCTTGTATCCAGCAAATCAAAGAGAACATCACCCATACCTTTTTTTTACTTCCATCGCTCTTTTTAGCTAAGAGAATATAAGTGTATGATTCAGTTTCATACATGCATAGCCTAAAATTAAACACGATATATCAGTAACCACCCCCCAGTTTGAAATTCTCCAATAGCTTTATAGACAGGTACTTCAACCTCCACAGTATTTAAGTATCTAATAGAATCTTTACCCAAGAAGTCAAACCGGAGAAAACATTATAACCATTCATTAGAAAATTGACTAGAAACTAGAAGTAGCCACATTAGAAAAGAGATTCTACCTTCAGCTGGTTTGGAGGGACCAATTCAACATTCTCCACCTTTAAAGTACAGCAACTAACGGTATCAGGCTTATCATCATCCTGTAGAAAGGTTTATAAGGCAAAAAGATGTATCAGGAACGCTAATAAAAATCAAAGTATTATCTAAATCAAAGCATTATCTCTTCAATATATTTACTTAGTGTTAAATCCCACAGTTCGCCTTCTGAAATCCTATATGACTGTGGACTAACGAGTAGGCAAAAAAGGAATCTATAAATGGATGAAGGGTCAAAATAGCGGGGAACATCAAAAGTTAGTGTTGTAACCCTTTCTTGCTTTTGCCCTCCTTAAAAGGAACAATGGTTGCGGTGTTGCAAAAGAAAAGTGAGGATTTGGTAGTGGTAGTACACGTAGTGGGCAATGTGCACTGCCACAGTGGTCTCGTGTTGTACATGCATACAAGAAACGGTGATAACAAAAAACTAGACATGAGGCTAATTGAATTAGGAGTTATCTTGGCGGGTCGTGTCATATTTTGTCGGCCCTACTGACATTGTGCTATAGTAAAACCCGGACTCATCTTGGACCGGTATAAATCAAAAATTTCGGCCTATTCTGAAATTTTAAACATTAAACAAAAATTATATTATGAAGTGATAGTGAAGATATGAGAATCTAATAATTTATGAGAGAATTACTTATAGTGGATAAATACAAGGGAAAGTTAAAAAACAATTGACAAAGTCCAATGCAAATTCAATTAAGATTATTGTTCATAATTTTCTTCCTGCATTTGTAATATAATAATGTTGCAATGGATGAGCATTAAGCAATATATTCTATTACATATACAAGATAGTAGTTTAATTCGTTTATAAGCCATCTTAAAATGATAAGACTAAACAAAAAAAAGCAAAAAATGTTGGGACCACTCAATTTTTTTCTCCTTCTCTACTAGAACAAACATATCAGTGGAACATATGATGTGACCATGTAATAATTTGACTTGGTCTTTCATAATTTGGCTAGTGAAGTACACATGCAAATTTGCATAGACTAGTAAAATGAGTTACGTAAGCATATTACCTTGTAAAGACTTATAATGATGCACTATTAGAGGCTATTTCCATTGAATTTTTCAGAAACAAAAGGAAACCAGAAGCACGATAAAGCATTCAGTATAAAGATTCTCCAGTGACCAAAAAAAACATGGTAGTATTTAGCATATATAAATGCCATAAGCACTTCTTGTTTGAATAGTTTTCGCAGCAACTCAAACATTTTTCCATTTTAATTTTGTTTGAATCATTGTGAAACATATAACCATTACTTAAAAGACAAACCTTGTCAGGGTTACTGATCCTTACCCCCCGATAGTGGTATACACTAGTCTGATTCTATACCAGATTGGTACTATTTTAGTACCACATATATAATATAAATATAGGACGGTATTGGTATTGTGGATGAGTATGGATCCGTGTTCAACATCTTAGATCCGATATTGTCCGGAAACCATGGCAAGTACTAGAAAGTCTCTAACCGTATTGGATCTAGTTATCCTTTGAGGAACTTTTTTTTGGTTTAACTTTGTGAAATTTCACTGAGGACCACTACCGCATTGCACAATGTCTAATCCTCTTCTTTTAGCCCAGCAAATGAGCTTTGGTGTGAAAAAATACGTAAGACGTATATCAAGGTCAGAAGGCTATATACCTACTGATGGAGGAGGCGACTGGAGGAGATGACGCCTCGACGGTGATGATGGTTGCGGATTCGTGTTGACGAGGTAAGGTGCTTCGGTGGCAAGGCACGGAAAAGTAAAAGAAGAAAGCAAACCCTAGCGTGCGAAGGCGGAGCGATGCTAAGAGGCCGGCAGCGTGCAGTGGTGAGGCAGTGAGTTGCGCAACTTTGGTGGTGAGGCAGGGCGCCCTGTGCCGCGGCGGTCGGGGGTACCGGGCAGCGGTCGGGGGTACCGGGCAGCGGTCGGGGACGGCGGGCCGGCGGCGGGGGGAAACGGCACAGCGGTCGGGAACGGCGGGCGGCCAGGCGTCGATAAGGAGAATAGAGGTGTTCGGTTCAACCTGACGAACCGGATGAATACGCTACAACAAGAATGGCCGGTTCAAAGCGATTCAACCGGACTGAACGGTTTAAAACGGTTCAATAAACAGACCGCTTCAATCGGACCGCGGTTCAATCGAACATTGAAAACCACGTCAGCACCAAGTGGGCGGACGCGTGGTTTCTGAGCACACCACGCAGACTCCGCCGCATACACCACGCGGATACCCCGATCGCGCCACGCGGACTCCCCGATCGCGCCACGCGGACGGCACGCGTATGCCACGGTTTTGCCACTCTTGTGCCACGCGGATGCCACGGTTCGCCACGCGTACACCACGTGCGCGGCATGCAGACGCCACGGTTTGCCACGCGTACGCCATATTTCGCCACGCGGACGCCACGTGGTCACCGCTCTCACCATGTGGCACAGAATTAAATTAATAAATTTAATTTATTATTAAAATAAAAATATTAATGATAAAGAGATTTCAAACAGCTATAACTTTTGCTCCTGAAGTCGGATTAATACGATTCTAACTTTTGCTCCTGAAGTCGGATTAATACGATTTTTGCAGCGTTAGAAAGCTTGAAAAGAGTAGAATACACTCAGATAGTTCAATATGGTTAAAAGTATAGGGTTTAAAACAGAAAATATTTAAAAATATAATAAAATAAAAAAATTAAAGATAAATAAATTTTCAAACGGCTATAATTTTTGATCTAGAATTCGAATTAAGACAATTCTTGTAGCGTTAGAAAGCTTGAAAAGAGTAGAATGCACACTCGTATAGTCCAATATAGTTAAGAGTATATGGTTTAAAATAGAAAATATTTAAAATATAAGGAAACTTTAAATGGTTATAACTTTTGATCTAAAAGTCAGATTGAGGCGATTCTTTTAGTGTTAGATAGCTTAAAAAAAGTAGTGAAAATATTAGTATATTTACTTATCGTAGATAGATATTTGATAAATATACAACTGACAATATCTACCTTTATTAATATATAAATATTAACACTATAAAATATATGCTAATTTTTTTTTACAAATATTATAACATAAAATACAATAGTATATTAGGGATGACAGAAAAAACTCATATCAATTTGACCTGACCTATTTTTGACATGGAAAACTCAAGTTGACCCAGTCTCGAGTTAGATTTGTGTAAAACACAACTATAACAACGGGATTTGGTATAGGATTTTAGATACCTACTTTGAACCCAAACCTAAACCATTCCATTTTTATCGAATATGACTAAAATACTCTCCAAAATTAACCCACTCTCACTGTCGCTCACGAGTGGGCTAGTGCTTTCTACACACTATCGCTTGCTACTCACTATTGCCACCCGCTTACTACTTGTTATTGTTGTCGGGTCAAGTTTTCCTACAGGGACTCAATCCTTATTAGGGAGGAGGAGGAGGGGGGGGGGGGGTGGTTTGGGAGTCCAGACCAGGGTTGGGTTTGGCAATACCTACCCCCACTCTTATCATAACCTATTGTCATTCCTAAACTATGTTGCGGGGGACTATTTTTATTATTTTTACAATAACACCCTCATATATTTTATGCATGACGAGAATATTACTACTATTTTACATGCATAACTACTATATTGTTGGATTAAAAAATCTATTTATTTTTTTGTCACTCGATACTCTTGAAGCCACCTTCTTGCTTAAGAATTTTTATTCTTTATATTATAGATAAAAGTCTTAAGAATAAGCTCACTGTAGTTGGCAGGGTCTCTTACTGAACTTGACTACATGATTGGGCATATATAAAATATAGACATTTTATGAAGGCTCAAGTTTGCACTAGTTGATTGGTACTTTGTGACTATGTTGTCTTTTGTTTTTGTTTAGTGCTTTGTGACTATGTTGTCTTTTTTTTTAATCAAACGACTGTAGTTGAAAATTTTGATCAAATGGTTTTGACTCCATCTTCATAGAAGGACCTTAATCAAGAGTCTTCTTTTGGATTTCAATTGCAATGCCGTGGATAAAATTTAATAAAAAAATTCTTAAACACGAGGGCGCATGAGATACTTTATATAGACTAAGCTTTCTAGTGTTCGATGCATATACCACATATATAATAATTTATAAGTATTTACCTAAGATTCTTTTTCATAAAATATTTTCTATGCAAGGTAATATAATCAAAACAAAAAAATTTAGGAATTGGGAAGGGAATTGCCAAGAATATGATGAGAAAGGACAAATTCTCCCACTTGTATTCTTTTCTTTTTTTTATGAGAAACACAGTTTGGTGGTGAAAAGTAAGGGTATGAGTGGCCGTGCCTCTTCTTTCATTCCTGTATACTTTTGATTGTTTATAAACTTTTTGTTGGATGAAATGATCCATAGTAAAATTCGATGGTTTTAATTTCCAACAACTCCATTGTGACAAGAACTGAGGAATTTTGATAGGTAAATAAAACTTTATTTGGGCCAAACAACTTACACCGAAGCGAGAGATATGTTGCGAAGCATATAAATATTTATTAGCTTTCATTTGATGTTTTACTACAGCGGGCTTGCTTTTACTGCACAATATTAGACATCACAATATTTATTCAATTATTGAGCTTCACAAACCAGAAAATGGATCGTGTAACCGAACCCAACCAACAATATCCGACTCTACACATGGGCGTGAATAAGACACATGAAGGCCATAGATATGATGAAGCTTTACACAGAAATTTTATAAGGAAGTGCATGAAAGTTCAATACAAAAAAATTATGGAGAGCAATTGGTAGATTTAATCATTCAAAGAATATTTCTTTCCAGGGAACCCCTTAAACTTCGGTTCTTCCTTTGCGGGTTCTTTTGCTTCTTTAGATGCAACCTATAGGAGAAACAAAAGAAATAAATAGGTTAAGTCAAATATGCCGTTACCTCAATGAAAATTTATAAAACTCATTGTGAATAATATTTTATAAAATCTCACTTGACATGGACAGTGCGATGCTCCAAAAAGTAGCAAATTCGACTAGCAAAATCAAATAAGTATAGTTTTGACAACAATATCAACAAGCACCTTTTTTTATTCTTTTGGAGTACGATTTGCAGTTGAACCAAAAACAAGCTTTCCCTTAGCTCGACAGGAATTACTGCTCTCCAATGTGGAGGCTGGTAACTGCTTTGTGATTTTCGTGGACTTATTAGCATTCATGGAGGAACCAAGACTGGAAGTGTCCGAGCAAATACCGACACACAAATATGTACAAGATTGAAAACCTTATATGTCAAAAAGTGGAGTTGAACATATAATTTGTTAAATGTTATCAACATATCTCACTCATTTTAATACCATGATGAAGCCCTTTTCTCTATGAATGACCAATCAAAGAAATCACCATTGTAAGTGACATATATACCTGGTTTAACTTCTACTATTATAAGTGACATATATACCTGGTTTAACTTCTTGCATATAAGCAAACCATGCTTTCAAAAGCTCTTCTGGACATCCAAACAAAATTTAGTAAGACTAATTTCGAGGAGTGACATAGAATACCAAATTTAAAGAAATTTAGTAAGATACCTCATCTATAAAGTTTTTGACTTTAAAGAAGCATTCAAATTCCAATTTTAGTGTATAATCCAAATCCTCAATATCTTCGCCACCACACTTTAGAATATTCAAGTATCCAACACACAATCAGTATAAAATACAATGTAAGCAAACAATTCACTAGGCTTATTAAAGAAGAGATTTGTTATTGCACAAAGATCTTTTGAGATAAAATAGATCTCTCAAGTTGTTTCATCTATCTGACATTATTTGTTAAACAACCATTCAGTACAAGAACAATGGTAGAGCTTACAAAAAATTGTAAATTTTTAATGACTCAAAGTAGCAGGCACTCTACCTATTTATTTCTCAATATCTTTTTGCAAAGTTACCTCAAGAATAAATCATTCCACAAACTTATTTTTCAAGGTTTTTTTATTTTCAAGTTCAACTATATCCCAAATAATGCAACAAAAAGGAACTTGGTTGGAAGTATAGACTAATTTGAATGACAAGCATGCAATATTAGTTGGGAGGTGATATGTGGCAAGAGGCTTCTACGTGCATCCAATATCTTTTAAATCAATGGTAAAAGTAGTGCCATTATAGAGTGCTGCTACTGAAGTAGTTGAAGAAATATGGCTCATAAAAAACAAAAACACCAAAAGAGGCTTGAAAGCACTAATAAGGTAGCAAATCATCAATATTGAAAATTATACTAATATTTAAAACAGTTGGCAAATCAAGAGTAAAAACATTCGAATTTCAAGCCTAGTTTCAACCGTCTACAAAATATGCATGCATAAAGTTTATTAAAAGACTTTCATTTAAAATTAGCATATATGATAGATTAAGTTACATGTTAACAGTTATATGCCAATGATAATCTAGGAATCATTGCATCAATTAACCCTTAAATTAATAAATTTAATTAAATATTAAAATAGAAAAAATTTAAAACATAATAAAACTAAATAATAATAATAATAATAATAAATCCATAGCTACTTTTAGTATTAAATATGAAAAATATTATGCTTGTGATCATAATTATTAAACTAAATAAATTGCATTCGGCAATCTGCTTTCATTCACACCATGATGATTTATTGTCATAATATTTGGTGAGAACCACCAAAAAAGAATTGCTCAAAGTAGCAAAGGAAAACATACTTCCCCACTATTAGTCTTTTTTTATCTTTTCATAGCATCGAGAATGCATCATGTAACATTGATAATGTTTAAATGGAACATTTTATGCTATCAGATAAGTGGAACAAAACCTAGATCAAGAGGCAAAATTGAACATTGCACTATTTAAGTTTTAGTTTCCATGAACCTTGATCAACATGGAAGAGTAGCAATACTTTTGAGAGCTAGGCCTGGAATTTATCCATTCCAGTTGGATGATATGTGCGAGGACAAACAGATTGTTTAACCTTCCTCATAAACTGAGCACAACATAGTAACTTAGCTAAAGTCAATTAGCAGCAATCTCAAATGAAAGAGTTATCCACATCAATAGCACAAACTTAATACCACATTGAAGCAATCTATATATTTTATTTCTCATGAAATCAGACGACTCTGTGCATTAGAAATACTGGCAAAAGGTATAAGGTTTTCCTAGTCAGGATTTAATCTCTATGATCTTTACCTTTTAAACTGTAAGATTTCACATAAATAATAGAGCTGAAGCACACAAATAAGACAATCTAAAACATTGAGCAATTCCAACGCACAAACAAAAGTTCTGCACCTGAGATACAGACATATAAAGACTGACCTAGGAATAGGATTGCAAAATTGTGAAAATCAATTGCTAAATCTATACAAGCTTCTTCTCTTGAGCATTCTTCTCTTCCAACTTAACCTCATAATGCACTTTGTTCCAATGGCTCTTAATCTATCCCTATGTAAAGCCTTAAAGATCCTCCGAGGTGAAACTGTAAATGGTCTGAACACTGGGACGAACCTGGGTGACTTTCGGTAAGTATTCTGCTATATTCTAGCTTCGTACAATGTCCACTTGAGAATCGTCCTGTGTAGACGTTACTGGGCAACCTATTGCGCATTTAGCTTGAATTCCTCCATAATTGAACTACAATTTATAGTATCAGTTAGCAATCAACAGAGAATTAACAGGCCCAAAGGCCAAGTATAACATTCATAAGAAGTTTAGGATAACACTAAAGTATGTACGGTTCTACAATAATCTTAATTTGAACTGTTACTATCGCGTGGTCAAGAAGTCTGCCAATTTTTCATTAAATAGGATTTCCAAGATGGATATAAAGAGCAAGCATCGTTAAATACTTCTAAATGCCATGCAGTATAAAACCAAGAAATGACTAGAACAGAAGTTAGATATATTTCAAATCTGAAATGTACATGAGGAAATAGATAAGATGAATAACCTGTGAAGCTTGATGGATCTGTTGCAGCTATTGAGTCCTTCTGTGCAGTTGAACGGAATGGTAACCCACCAGTCATCTCTTTCTCTAGGCTCATGATAGTTTCCGGGTCATATACCTCCTTTGATGCCCAAAATTGTAAAATCTTCTCAAGACGAGACTGATTAGCATCTTTGTTATGTGGATTACAGTAAATCCTCGCAAGCATGGATCCCAACACAGGTCTAAATGCAAGTGCTTCATTATCCAGTTCTTGGGGATTAATCCGGCGTTGCAAACTGCAATTGGAGTATTAAAACAAATAATGATGAAGCATTCATTGGAAGTGAAGAGTCAGCGACTTAGTTTCTATAAAGTTGCGACCAATTAATCTCAAGCAAAGCACAAGAATAAGAATAAACAAAAAAAGGTGTAAAAAATAAGTACAGAGCAAAGGCAGAAACAAATTTCCATGCATAAACTTTTTACAACCTTCTTACTTGCTGAACTAAATTTCATGGGCTTTGTCCATCATATCATTAGATGCAAACAATCTGGTCGGTAAAGCAACTTCTGGTCCAATGATTCTACGTCCAAAGACTAATTTTTCTTGTACAAAGTAAAGACCAATATTAAGTCCCATATGTCAATTGTAACGGAATACCAGTTCCCAAATGATTATAGTTATAATCAACTTTCAACTAATTTTGTTCGAGATCATCACTCATAAGATCCAAAAAGCCTTTTTTTTCCTCAAGGGATAACAGGATAAGGCAATCATGCAATCTCCACTGCGCAAGTCTATCCCAACTAATTTTGATTTTAGCTTAGTACTATCTACCATGACTGCTCACATTAATCTTATTTCAATTTGGTAGCTACACGTCTCGTTTATATCATTTCAAAATAAAAGCCAATTCCATAGTAAAATCAACTGATCACAGTTATAAAAATATACCAGTTTGACTATGATGCTTGATATGCAAAGGAGCAAAAACACTGGTATGTACCGCAAAAGATATTATTAGAATAGCAGAATTCTTTTAATAATGCATCTGTATTTTGTCTCTCGGCTCTAACAAACTAGTTGCGATTCTTACTGTTAATTGTTAAAGAAAAAAAAGTCAAGTAGAAAAGCTTTTTAACCTGTCAAAAAGGATGTCATTGGCCAGAAAAATAATATGCATCTGCCTCTCAGAATCATCTAATACAAAAATTCTCTCTCTTAGGGCTTCACCCAAAGCTGATGCAAAAGGTGATCTTTGCATAAACCACATTTTCGCACCCTTAATTGATTCCATAGTCCCAGTAAGATTAGTTAGCACATCATTAAGATCAGCAGCAACATCAGATGGAAGTGGCCCTGATAGGCCCTTGAATGCCTTTGTTGCAGGTTCATTATCAGATCGAGATTGCCCCGTGAAGGGTTGGGAATGCAGATGTTGATGTGGATCATAAAAAGGTGGATATGAAGGTTGGTGTAATTGAGATCCTCCCAATGCAGAACTTGAAGGACCAGCTGCAGTGCCCAAGGGCAAAAGATTTGGAGCAGATTTAGAGAGATTTAGTATGGACCAAACAAAGCTCGAGAGCCTAGTTTGAAATTTTCCCTTAGGTGGCTGGCTACTAATGTTGGTCTTCGATGTAGTAAGACAAATAGTATCATGTTCTTGCCATATATGTTGATGATATTATAACCCCAAAACCTAACCTCATCATTGATAAGAAAAACGGAGCTGTGGCCAATTATACTAAATGCATCACTAGTGCCCTTGCTCTGGCAACCCAAACTTGTACATGAGAATAGTTCTATCAGTTATAGAAAAACATTCTACATGTGGTTACACCATGTTTAACCCTGTAATTTGAATAAGGTTATGCCTCCAATATGCCTACCTCCTGTCACCATTAAGCCAAAAGAAAAATACATCTTAGAGTAAGTTTATCATCCTCCATTGCATTAAAATTGAATGTGGAACAAGTATTTTCTTTTTCAAGGATAAGAATTAACACATTCGAAATGAAAGATGTAACTTAGAAAGTTGGTATAAATAGGACAATAGAATATTCAGAAAGTTCCCAAACAAAAGTAACTTAGAAACTATAATGAGTTATTTTGATAAATAGGAAATTTGCTAGTTATTAATCAAGATTTCATATAAAAAAATAACTATACACTTAAAACCTTGCTCATTATAAGTATACCAGCATATTCAGAAAATTCTTCGAAATGTACCGGGTGATATTGATCCAAATCTTTGACAAAGCTGGTATAAATCTTGCTAAACCCAAACAATCATGATAACATTTAAATTTTTTAAAGGATTAGTTACATGACAATTCCCATATATGGTGAAAGGGCATAAAAACAACCCTTAGTTTAAAAATAGCACTATAATCTACAATCTCATTCAGCAAATCAAATGCATGAATAATTTTATTTGTCATTTAGTCTAGTTGGCAAACATTGGTTTAATCATACTTACCTCAACCATATGACTATCTTATTAGGGTTCATCAAAGTATAAATTGTTTTATGTGAAAGTCGAATGAAGAAATTGAATAATTGGTAGGAAAATAGTTAAGAGAAGTAAATATAATAAAAGAAACTAGAAACACGATTTCATATTTGCAAACTAAGATGTGGGATGTGAGGTCACCGCTAATTTGAAATGGTAAGAAGACTCAATGCAATTACACATTACAAAAAGGGTGTTAGCTCTACAATTAACCTATGTCTAAATGTAGTAATACAATATTGCTCTAAGAGTTTGTTGAGCATTTTCTATTTCTCTATAAACTAAATTTTAATTTTAATAGTGGAATTTATTATCTATATTTAAGGATATATAATTACAAAAGTGTTTAACTTCAAAAGTATTGTTCACTAATTTAAGAAGGGCACAAAGGATCTCTATCATAAATATATATATATTTTTATTTTGTAGGAATTATAAAGAATAAGGAATGGCAATGATAAAATATAAGCTTTCTTTTGTTCCTATTTATTACACCAAGATAGCCTAATCTCATGATAGATGTATATCACATAATTACAAGAGAAAGAAAGAAAGAAGATTACAACCACAATTGTTCTCTAATTTATATAAATTCCAAGTATAAGAAGGACAATAAAATATAAGGATACAAAAAAACCCAATAAACAAATTCGAAATAAGTTAATAATAATTGTTTCTAGGGCAAAGATGTTCTTTCAAATTTGTTTAATTATTTTTTCTTCCTGCTAGTAAAGATCTTTAATCAATCTGAAACCCCCAAACCTTCATTTCATTTGACTTCTCATTCTAGTAGAAAAAAAAAAGATCTTTAATCAATCTGAAATTCCAAAACTTTCAAATTTTTTTTACTTTTCATTGTAGTAGAAAAAAAAACTTACGCAGTGATGCGGAGCTTAATAAGATGTGTTTATAAGATGTTTCTATTTGGCATTTTATTATATGTTAAAAATCCAAACAACCATGACCATCCCAAAGACAACCAAATGCAGCCAATAAGATAACGCCAAGGCAACTTGCGATGAAGTACCAATTGTGATAATGCTATAAAACTAGAGAAAGTGATCATGGAGAGAGTTATGGTAGTTTTACTAATAGTAGAGGTGATAGTAGCGACAACATGCCTAATCAATTGCGATGTATTATGCAGGGATGGTGGTGCCAACTATAGGAGTTGTTGAGTTGTTCTAGTAGTAGTTGTAGATCTTCACGAAAATTGTTGAAATATGTGGTATTTATGCTCTCCAAAGTGAATACATATGATAAAACCAAACCTGGGGAGTATTTTAAATAAAAGCAAATATACACTAACAATTAAGTTGAGAATGTTTGGAATGTAAAAGAAAAAAAAAAATCCTAAGATAGGTTGATAAGAACAATGGAGAGTTGGATACTTACATAGAATGGAAAGTGATAAAAAGATTGAAATAAGAGTTAGCCAAAGTGGATTTCCTAATAATGCTCGATGCCTCATTTCTACAATTTTCTTGCATTAAAGCATATTGTGCTATCAATGTTAAGCTTATTTGCAAATCTACAACACTTTATCAATGCAATCAATTTTATAGGCATCTACTAAGATCTTAGTTATTGATAATAAGATCCTAAGATCGAATCATGTCTTCATCACTAATTACCAGTAGCCTTCTTGTAAAAAAAATTGATGAATGTTTTTAATATTCCTACATGGTTAATATTCAATAGTTTACTTACCAAAGAAAAGAGTCCTGTCTTCTTTGGTTCATCTGAGTTTTGTGCATTAAACAATCAATAGTGTTTTCAACTAAACAAACATATTTATCTTTTATGAAATTTCAGAAAATAAAGTTAACTAATAATATAAAATGAAAATTGATATATTGAACTCTATTTACAGCATTAACTTTAAGCCAACAGTGTAATTTTGTAAGTTGCTGCATAT
The DNA here is from genome assembly GCA_027563935.2 of Costus lasius. Classification (NCBI taxonomy): domain Eukaryota; kingdom Viridiplantae; phylum Streptophyta; class Magnoliopsida; order Zingiberales; family Costaceae; genus Costus; species Costus lasius. The sequence goes on along the minus strand of CM050448.1, from coordinate 57,099 downwards.
TCATGTGCTATAATTTTCCAACAGAAAAGTGGGCATGAAAATAAACTGTGTATGGAATACTATTCATACTAATAAAAAGACACTTGTTCATGGAACTAAATTGATTTGTCATCCAATCTACCATTATAGTCTCATAAGGGACAAAATACAACTAACTACAGAATATGCTTAAAGAAATGCAAACTCATATCAAGCAAAAGAAATAACTAAGAAACTCAAATGAGCCTTCTATTATTACAAAATTTGAAAGAGATACTATTTCACTTTTTATTCTTGAAACATAACCAGCAATAGTCTATGATTCATGGCAGGGTACACTTTTTGAGGTAATTTTACCATCCATCAGATAGTTCAACAAAAAAACTAACATATGTATCTTCAATGTCGATTTTCCGTCTAATTGCTCTTTTTAGTATCAAATGAGAAGTGAAATAAATACACATATGGTCAAAGATGGGTAGGTCAAATCTTGCAACATAATTATAATGTTAATGTGAAATGTTCAAGTTGAGTTATAACAAAATCCAAAAAAACTCAAGCATCGACTCCTTTAAAATTTTCCTCACAAAGCAACTGGTAGTTCTAAGCTTATCCTTGGAATCGTTTCATCTTATTCTTCATAATTATTAACATAAAAAATGTTATCCAGATAACAAAAATATTCCTAACAAGATAAACATACAAATAAACAAATCCACATAATAAAAGAGCAAACATCCATGTACTATGGCGTGATATATTACTAACTAAACATCGAGTGAGTAGATCATACCATCGAGCTCTGGATTTCTGATTTTAAATTAGAAATATTTGCATTTTGAAACATCTCGTTCTATAATAAACACAAGACTGTCAGCTCATGCAAACTATATCAAGCTAGAATAAAAATGAACCTTTTGAATCTCGGCTTTCAGCATCATCTCTATCCACAAGGCAATCGCCTCTGCTTGCTTCCTCGGCAACCCCTGAGCTTCCAGCCTTTGAACCTGCATAAACACAAATATCTAAAGCACAATCCCACAACTCTAAAGATATGAATCTAATAATGAAAAGGCATAGTACCAGATCTGATGCGCCGATGAGATGAGCCCCACTCTCGTTCGTACTGACGGGTTCGTCAGAGAAGAACCGAAGCGTCGCTGCCAGCAGATGCATCAGCGGCCGACAAGAGATCCCTAGCGCGGCGCCGACCCTCTTGCAATCGATGGCCGCGCCGGACATTTGGCTCCGGAAGCGGTGGAGACGCGATTGGAGGTGCGTGGAAGTGGATGAGATGCGGAGAGGGTGGCACTCGACTAAAGCCCTATTGACGAGCTCCGTCGAGAAGAAACGAAGCAGCAACGCATTGGCAGACGCCGCCGGTGGATGCATCTGCGGCCGGCAAAAGAACCCTAGCACAGTGCCGACCCTCTTGCAAGCGATGACCGCGCCCGACCTCTTGCAAACCAGCCACTGCGCTAGGGTTCTTTTGCCGGCCGCAAATGCATCCATCGGCGGCGTCTGCCAATGCACTGCTGCTTCGTTTCTTCTCTACAGAGCTTGTCAATAGGGCTTTAGTTGAGTGCCACCCTCTCCGCATCTCATCCACCTCCACGCACCTCCAATCGCGTCTCGGCCGCTTCCGGAGCCAGATGTCCGGCGCGGCCATCAATCGCAACTTACAAAATTATAGCACAGTTTATTCCAGTCGCGTCTCCACCTCTAATCGGGCTTTATTCCATACACAGTTTACTTTCATGCCCACTTTTCTGTTGGAAAATTATAGCACATGAATATGCAGCAACTTACAAAATTACACTGACGGCTTAAAGTTAATGCTGTAAATAGAGTTCAATATATCAATTTTCATTTCATGTTATTAGTTAACCTTATTTTCTGAAATTTCATAAAAGATAAATATGTTTGTTTAGCTGAAAACACTATTGATTGTTTAATGCACAAAACTCAGTTGAACCAAAGAAGACAGGACTCTTTTCTTTAGTAAGTAAACTATTGAGTATTAACCGTGTAGGAACACTAAAAAAATTCATCAATTTTTTTTGCAAGAAGGCTACTGGTAATTAGTGATGAAGACATGATTGGATCTTAGGATTTTATTATCAATAACTAAATCTTAGTAGATGCCTATAAAATTGATTGCATTGATAAAGTGTTGTAGATTTGCAAATAAGCTTAACATTGATAGCACAATATGCTTTAATGCAAGAAAATTATAGAAATGAGGCATCGAGCATTATTAGGAAATCCACTTTGGCTAACTCTTATTTCAATCTTTTTATCACTTTCCATTCTATGTAAGTATCCAACTCTCCATTGTTCTTATCAACCTATCTTAGGATTTTTTTTTCTTTTACATTCTCAACTTAATTGTTAGTGTATATTTGCTTTTATTTAAAATACTCCCCAGGTTTGGTTTTATCATATGTATTCACTTTGGAGAGCATAAATACCACATATTTCAACAATTTTCGTGATGATCTACAACTACTAGAACAACTCAACAACTCCCATAGTTGGCACCACCATCCCTGCATAATACATCGCAATTGATTAGGCATATTGTTGCTACTATCACCTCTACTATTAGTAAAACTACCACAACTCTCTCCATGATCACTTTCTCTAGTTTTATAGCATTATCACAATTGGTACTTCATCGCAAGTCGCCTTGGCGTTATCTTATTAGCTACATTTGGTTGTCTTTGGGATGGTCATAGTTGTTTGGATTTTCAACATATAATAAAATGCCAAATAGAAACATCTTATAAACACATCTTATTAAGCTCCGCATCCTTGCTTAAGTTTTTTTTCCACTAGAATGAAAAGTAAAAAAAAATGAAAGTTTTGGAATTTCAGATTGATTAAAGATCTTTTTTTTCTACTAGAATGAAAAGTCAAATGAAATGAAGGTTTGGGGGTTTCAGATTGATTAAAGATCTTTACTAGCAGGAAGAAAAAATAATTAAACAAATTTGAAAGAACATCTTTGCCCTAGAAACAATTATTATTAACTTATTTCGAATTTGTTTATTGGGTTTTTTGTATCCTTATATTTTATTGTCCTTCTTATACTTGAAATCTATATAAATTAGAGAACAATTGTGGTTGAAATCTTCTTTCTTTTTTTCTCTTGTGATTATGTGATATACATCTATCATAAGATTAGGCCATCTTGGTGTAATAAATAGGAACAAAAGAAAGCTTATATTTTATCATTGTCATTCCTTATTCTTTATAATTCCTATAAAATAAAAAAAAATTTATTTATGGTACAGATCCTTTATGCCCTTCTTAAATTAGTGAACAATATTTTTGAAGTTAAACACTTTTGTAATTATATATCCTTAAATATAGATTATAAATTCCACTATTAAAATTAAAATTTAGTTTATAGAGAAATAGAAAATGCTCAACAAACTCTTAGAGCAATATTGTATTACTACATTTGACATAGGTTAATTGTAGAGCTAACACCCCTTTTGTAATGTGTAATTGCATTGAGCCTTCTTACCATTTCAACTTAGTGGTGACCTCACATCCCATATCTTAGTTTGCAAATATGAAATCGTGTTTCTAGTTTATTTTATTATATTTACTTCTCTTAGCTATTTTCCTACCGATTATTCAATTTCTTCACCCGACTTTCACATAAAACAATTTATACTTTAATGAACCCTAATATGGTTACGGTGAGTATGATTAAACCAATGTTTGCTAACTAGACTAAAAGACAAATAGAATAATTCATGTATTTGATTTGCTGAATGAGATTCTAGATTATAGTGCTATTTTTAAACTAAGGATTTTTTTTATGCACTTTCACCATATATAGGGATTGTCATGTAACTAATCCTTCAAAAAATTTAAATGTTGTCATGATTGTGTGGGTTTAGCAAGATTTATGGAAGCTTTGTCAAAGATTTGGATTAATATCACCAGGTACATTTTGATGAATTTTCTGAACATGCTGGTATACTTATAATGAGCAAGGTTTTATGTTTATAGTTATTTTTTCATATGAAATCTTGATTAACAACTAGCAAATTTTCTATTTATCAAAATAACTGATTATAGTTTCTAAGTTACATTTGTTTGGGCACTGTGTGTATTCTATTATCATATTGGTATAATATTCTCTTTTTAATTTTACTTTTCTAATTGCAGGAGGATTACTTTGCATTCTTGCAAAGAGAGATTAAAAGTCTTCATTGTGAATTAAGGTATAATTTAGATTTTTATTTTAATTAATACTGCTATATCATATTAGTCTTATTATTCTTTTGGCAATGTAAATTGAAATATTTACTCATATGGACAGATATGAAATTGACAAAACTATTATGGTCCAGCGCATTGAACTAACTATTGAAAGGAGGTAAGAGATTGGATATACTTACATGACAAATCACATCTCATGGTGCTATTTTTGCAATTATTAAATTAATTTTTTTATCTAATTTATCTATAATGCTATGATGTTATTAGATTTTAAAGTTTGTTTACGTTATCATAATTTCAGTAGTTTAGAATGTTCTCTCTCAAGTTGTATGAAGAGTCATCCTTATATCAATTGTTTTAATTATTATTTTATTAATTACAAATGAACATCATTTATTCTTTATTGTATACCATATATGATTTTTCCTTCTCGTGTATTTTCTATCAATTAGGCACATAAAAGATGAATCAGCAAAACAAAAGGCAGAGAAAAGTGAATTAGCGAACAAATATAACAAGGTTTATATTGATGATAAAAATTATATAATTTATTTTGTAGTAATCATTTGTTTTGTTCACAGGCTAATCTGATTGCAATGCAACTATTTCAGGAGATCAATTTGTTTAAGGCACAAGTAGAAGCAACCAAATATGATGTGATTAGGTACTCTATTGGTATTCTTGTTTCGTTATCTGGTGCTTGTCTTGCTATTGTACGCATTACAATATCATAGCATTGCTTTAGCACATAAGGAGAACATGCATTCAATCAGTATTTTTGTTTCATTATTTGGTGCTTGTCTCGAATTGATACAAACTATTATTTTTACGGATTTGCTTGTTATAAATTGACTTAGGAGCAGGTCATATGCTTCGATATATGCTCCTTATATATAGTGACTCAGGTGCATAAACTTTTTGCCATAGAAAATGTGGATTGGTTTTTTTTCTCTTTCCATTAAAATCATGTGTTTTTTTATTTCTTTTGATGTTTCTTTAAACAATTATTTTCAAGGTCTGAGCTATCACGATTGGCATAATCTAACATGCAGCCTTACTTTGGACCCATGAAATATGGGTCAAATTCAAATAACTTAACCTACCATATTAGAATAGTAGTAATTCATACAATTTACAAATAGTTTTATACAATAGTTATAGATAATATGAAACAAAAGTTCATTATTATAGAAAATTATTTCAAAATAACCGTGAATAAAAAATAATTAAAATGTGGAATAAAATAAATATTGCAAGTATAAAATAGCACTTTAGTAATTTCTCTAATTCCTCAACTTGCTCTCTAATGCTTCTCTAAAACCTAATTCTTTCCTCATCACTTGGAGTTATTATGAAGTTGCAATTACACAATGCAAATAGTTTGACAATATCTTCACGTATCTTGGTGGAGACCTACGTTTGCTGATTGTAATAAGTTGTGACATACTTTTCATTTGTATATTGCATATGTTTGTGCTTTAAGGTGGCCTTTGCCATCTATTTATATATAAAATTGTTAAGTTTAATCTTATCTGATCTTGGTTCTGATTATTTATATTTATATAAATATAAAATAGTATTCTTTGATAATATTTCTTCATTTTTATGCATGGCTATGTTCTTTATTTGTATTATTTGTGGCTTATCGTATGCTAAACTATGTATATTGCACAAGTTTTTAGATTTAGGTAATAGTTTAATAAGCTTTTCAAGTATAAGAAGGACAATAAAATAAAAATATTTATGTCCTGCCGCTTATGTCACTATTTCTAGCGTTGATATATTATGAAAAAGTTTATGCATTTAATAGTGACATAAGCGGCAGGTGATAAATTATGAACAAGATAATTCAGAATAAGTTGGAGAAAAACAGACCTCCAAATCATTAATCTTTTCATTCAGCCTTGACATTTGACCTTCATGCGACTTTGAGACGCTGCGTTGATGATTACAGATAATTGCAACCTGTATTGCAACAGAAATGATCAATCGTTATCATGACTCGGTAGCTTTAGCAGTAAGCAACAAGTATCTCTTTTTTTGTGTGCTGATAGACAGCAATAGGGCTATCCAAAATTCCGTCTAAACCGAAAAACCGAACCGAACCGAACCGATAAAATCGATTTGGTTCGGTTTTAATCTAAATCGGTTAGGTTCGGTTCAGTTTCAAGAAGAAAAAATTAATTTCGGTTCGATTTCGGGTTGAAAAAATTAAAAACTCCTTAAACCGAACCGAACCGAAATTTTACCAAATACTCGATTTCAATTTCCATTTCTATCGCTTCGGCGCTTCCGAACCAAATTCTTCCCGCGCCCCTCTTTAATGCGCCAGCTGTAATTAATGCCTCCTTCTCTCCTCAACGCATATTTCTTTAATGCTTCTGCTGAAATGATTCAATACGTCGGTCAGGTCATTAATGCCCCTTTTCCATACTCGTCGCCATGTGTGAAAACTGATTGGACAGGCAATGTCTCTATGGACACCGCCTTCCGCGGCAAGCTATGGGAGGTGCTCGAGGGCTGGCCGCCTGGCCCTTCGCCTTCCCCCAGGTCTTCGCCGGCAGCGCCGAGGAGATCCGCCGAATGGACGAGGTCGGCGAGCTTGGGAGGGTCCTCGAGGGAGTCGCCCGCATGAATCGCGCGTTGGTCGGGGCTCTCTTCGTGCCCTGCTCGACTTCTCGGGGCACCCGAAAGGTGTCCTACGAGGGGGAGCGGTGGGTGCGGTGCGGCCATCTGGGGAGTGCAAGGAGGCAACGAGAATAGGTTAGTACGTTGCCCTAACTAAATATTTGCTTAGAAATAAATTAAGAATTATTAAGGAATGTTTAATCTTTCTGAGTTTTTATTGTATAAATTAATCACCAAATTGCTGATATGGCTTAGGATTAGAGATAGATGCTAGCAATAAATTCGCGTTGCAGGCACATTTAATGCACCCGCGTGGCCACCTTTTATGTGGAAAAACTAAGTGCGAGCATTAAACGTGCCTGCAACATCATATCACATTTAATGCTCAGAATAAACTCAATTGGATGCGTGATATAACGCGTGATGTTCGGTTTTAATCGGTTTAAACCGAACCGAACCCGAAAATTTCGGTTCCGCTTAAATCGGTTTTTACACTATTCGGTTCGGTTTCGGTTTGTAAATTTTTTTTTTAAAAAAATTTCAATTTGGGTCCAATCGGTTCGGTTTGGTTCGGTTCGGGTTGAACCGATTGGACACCCCGAGACAGCAACCTTTTCGGGAACAGTGCCATCCTTGGTTTCTCTGTTCAACTATTTTATCATGGCAAAATCAACATGGACAAAAAATATCAATATTAATTCCCCAGGAAGGAGGATTGTTATACATTTATAATATCGACAATCTGAAAAGAAGTACTAACCAAAAAAATTGCTTTTTTTTAATAAAAAAAATTCCAGAAACCAACACCTAAAATAGTTCAGTTTTAAAACTTGATACAACAGATGTGCAGAGTTAATTTAGCATACTTAAATATCATTCTTCAATAACTTAAATTTCACAACCACCAGATCTAAGAAAACGAGATGAAGACCACCACACATTCTTAGGGATACAGGAAAATTTTGCACATTTCTGCCAGGTGCAGATATACTTACAATAACATCCAAGGTAATAGAAGCATTGTAGGTACGGAAAACTTTGGCAGTAAGCCCAGGCATAAGCTCCTTAGATGTGCATTCAGTTTGCTTGTATCCAGCAAATCAAAGAGAACATCACCCATACCTTTTTTTTACTTCCATCGCTCTTTTTAGCTAAGAGAATATAAGTGTATGATTCAGTTTCATACATGCATAGCCTAAAATTAAACACGATATATCAGTAACCACCCCCCAGTTTGAAATTCTCCAATAGCTTTATAGACAGGTACTTCAACCTCCACAGTATTTAAGTATCTAATAGAATCTTTACCCAAGAAGTCAAACCGGAGAAAACATTATAACCATTCATTAGAAAATTGACTAGAAACTAGAAGTAGCCACATTAGAAAAGAGATTCTACCTTCAGCTGGTTTGGAGGGACCAATTCAACATTCTCCACCTTTAAAGTACAGCAACTAACGGTATCAGGCTTATCATCATCCTGTAGAAAGGTTTATAAGGCAAAAAGATGTATCAGGAACGCTAATAAAAATCAAAGTATTATCTAAATCAAAGCATTATCTCTTCAATATATTTACTTAGTGTTAAATCCCACAGTTCGCCTTCTGAAATCCTATATGACTGTGGACTAACGAGTAGGCAAAAAAGGAATCTATAAATGGATGAAGGGTCAAAATAGCGGGGAACATCAAAAGTTAGTGTTGTAACCCTTTCTTGCTTTTGCCCTCCTTAAAAGGAACAATGGTTGCGGTGTTGCAAAAGAAAAGTGAGGATTTGGTAGTGGTAGTACACGTAGTGGGCAATGTGCACTGCCACAGTGGTCTCGTGTTGTACATGCATACAAGAAACGGTGATAACAAAAAACTAGACATGAGGCTAATTGAATTAGGAGTTATCTTGGCGGGTCGTGTCATATTTTGTCGGCCCTACTGACATTGTGCTATAGTAAAACCCGGACTCATCTTGGACCGGTATAAATCAAAAATTTCGGCCTATTCTGAAATTTTAAACATTAAACAAAAATTATATTATGAAGTGATAGTGAAGATATGAGAATCTAATAATTTATGAGAGAATTACTTATAGTGGATAAATACAAGGGAAAGTTAAAAAACAATTGACAAAGTCCAATGCAAATTCAATTAAGATTATTGTTCATAATTTTCTTCCTGCATTTGTAATATAATAATGTTGCAATGGATGAGCATTAAGCAATATATTCTATTACATATACAAGATAGTAGTTTAATTCGTTTATAAGCCATCTTAAAATGATAAGACTAAACAAAAAAAAGCAAAAAATGTTGGGACCACTCAATTTTTTTCTCCTTCTCTACTAGAACAAACATATCAGTGGAACATATGATGTGACCATGTAATAATTTGACTTGGTCTTTCATAATTTGGCTAGTGAAGTACACATGCAAATTTGCATAGACTAGTAAAATGAGTTACGTAAGCATATTACCTTGTAAAGACTTATAATGATGCACTATTAGAGGCTATTTCCATTGAATTTTTCAGAAACAAAAGGAAACCAGAAGCACGATAAAGCATTCAGTATAAAGATTCTCCAGTGACCAAAAAAAACATGGTAGTATTTAGCATATATAAATGCCATAAGCACTTCTTGTTTGAATAGTTTTCGCAGCAACTCAAACATTTTTCCATTTTAATTTTGTTTGAATCATTGTGAAACATATAACCATTACTTAAAAGACAAACCTTGTCAGGGTTACTGATCCTTACCCCCCGATAGTGGTATACACTAGTCTGATTCTATACCAGATTGGTACTATTTTAGTACCACATATATAATATAAATATAGGACGGTATTGGTATTGTGGATGAGTATGGATCCGTGTTCAACATCTTAGATCCGATATTGTCCGGAAACCATGGCAAGTACTAGAAAGTCTCTAACCGTATTGGATCTAGTTATCCTTTGAGGAACTTTTTTTTGGTTTAACTTTGTGAAATTTCACTGAGGACCACTACCGCATTGCACAATGTCTAATCCTCTTCTTTTAGCCCAGCAAATGAGCTTTGGTGTGAAAAAATACGTAAGACGTATATCAAGGTCAGAAGGCTATATACCTACTGATGGAGGAGGCGACTGGAGGAGATGACGCCTCGACGGTGATGATGGTTGCGGATTCGTGTTGACGAGGTAAGGTGCTTCGGTGGCAAGGCACGGAAAAGTAAAAGAAGAAAGCAAACCCTAGCGTGCGAAGGCGGAGCGATGCTAAGAGGCCGGCAGCGTGCAGTGGTGAGGCAGTGAGTTGCGCAACTTTGGTGGTGAGGCAGGGCGCCCTGTGCCGCGGCGGTCGGGGGTACCGGGCAGCGGTCGGGGGTACCGGGCAGCGGTCGGGGACGGCGGGCCGGCGGCGGGGGGAAACGGCACAGCGGTCGGGAACGGCGGGCGGCCAGGCGTCGATAAGGAGAATAGAGGTGTTCGGTTCAACCTGACGAACCGGATGAATACGCTACAACAAGAATGGCCGGTTCAAAGCGATTCAACCGGACTGAACGGTTTAAAACGGTTCAATAAACAGACCGCTTCAATCGGACCGCGGTTCAATCGAACATTGAAAACCACGTCAGCACCAAGTGGGCGGACGCGTGGTTTCTGAGCACACCACGCAGACTCCGCCGCATACACCACGCGGATACCCCGATCGCGCCACGCGGACTCCCCGATCGCGCCACGCGGACGGCACGCGTATGCCACGGTTTTGCCACTCTTGTGCCACGCGGATGCCACGGTTCGCCACGCGTACACCACGTGCGCGGCATGCAGACGCCACGGTTTGCCACGCGTACGCCATATTTCGCCACGCGGACGCCACGTGGTCACCGCTCTCACCATGTGGCACAGAATTAAATTAATAAATTTAATTTATTATTAAAATAAAAATATTAATGATAAAGAGATTTCAAACAGCTATAACTTTTGCTCCTGAAGTCGGATTAATACGATTCTAACTTTTGCTCCTGAAGTCGGATTAATACGATTTTTGCAGCGTTAGAAAGCTTGAAAAGAGTAGAATACACTCAGATAGTTCAATATGGTTAAAAGTATAGGGTTTAAAACAGAAAATATTTAAAAATATAATAAAATAAAAAAATTAAAGATAAATAAATTTTCAAACGGCTATAATTTTTGATCTAGAATTCGAATTAAGACAATTCTTGTAGCGTTAGAAAGCTTGAAAAGAGTAGAATGCACACTCGTATAGTCCAATATAGTTAAGAGTATATGGTTTAAAATAGAAAATATTTAAAATATAAGGAAACTTTAAATGGTTATAACTTTTGATCTAAAAGTCAGATTGAGGCGATTCTTTTAGTGTTAGATAGCTTAAAAAAAGTAGTGAAAATATTAGTATATTTACTTATCGTAGATAGATATTTGATAAATATACAACTGACAATATCTACCTTTATTAATATATAAATATTAACACTATAAAATATATGCTAATTTTTTTTTACAAATATTATAACATAAAATACAATAGTATATTAGGGATGACAGAAAAAACTCATATCAATTTGACCTGACCTATTTTTGACATGGAAAACTCAAGTTGACCCAGTCTCGAGTTAGATTTGTGTAAAACACAACTATAACAACGGGATTTGGTATAGGATTTTAGATACCTACTTTGAACCCAAACCTAAACCATTCCATTTTTATCGAATATGACTAAAATACTCTCCAAAATTAACCCACTCTCACTGTCGCTCACGAGTGGGCTAGTGCTTTCTACACACTATCGCTTGCTACTCACTATTGCCACCCGCTTACTACTTGTTATTGTTGTCGGGTCAAGTTTTCCTACAGGGACTCAATCCTTATTAGGGAGGAGGAGGAGGGGGGGGGGGGGTGGTTTGGGAGTCCAGACCAGGGTTGGGTTTGGCAATACCTACCCCCACTCTTATCATAACCTATTGTCATTCCTAAACTATGTTGCGGGGGACTATTTTTATTATTTTTACAATAACACCCTCATATATTTTATGCATGACGAGAATATTACTACTATTTTACATGCATAACTACTATATTGTTGGATTAAAAAATCTATTTATTTTTTTGTCACTCGATACTCTTGAAGCCACCTTCTTGCTTAAGAATTTTTATTCTTTATATTATAGATAAAAGTCTTAAGAATAAGCTCACTGTAGTTGGCAGGGTCTCTTACTGAACTTGACTACATGATTGGGCATATATAAAATATAGACATTTTATGAAGGCTCAAGTTTGCACTAGTTGATTGGTACTTTGTGACTATGTTGTCTTTTGTTTTTGTTTAGTGCTTTGTGACTATGTTGTCTTTTTTTTTAATCAAACGACTGTAGTTGAAAATTTTGATCAAATGGTTTTGACTCCATCTTCATAGAAGGACCTTAATCAAGAGTCTTCTTTTGGATTTCAATTGCAATGCCGTGGATAAAATTTAATAAAAAAATTCTTAAACACGAGGGCGCATGAGATACTTTATATAGACTAAGCTTTCTAGTGTTCGATGCATATACCACATATATAATAATTTATAAGTATTTACCTAAGATTCTTTTTCATAAAATATTTTCTATGCAAGGTAATATAATCAAAACAAAAAAATTTAGGAATTGGGAAGGGAATTGCCAAGAATATGATGAGAAAGGACAAATTCTCCCACTTGTATTCTTTTCTTTTTTTTATGAGAAACACAGTTTGGTGGTGAAAAGTAAGGGTATGAGTGGCCGTGCCTCTTCTTTCATTCCTGTATACTTTTGATTGTTTATAAACTTTTTGTTGGATGAAATGATCCATAGTAAAATTCGATGGTTTTAATTTCCAACAACTCCATTGTGACAAGAACTGAGGAATTTTGATAGGTAAATAAAACTTTATTTGGGCCAAACAACTTACACCGAAGCGAGAGATATGTTGCGAAGCATATAAATATTTATTAGCTTTCATTTGATGTTTTACTACAGCGGGCTTGCTTTTACTGCACAATATTAGACATCACAATATTTATTCAATTATTGAGCTTCACAAACCAGAAAATGGATCGTGTAACCGAACCCAACCAACAATATCCGACTCTACACATGGGCGTGAATAAGACACATGAAGGCCATAGATATGATGAAGCTTTACACAGAAATTTTATAAGGAAGTGCATGAAAGTTCAATACAAAAAAATTATGGAGAGCAATTGGTAGATTTAATCATTCAAAGAATATTTCTTTCCAGGGAACCCCTTAAACTTCGGTTCTTCCTTTGCGGGTTCTTTTGCTTCTTTAGATGCAACCTATAGGAGAAACAAAAGAAATAAATAGGTTAAGTCAAATATGCCGTTACCTCAATGAAAATTTATAAAACTCATTGTGAATAATATTTTATAAAATCTCACTTGACATGGACAGTGCGATGCTCCAAAAAGTAGCAAATTCGACTAGCAAAATCAAATAAGTATAGTTTTGACAACAATATCAACAAGCACCTTTTTTTATTCTTTTGGAGTACGATTTGCAGTTGAACCAAAAACAAGCTTTCCCTTAGCTCGACAGGAATTACTGCTCTCCAATGTGGAGGCTGGTAACTGCTTTGTGATTTTCGTGGACTTATTAGCATTCATGGAGGAACCAAGACTGGAAGTGTCCGAGCAAATACCGACACACAAATATGTACAAGATTGAAAACCTTATATGTCAAAAAGTGGAGTTGAACATATAATTTGTTAAATGTTATCAACATATCTCACTCATTTTAATACCATGATGAAGCCCTTTTCTCTATGAATGACCAATCAAAGAAATCACCATTGTAAGTGACATATATACCTGGTTTAACTTCTACTATTATAAGTGACATATATACCTGGTTTAACTTCTTGCATATAAGCAAACCATGCTTTCAAAAGCTCTTCTGGACATCCAAACAAAATTTAGTAAGACTAATTTCGAGGAGTGACATAGAATACCAAATTTAAAGAAATTTAGTAAGATACCTCATCTATAAAGTTTTTGACTTTAAAGAAGCATTCAAATTCCAATTTTAGTGTATAATCCAAATCCTCAATATCTTCGCCACCACACTTTAGAATATTCAAGTATCCAACACACAATCAGTATAAAATACAATGTAAGCAAACAATTCACTAGGCTTATTAAAGAAGAGATTTGTTATTGCACAAAGATCTTTTGAGATAAAATAGATCTCTCAAGTTGTTTCATCTATCTGACATTATTTGTTAAACAACCATTCAGTACAAGAACAATGGTAGAGCTTACAAAAAATTGTAAATTTTTAATGACTCAAAGTAGCAGGCACTCTACCTATTTATTTCTCAATATCTTTTTGCAAAGTTACCTCAAGAATAAATCATTCCACAAACTTATTTTTCAAGGTTTTTTTATTTTCAAGTTCAACTATATCCCAAATAATGCAACAAAAAGGAACTTGGTTGGAAGTATAGACTAATTTGAATGACAAGCATGCAATATTAGTTGGGAGGTGATATGTGGCAAGAGGCTTCTACGTGCATCCAATATCTTTTAAATCAATGGTAAAAGTAGTGCCATTATAGAGTGCTGCTACTGAAGTAGTTGAAGAAATATGGCTCATAAAAAACAAAAACACCAAAAGAGGCTTGAAAGCACTAATAAGGTAGCAAATCATCAATATTGAAAATTATACTAATATTTAAAACAGTTGGCAAATCAAGAGTAAAAACATTCGAATTTCAAGCCTAGTTTCAACCGTCTACAAAATATGCATGCATAAAGTTTATTAAAAGACTTTCATTTAAAATTAGCATATATGATAGATTAAGTTACATGTTAACAGTTATATGCCAATGATAATCTAGGAATCATTGCATCAATTAACCCTTAAATTAATAAATTTAATTAAATATTAAAATAGAAAAAATTTAAAACATAATAAAACTAAATAATAATAATAATAATAATAAATCCATAGCTACTTTTAGTATTAAATATGAAAAATATTATGCTTGTGATCATAATTATTAAACTAAATAAATTGCATTCGGCAATCTGCTTTCATTCACACCATGATGATTTATTGTCATAATATTTGGTGAGAACCACCAAAAAAGAATTGCTCAAAGTAGCAAAGGAAAACATACTTCCCCACTATTAGTCTTTTTTTATCTTTTCATAGCATCGAGAATGCATCATGTAACATTGATAATGTTTAAATGGAACATTTTATGCTATCAGATAAGTGGAACAAAACCTAGATCAAGAGGCAAAATTGAACATTGCACTATTTAAGTTTTAGTTTCCATGAACCTTGATCAACATGGAAGAGTAGCAATACTTTTGAGAGCTAGGCCTGGAATTTATCCATTCCAGTTGGATGATATGTGCGAGGACAAACAGATTGTTTAACCTTCCTCATAAACTGAGCACAACATAGTAACTTAGCTAAAGTCAATTAGCAGCAATCTCAAATGAAAGAGTTATCCACATCAATAGCACAAACTTAATACCACATTGAAGCAATCTATATATTTTATTTCTCATGAAATCAGACGACTCTGTGCATTAGAAATACTGGCAAAAGGTATAAGGTTTTCCTAGTCAGGATTTAATCTCTATGATCTTTACCTTTTAAACTGTAAGATTTCACATAAATAATAGAGCTGAAGCACACAAATAAGACAATCTAAAACATTGAGCAATTCCAACGCACAAACAAAAGTTCTGCACCTGAGATACAGACATATAAAGACTGACCTAGGAATAGGATTGCAAAATTGTGAAAATCAATTGCTAAATCTATACAAGCTTCTTCTCTTGAGCATTCTTCTCTTCCAACTTAACCTCATAATGCACTTTGTTCCAATGGCTCTTAATCTATCCCTATGTAAAGCCTTAAAGATCCTCCGAGGTGAAACTGTAAATGGTCTGAACACTGGGACGAACCTGGGTGACTTTCGGTAAGTATTCTGCTATATTCTAGCTTCGTACAATGTCCACTTGAGAATCGTCCTGTGTAGACGTTACTGGGCAACCTATTGCGCATTTAGCTTGAATTCCTCCATAATTGAACTACAATTTATAGTATCAGTTAGCAATCAACAGAGAATTAACAGGCCCAAAGGCCAAGTATAACATTCATAAGAAGTTTAGGATAACACTAAAGTATGTACGGTTCTACAATAATCTTAATTTGAACTGTTACTATCGCGTGGTCAAGAAGTCTGCCAATTTTTCATTAAATAGGATTTCCAAGATGGATATAAAGAGCAAGCATCGTTAAATACTTCTAAATGCCATGCAGTATAAAACCAAGAAATGACTAGAACAGAAGTTAGATATATTTCAAATCTGAAATGTACATGAGGAAATAGATAAGATGAATAACCTGTGAAGCTTGATGGATCTGTTGCAGCTATTGAGTCCTTCTGTGCAGTTGAACGGAATGGTAACCCACCAGTCATCTCTTTCTCTAGGCTCATGATAGTTTCCGGGTCATATACCTCCTTTGATGCCCAAAATTGTAAAATCTTCTCAAGACGAGACTGATTAGCATCTTTGTTATGTGGATTACAGTAAATCCTCGCAAGCATGGATCCCAACACAGGTCTAAATGCAAGTGCTTCATTATCCAGTTCTTGGGGATTAATCCGGCGTTGCAAACTGCAATTGGAGTATTAAAACAAATAATGATGAAGCATTCATTGGAAGTGAAGAGTCAGCGACTTAGTTTCTATAAAGTTGCGACCAATTAATCTCAAGCAAAGCACAAGAATAAGAATAAACAAAAAAAGGTGTAAAAAATAAGTACAGAGCAAAGGCAGAAACAAATTTCCATGCATAAACTTTTTACAACCTTCTTACTTGCTGAACTAAATTTCATGGGCTTTGTCCATCATATCATTAGATGCAAACAATCTGGTCGGTAAAGCAACTTCTGGTCCAATGATTCTACGTCCAAAGACTAATTTTTCTTGTACAAAGTAAAGACCAATATTAAGTCCCATATGTCAATTGTAACGGAATACCAGTTCCCAAATGATTATAGTTATAATCAACTTTCAACTAATTTTGTTCGAGATCATCACTCATAAGATCCAAAAAGCCTTTTTTTTCCTCAAGGGATAACAGGATAAGGCAATCATGCAATCTCCACTGCGCAAGTCTATCCCAACTAATTTTGATTTTAGCTTAGTACTATCTACCATGACTGCTCACATTAATCTTATTTCAATTTGGTAGCTACACGTCTCGTTTATATCATTTCAAAATAAAAGCCAATTCCATAGTAAAATCAACTGATCACAGTTATAAAAATATACCAGTTTGACTATGATGCTTGATATGCAAAGGAGCAAAAACACTGGTATGTACCGCAAAAGATATTATTAGAATAGCAGAATTCTTTTAATAATGCATCTGTATTTTGTCTCTCGGCTCTAACAAACTAGTTGCGATTCTTACTGTTAATTGTTAAAGAAAAAAAAGTCAAGTAGAAAAGCTTTTTAACCTGTCAAAAAGGATGTCATTGGCCAGAAAAATAATATGCATCTGCCTCTCAGAATCATCTAATACAAAAATTCTCTCTCTTAGGGCTTCACCCAAAGCTGATGCAAAAGGTGATCTTTGCATAAACCACATTTTCGCACCCTTAATTGATTCCATAGTCCCAGTAAGATTAGTTAGCACATCATTAAGATCAGCAGCAACATCAGATGGAAGTGGCCCTGATAGGCCCTTGAATGCCTTTGTTGCAGGTTCATTATCAGATCGAGATTGCCCCGTGAAGGGTTGGGAATGCAGATGTTGATGTGGATCATAAAAAGGTGGATATGAAGGTTGGTGTAATTGAGATCCTCCCAATGCAGAACTTGAAGGACCAGCTGCAGTGCCCAAGGGCAAAAGATTTGGAGCAGATTTAGAGAGATTTAGTATGGACCAAACAAAGCTCGAGAGCCTAGTTTGAAATTTTCCCTTAGGTGGCTGGCTACTAATGTTGGTCTTCGATGTAGTAAGACAAATAGTATCATGTTCTTGCCATATATGTTGATGATATTATAACCCCAAAACCTAACCTCATCATTGATAAGAAAAACGGAGCTGTGGCCAATTATACTAAATGCATCACTAGTGCCCTTGCTCTGGCAACCCAAACTTGTACATGAGAATAGTTCTATCAGTTATAGAAAAACATTCTACATGTGGTTACACCATGTTTAACCCTGTAATTTGAATAAGGTTATGCCTCCAATATGCCTACCTCCTGTCACCATTAAGCCAAAAGAAAAATACATCTTAGAGTAAGTTTATCATCCTCCATTGCATTAAAATTGAATGTGGAACAAGTATTTTCTTTTTCAAGGATAAGAATTAACACATTCGAAATGAAAGATGTAATGTAACAACAATGATTTCGACTGTTTAGAAAATGGTAGTGATAAGATAATTTAAAAAAGAGATTAAAGATTTGATATGCAGATCCATTCAACATATAAATATACCAAAAAAAATGTTTCAAATAAGATGACTTGTTCTTAGAAGATTAACAGAATAAGAAAATCACTAAGCATGATAGGATTTAATGTTACATACTTGTATATTCTTTTAATTTAATTAAAATTCCTACAAACTTTATCCAGTATTTAACCTTATTATGCAAACAGTATAGAATTCATCATTTTATTTCATTTGAGTAGTATTTAGAGGAAGTTTGATTAATTCATTGATTATTTTCCCTACTAACATTATCTATATTTCATTATGCTCTCATTAATCTTGTATTTTTTTTTCTCTCTTCCTTGCTGCTCCCTTTTGTACTCTTTTGATCCTACATCAATCAAACAACATTACTAGAGGAGAGACATTGAGAGGAGGCCAATATGGAAGAGGCCGATCAAGCTTTACAACTATGATGATATGGAGACATACTTACTCAATGGTAACTTCCATAGTAGCTTACCAATACCTTGGAGTAGAAGCATCTTATGGCAATCGCTCACAATACAACCACAACTTTTTTGCATATCAGTGTTCATTGTCAATGCCAATACTTGATTGAGTTCTAACTATTTCAATATAAATTATAATGGACTACAATGGTTTGCTATACATGTAAGTGGCTATTTACTAGCTACTTAAGAGTTCAACATAACTAAGACCAGTTCAAGATGCATGCATAGTTGAGTTATAGTATCAACTTAAGTTGATACAATCAAAAGCCATTGCAAACGTCATTCATTTTCCAATGCATCAAGGCAAAGGCTCATAGCAATAAACTTAAAAGAAAATAATTGTGTTAAGACATGAAAGACTTTCCTCCGCTCACAAAAATGATATGAATTACAATAAACTTGTGTTTCAGACAATAGAATAGTAACAACTCACAAGGTACAACACAATCAATTTGAGATTCATAGTATATTGAGTGGATGCTCTTCTGAATATCTTTAGAAACTTTCACCATTTTGCTGCACATCCATATCTTTAGAAAACTTCTGTACTTGTACTATATCTTTAGAACATTGCTCCGGAACTCGAATTATTTATTGCTCTGGATCTCCCACTTGCACGATTATGATTTGTAACTTTCCATGTTCCTATCTCACGTATCTGTAAGTTGGAAAATATAAGTGGAAGAATGCAACTTCATTGAGGCTTATTGGAAAATATAAACATCACAATTAAAACAACTAAAAGCTTTCATGGATCCTTTTAACACATGATTCAACAACACAATTCAACTGACATAAGAGCAAGCCCCAGCAATGCACAAAGCCTACTGTTGCCAGCAAAGGCGGTTTTTTGTGAGAGTTGATCCTCGATGCCCAAATTATAGGACCACCTTACAGTGACATCAGGATTTGACTGTAATAAACATGTTGAAGTTAAAAACTTTGATTATGCTTATTTCCGTTTCCAGTCACATGAATGTACTCTTTAGTATATCTTTCATCTCAACAAGAAAAACTGAAACACGGAAGGAAAACCATATTAGCCACTAGTTTCGACACTTAAACATCTTAGCCTCATTACAAAACATCCAACCAAAAATAAGAATTTGGCTAACCTCCCCGTAGTGCTATAGAGAAAGCTAAATTACAAAGTAACACTATTGGATTATGCAAATATAGCATCGGTATCTTCTTGGTGGCCTTCTCTTGATGGCATGCAGGTTCTACAAAGTAACACTATTTATTTTTTTCAATGTTTTCTAGAAATGTATCAAACATTTCAATCATGCAAGTAATATCTTTATAGACACAGAGTTTCAACATAATTAATGTATTCTCTTGATTTTAATAATATATAGTATCTTTTTAATATTAAGTTATTTATGAAGATATTAATATTATGTTTGATGACATTCACATGAAATATTTAATTTTTGATATATGGTTATTAGCATTGAACAAATTTGTCTCCACATATGCATAAATTCAAGTTAAAATAAAAAGTAGATACTTTAATTTGATTATAAAAAATATTATGTTTGTGGTTCAAAACCACATCTTGTTGTCACTTAGTTATAACTATTATAGTCATGTCAATTAACATTTATTTTAATTGAAACTTCAGTGTGATATTAGTGTGACTCAATATATTCTTAATGTTAAAAGTATTAATATAATCTTATTATTATATCACAAATAATTAGAGATATCTAGTAACACATAATTGCTATATACCTTATAAGGATATCAAGATTTGACGTAACCTTTTTCTATAATTTCATGCAATTTAATTCCTTTATTCTAGGTCTAAACTAAATTCTTTTATTATAGGTTTAAACTAAATACAAATAATAAAACATATTATACTTGTATAGTTCAATCATGATTTTTTCATTCCTAATTAGACTAATATGATTTTTTTTTTATTCTTAACATATTACACTATAGTTCTAGCATGACAATATATTTTAGTCTCACTTAATTGAAAGTCCTAAAATACTAATACCTTTATTTTATAAGAGAAATAAATCCTATATTTAGTTTTTATCGATTTACTCGATAAATTCAATTAATATAAATAATAAATTTTCTAAAATTTGATTTTCAATTTCAATATCAATTTTTTATTTTTTGATTCGATACAAATCAAATTTACAGATACTAAATATTAAATTAATAAATTCAATTCGATAAATTATTAAATTTATCAATATAAATATAAAATTAACTAATGTTATTTGTTAAATATATAAAAATAAAATTATTATTATATATATATATATATAATTTAAATTGATAAATCAGTAAATTGTTTTTAATATAAATTCAGTTCAATAAGAGAGCAAATTATTTTTCAATTTAGTTCAATTTTAATTTTAAAAAATTCAAAAAAAAAATAAATCAATAAATTCAATTTTGATTTTACTAAATACTCACCTGTATCTATTATAAGGAATGTTTGACCACGTCAAAATATACATCCAATTATGCAAAAATAAATAGTGATTTTATGTAAAAGATCATATATATCATTATTATTTTAAAACCATTAGTATTATTTTTAAATCGTTTATGAAAGTCTAAGTACATATATGCTAACTTTTGATCTTATGAGAACTCATAATCATCCATCACTGTGTATATAAGTGTTAATATAGCAATCACTAAGAAAATTTACTGAGGCATTATTTTTATTAATTTTTCAATTACACCCTCACATATTATATGAACGACCAGAATATTACTAATATTTTTATGTGCATACTACATTCAAGAACAAACTAAAAATATTTTTAATAAGAAATTCAATAAATGCCGAAAATTAACATAGTTCTTCCATAAATAAATCACCGAAAATTAACAATTCTATGAAAGAAAAATTGTCATCAGGAACACGTCAAACCTACCATACATTCACTTGTCTATTTTCTTTTAATATCGCGTCTAAGCAGGTAAAACAAATTGAAATTGGCTTCTCTCGGAACAGAACAGCAAAAAAAAATATATATTTTACATATATTCTAATAAATTTCTTTATAAAAGGAACAGATGTGAATATCTAAAAACCTTCAATATTTTCTCTCAAAACAAAGCACTGAATTTTCAAGCTACCATTATACTAGTTTTGCAGTCAATGACTTCTATAAGATTACAAATAATGAAATTTTCTTACCATCAATGTTCTTCAACGTTTCGATGCATATAAGGTCTTAACCTAGCAAGTATTTTCCTTCCACTCATTTGCGGCACCAAGGAATGGTACATCTTTCTCTCTTTCACTTGACAACAATGTTTATACTTGTATGTATCTTCTTCCGAGGAATTAGTAGCATACAAACTTTCTCAGAAATGAGCTAATGAAACTAGTGAAGAGCAAACATTCTCCGATAACAATAATGCTTTGACATCTTCAGGTGTGCCATTGATGCCTTGCATTTTAGTAGTAATTTTCATAGCTATTTCATGCTAATTCTAGGCTTATTTTAATACTTTCATACCCTTTTTAAGCTAAATTACTTGATATCTTCGGAATCTTCACTTTTTGGCACTTTTGTGAAATTTCAGGTAAAAATACCCTTTTTTTCGACGTATTTTGAAGATTCTAAGGCATGAGACGATTTCTTATATGAAGACAAAGTCACACGTCAAATTTGGGCTTAAACGGAGTTAGCCTCAAAAATACGGCCAGGTGAACCCATGGGTTCACTAGATTCTTCGCCAGGCTGCAGGAAACTTACAGAGAGAATCACGGCCGGGTGAACCCCATGGGGTTCACCATCCCGGTCGCCAGCCAGCAGAATTCGCAGAAAGCTTCACAGCTAGGTGCACCCCACCGGGTTCACCGGATTTCCTGAAGGCCAAAACTAGTCCAGAGGGAAGCACGGCTGGGTGAACCCCACGGGGTGCACCGCGCTTCTATTTGCCCAAACTCACAGAAGGAATCACGGGCAGGTGAACCCGGAGGGGTTCACCCGTGATTCTAACCCAGTCACGCACGAGACTGAGTTCCACTCGGTTTTTCCTTGATTTCTCACTCATTTGAAGTCCAAATTTGGCAAGTGAGGTGTCTATGGAAAGCTCTTTCAGAGGCGAACAGATGGAATATAAAAGCCCCAATTTTCTAGCCCTAAAGGAGAGAGCATTCATGCGAAGAAGCGGTGCAGGAGGAAGAACACGGCGACAGAGGCGACTTTTGGAGATTTTCGGAGATTGAGACACACGATCATCACGATTTCTTCAGGATTCCTTCGGTTCATCGTCTCCTTCCCCTTGGCTTTGTTTTCTTATACTTTTCATTTCATTAAAAGAGAGATTTTGAGAGTTTCAATGACGATTGTAGCGTAAACCCTATTTCGGGACTTGGTTGAAACCCTTTGATGATTTTAATTGCAAACTTTGTATCTATTTATGTTATTTGGTATGAATTGTGAGCATATTTTACTTTGACGTATTTATTTCGTGGTTTTACCTTGGCCGAGTGATTTCGCGTGTTAGCTATTATGATTCATATCGAGAGAAGGATCGTGAGGGTCGAACCTCTGAGTAAAACTTGCGAGACCTCGACATGAGAGTGCTTGGTCTTCGCTTGAGGATTTCATAGTCTACCATAAAACTCATTGGGTTCGTCTTAGAACGATCCACCGCGAGAGTAGGAGGTCGGTCTAAAACGAACACTGGGGTGTATCACTCGAGAGAGGACACCTTGTACCCTAGGGTTAGACTCCTTGTGTAAAACCAATAAACCAAATAACTAATATCTTTCTTATGCGATTAAGATTATCATCGTGGTGGAAGCCGTAGCCCTAAATTCTCTCTTATATCTTTTCTCTACCGAAGTAGTTGCACTTGTTTATTTTCGATTTCCGTCTTCAAAAACCCACGTTTCGATTCGCCTAGCTATTAGGACTCGGACTTTCTAGTACTCAACCTTGTTCCCTGTGGGATTCGACATCTTTTATATTACTTCGACATATCCGTGCACTTGCGGAATGTGTCAAGTTTTTGGCGCCGTTGCCGGGGAACAACGGTTGATATTAGTATACTTCTGAGAATTGGTAGACTAGGCCTTAGGTTAGTTTTTCTTTACTGCACTGTTATTTTCTTTTTCTCTTTATTTACACGTTGTCTTAGGACTTTATAATCTTGACTGATCGTTTTATGCAAAGAAGTTCTAGGGCAGGTACATTCTTTGATATTGATCCAGAGATCGAGCGCACCTTCAGGATAAGAAGAAAGCTTAAGTAGACTCAGCAAAAAGAGGACCAAAAATAGATGGAGCACATTCAGCGTGACATGGTGATGCCTTGCATTTTTGTAGTGATTATTATTATTATTCCATGATAAATTCAGGCTTATTTGAATGTTTTTACACTCCTTAAAGGCTTATTTAGTTAAAAACTTCAGAATCTTTACTTTTCGTCTATCTTATTAAATTTCAGGTTAAATCACCCAATTTTTAAGACATTTTGAAGAATCTAAAAGCATGAGGTGATTCCTTATGAGAAGACGAAGCTGCTCGTAAAATTTGGGCTAAATCGGAGCTTTTTCTGGACTTCACGGTCAGGTGAACCCCATGGGGTTCACCCGTGATCTTGCCGAAGGACGTAATTCAGCGCGCGTCACTGCCTGGTGAACCCGGCGGGGTTCACCGATGATGTCAAAGGTTTCTGAAATCTGCCGCACACTTCACTGGCACCCAAGATTCCATCTGAAGACACCTGCACAGAAATACGCCGAGGATTTCACTGGCAGGTGAACCCCACGTGGTTATTTCGCAACAGTTCTGCGCCGAGCACTTCACCACCTGGTGAACCCCGCGGGGTTCACCCGTGAAGGTGTCGGAACAGCACGACCCCTACTCAGTTTTTCGCTGATTCCCAGCCCGATTCAAGTCCAAATTTAGCAAGAGAGGACTTTTTAGAAAGCTGACTCAAAGATGAATGAAACGAATATAAAAGCCCCAAATTCTGTGACCTAATCATCGAGCAATCGCACGACGAAGTGGCTAGGGCGGAAGAACACGGCGATTCAGCGACTTCGAGCAGATTTCTGGAAATTCGATCATCGAAACCCTGTGATTCTTGTTTATTTCTTTCGGTTTATCTTCTCCTCCCTCTTAGAAACCTATTCCTGTGATTTTCCTATGATTAAAGAGAGTATTTTAAGCGTTGTGACGATGGTTGTAGCGTAAACCTATTTTCAGGGCTAGGTTGAAGCCCTCTGACGATTCTTATTTGCAACTCATGTTTTGATCTTGTTATTTGGATCATATCTTAAGCATATTTCACTTGATGCATTTATTTCTTGATATTTACTTTCGCCAAGTATTATCATGTCATAGTTGTTACAGTTCATAACGAGAGTAGGACCGTAACGACCGAACCTCTTAGTGAATCTTGCGAAGGCTTGACGCGAAAGTGCTTGCCCTTCGCTCGAGGGTCCACAATCTACCACAGAACCCATTGGGTTTGTCGAAAACGTTCCACCGCGAAAGTAGGAGACGTTCTAGGCAAACACCAGGGTGTACACTCGAAAGAGGGCACCTTTGTACAATAGGGTAAGTTCCTTATGCATATCTGTAAATCCAAGTAACTGATATTTATTTCTTAGCGCAAATAAAATCGTTAGAGTGGTGGAAACCTTTGCCCTGATATTCTCTCTCATAGATTCTCTCTGCTGTAATTACTTGCTTGCTTATTTACGATTTTGCTTAAACTTAGTTCACATCAGTACCAAAAACCACAACTTGACCTGCTTAGATTCCAAAGAATTAGACTTTATAGTACTCACCTTGTTCCCTGTGGGATCGATATCTTTTGTATTACTTCGATAACACTGTGCACTTGCGGTGCGTATCACATGGACAATGATCAAGCACCCCAACCTGTACTGAACAACCATAACATGACGTTGAGAGATTATGCCGCACCTTATACTCATGGGTTACAATCTGGAATTGCAAGGCCTACAGTAGAGGCCAATAACTTCGAAATTAAACCTGCACTACTTTCTATGGTTCAACAGAACCAATTTGGTGGTTCCCCTCTTAAGGACCCCAACATGCATTTAGCCATATTTTTAGAATATTGCGATACATTGAAGATTAATGGTGTTTCTAAAGATGCAATCAGGTTGAGACTTTTTCCATTCTCTTTGAAGGACAGGGAAAGAGCTTGGCTTCACACGATCCCACCAGCTTCGATAAAGAACATGGACGGAACTATCTCAAGTCTTTCTTTCCAAATATTTCCCTCCATCCAAGACAATACAACTAAGAAATCAAATCACGAACTTCATGCAAAAAGTTGGATAATCCTTGTATGAGGCTTGGGAAAGGTTTAAAGAGCTGCAAAGGATGTGTCCACATCATGGAATTGCTACTTGGGTTTTAGTCCACACATTTTATAATAAGCTGGACTATAACACAAGACTCACAGTAGATGCTGCGGCCGGTGGAACTTTGATGAATAGAAGAGTTGAAGACGCCATGAACCTTTTGGAAGATATGACGATGAACCACCACCAATGGTCATCAGAAAGAGGTATGCCTTCTAGAGCATCAGGTAAGTATGAAGTGGATGTCTTGACTTCATTAACCGCTAAGGTAGATTCTTTAACCAAGAGGTTGAATTCTTTTCCAATTAACTCCGTTGATGCTAATTCTATATCTTGCGAGTTATGTGGGGTTGTAGGCCATGCAGGTGCAGATTGCCAGTTGGGGATTGGTCAGTTGGTCCTGAATCATCCTGAACCCATGAATACAGTTGGAAACATTAACCCGATGAATAACCCATATTCCAACACATATAACCAAGGATGACACAACCACCAGAACTTTTCATACCAGACTACACAACAAGTGCAACAACAACCGACACAACCACCACAGGAAAATTACAGGCAATTTTCAAGATTCCAAGCCAGGACTTACACTCCACCACCAAAGTCAAATCTGGAGTGTAAGTCAAGATTTAGGGTTTAGGGTTTAGGGTTTAGGGTTGAGGGTTGAGGGTTGAGGGTTGAGGGTTGAGGGTTTAGGGTTGAGGGTTTAGGGTTGAGGGTTGAGGGTTGAGGGTTGAGGGTTTAGGGTTGAGGGTTGAGGGTTGAGGGTTGAGGGTTTAGGGTTTAGGGTTTAGGGTTTAGGGTTTAGGGTTTAGGGTTTAGGGTTTAGGGTTTAGGGTTTAGGGTTTAGGGTTTAGGGTTTAGGGTTTAGGGTTTAGGGCTTGCTTATTTACGATTTTGCTTAAACTTAGTTCACATCAGTACCAAAAACCACAACTTGACCTGCTTAGATTCCAAAGAATTAGACTTTATATAACTCACCTTGTTCCCTGTGGGATCGATATCTTTTGTATTACTTCGATAACACTGTGCACTTGCGGTTCGTATCACATGGACAATGATCAAGCACCCCAACCTGTACTGAACAACCATAACATGACGTTGAGAGATTATGCCGCACCTTATACTCTTGGGTTACAATCTGGAATTGCAAGGCCTACAGTAGAGGCCAATAACTTCGAAATTAAACCTGCACTACTTTCTATGGTTCAACAGAACCAATTTGGTGGTTCCCCTCTTAAGGACCCCAACATGCATTTAGCCATATTTTTAGAATATTGCGATACATTGAAGATTAATGGTGTTTCTGTAGATGCAATCAGGTTGAGACTTTTTCCATTCTCTTTGAAGGACAGGGCAAGAGCTTGGCTTCACACGATCCCACCAGCTTCGATAAGAACATGGACGGAACTATCTCAAGTCTTTCTTTCCAAATATTTACCTCCATCCAAGACAATACAACTAAGAAATCAAATCACGAACTTCATGCAAAAAGTTGGATAATCCTTGTATGAGGCTTGGGAAAGGTTTAAAGAGCTGCAAAGGATGTGTCCACATCATGGAATTGCTACTTGGGTTTTAGTCCACACATTTTATAATAAGCTGGACTATAACACAAGACTCACAGTAGATGCTGCGGCCGGTGGAGCTTTGATGAATAGAAGAGTTGAAGACGCCATGAACCTTTTGGAAGATATGGCGATGAACCACCACCAATGGTCATCAGAAAGAGGTATGCCTTCTAGAGCATCAGGTAAGTATGAAGTGGATGTCTTGACTTCATTAACCGCTAAGGTAGATTCTTTAACCAAGAGGTTGAATTCTTTTCCAATTAACTCCGTTGATGCTAATTCTATATCTTGCGAGTTATGTGGGGTTGTAAGCCATGCAGGTGCAGATTGCCAGTTTGGGATTGGTCAGTTGGTCCTGAATCATCCTGAACCCATGAATACAGTTGGAAACATTAACCCGATGAATAACCCATATTCCAACACATATAACCAAGGATGACACAACCACCAGAACTTTTCATACCAGACTACCCAACCAGTGCAACAACAACCGAGACAACCACCACAGGAAAATTACTGGCAATTTTCAAGATTCCAAGCCAGGACTTACACTCCACCACCAAAGTCAAATCTGGAGTGTAAGTCAAGATTTAGGGTTTAGGGTTTAGGGTTGAGGGTTTAGGGTTGAGGGTTGAGGGTTGAGGGTTTAGGGTTGAGGGTTTAGGGTTGAGGGTTTAGGGTTTAGGGTTGAGGGTTGAGGG
Source organism: Costus lasius (assembly GCA_027563935.2). Classification (NCBI taxonomy): domain Eukaryota; kingdom Viridiplantae; phylum Streptophyta; class Magnoliopsida; order Zingiberales; family Costaceae; genus Costus; species Costus lasius. Next base: position 28,683 of record CM050448.1, on the reverse strand, counting down.
TTGAGGGTTGAGGGTTTAGGGTTTAGGGTTGAGGGTTGAGGGTTGAGGGTTGAGGGTTTAGGGTTGAGGGTTGAGGGTTGAGGGTTGAGGGTTGAGGGTTGAGGGTTGAGGGTTGAGGGTTTAGGGTTGAGGGTTTAGGGTTTAGGGTTTCGTTTCGATTCGCCTAGCTATTAGGACTCGGACTTTCTAGTACTCAACCTTGTTCCCTGTGGGATTCGACATCTTTTATATTACTTCGACATATCCGTGCACTTGCGGAATGTGTCAAGTTTTTGGCGCCGTTGCCGGGGAACAACGGTTGATATTAGTATACTTCTGAGAATTGGTAGACTAGGCCTTAGGTTAGTTTTTCTTTACTGCACTGTTATTTTCTTTTTCTCTTTATTTACACGTTGTCTTAGGACTTTATAATCTTGACTGATCGTTTTATGCAAAGAAGTTCTAGGGCAGGTACATTCTTTGATATTGATCCAGAGATCGAGCGCACCTTCAGGATAAGAAGAAAGCTTAAGTAGACTCAGCAAAAAGAGGACCAAAAATAGATGGAGCACATTCAGCGTGACATGGTGATGCCTTGCATTTTTGTAGTGATTATTATTATTATTCCATGATAAATTCAGGCTTATTTGAATGTTTTTACACTCCTTAAAGGCTTATTTAGTTAAAAACTTCAGAATCTTTACTTTTCGTCTATCTTATTAAATTTCAGGTTAAATCACCCAATTTTTAAGACATTTTGAAGAATCTAAAAGCATGAGGTGATTCCTTATGAGAAGACGAAGCTGCTCGTAAAATTTGGGCTAAATCGGAGCTTTTTCTGGACTTCACGGTCAGGTGAACCCCATGGGGTTCACCCGTGATCTTGCCGAAGGACGTAATTCAGCGCGCGTCACTGCCTGGTGAACCCGGCGGGGTTCACCGATGATGTCAAAGGTTTCTGAAATCTGCCGCACACTTCACTGGCACCCAAGATTCCATCTGAAGACACCTGCACAGAAATACGCCGAGGATTTCACTGGCAGGTGAACCCCACGTGGTTATTTCGCAACAGTTCTGCGCCGAGCACTTCACCACCCCGCGGGGTTCACCCGTGAAGGTGTCGGAACAGCACGACCCCTACTCAGTTTTTCGCTGATTCCCAGCCCGATTCAAGTCCAAATTTAGCAAGAGAGGACTTTTTAGAAAGCTGACTCAAAGATGAATGAAACGAATATAAAAGCCCCAAATTCTGTGACCTAATCATCGAGCAATCGCACGACGAAGTGGCTAGGGCGGAAGAACACGGCGATTCAGCGACTTCGAGCAGATTTCTGGAAATTCGATCATCGAAACCCTGTGATTCTTGTTTATTTCTTTCGGTTTATCTTCTCCTCCCTCTTAGAAACCTATTCCTGTGATTTTCCTATGATTAAAGAGAGTATTTTAAGCGTTGTGACGATGGTTGTAGCGTAAACCTATTTTCAGGGCTAGGTTGAAGCCCTCTGACGATTCTTATTTGCAACTCATGTTTTGATCTTGTTATTTGGATCATATCTTAAGCATATTTCACTTGATGCATTTATTTCTTGATATTTACTTTCGCCAAGTATTATCATGTCATAGTTGTTACAGTTCATAACGAGAGTAGGACGTAACGACGAACTCTTAGTGAATCTTGCGAAGGCTTGACGCGAAAGTGCTTGCCCTTCGCTCGAGGGTCCACAATCTACCACAGAACCCATTGGGGTTTGTCGAAAACGTTCCACGCGAAAGTAGGAGACGTTCTAGGCAAACACCAGGGCTGTACACTCGAAAGAGGGCACCTTTGTACAATAGGGTAAGTTCCTTATGCATATCTGTAAATCAAGTAAACTGATATTTATTTCTTAGCGCAATAAAATCGTTAGAGTGGTGGAAACCTTTGCTGATATTCTCTCTCATAGATTCTCTCTGCTGTAATTACTTGCTTGCTTATTTACGATTTTTGCTTAAATTAGTTCACATCAGTACCAAAAACAACAACTTGACTGCTTAGATTCCAAAGAATTAGACTTTATAGTACTCACCTTGTTCCTGTGGGATCGATATCTTTTGTATTACTTCGATACACTGTGCACTTGCGGTGCGTATCACATGGACAATGATCAAGACCCCAACTGTACTGAAAACATAACATGACGTTGAGAGATTATGCGCACCTTATACTCATGGGTTACAATCTGGAATTGCAAGGCCTACAGTAGAGGCCAATAACTTCGAAATTAAAACCTGCACTACTTTCTATGGTTCAACAGAACCAATTTGGTGGTTCCCCTCTTAAGGACCCAACATGCATTTAGCCATATTTTTAGAATATTGCGATACATTGAAGATTAATGGTGTTTCTAAAGATGCACTCAGGTTGAGACTTTTTCCATTCTCTTTGAAGGAAGGGCAAGAGCTTGGCTTCACACGATCCCACCAGCTTCGATAAAGAACATGGACGGAACTATCTCAAGTCTTTCTTTCCAAATATTTCCCTCCATCCAAGACAATACAACTAAAGAATCAAATCACGAACTTCATGCAAAAAGTTGGATAATCCTTGTATGAGGCTTGGGAAAGGTTTAAAGAGCTGCAAAGGATGTGTCCACATCATGGAATTGCTACTTGGGTTTTAGTCCACACATTTTATAATAAGCTGGACTATAACACAAGACTCACAGTAGATGCTGCGGCGGTGGAACTTTGATGAATAGAAGAGTTGAAGACGCATGAACTTTTGGAAGATATGACGATGAACCACCACCAATGGTCATCAGAAAGAGGTATGCCTTCTAGAGCATCAGGTCAGTATGAAGTGGATGTCTGACTTCATTAACGTAAGGTAGATTCTTTAACAAGAGGTTGAATTCTTTTCCAATTAACTCGTTGATGCTAATTCTATATCTTGCGAGTTATGTGGGGTTGTAGGCATGCAGGTGCAGATTGCCAGTTGGGGATTGGTCAGTTGGTCTGAATCATCCTGAACCATGAATACAGTTGGAAACATTAACCGATGAATAAACCCATATTCCAACACATATAACCAAGGATGACAAACACAGAACTTTTCATACCAGACTACACAACAAGTGCAACAACAACGACACAACACCACAGGAAAATTACAGGCAATTTTCAAGATTCAAGCAGGACTTACACTCACCACCAAAGTCAAATCTGGAGTGTAAGTCAAGATTTAGGGTTTAGGGTTTAGGGTTTAGGGTTGAGGGTTGAGGGTTGCAGGGTTGAGGGTTGAGGGTTTAGGGTTGAGGGTTTAGGGTTGAGGGTTGAGGGTTGAGGGTTGAGGGTTTAGGGTTGAGGGTTGAGGGTTGAGGGTTGAGGGTTTAGGGTTTAGGGTTTAGGGTTTAGGGTTAGGGTTTAGGGTTTAGGGTTTAGGGTTTAGGGTTTAGGGTTTAGGGTTTAGGGCTTGCTTATTTACGATTTTGCTTAAACTTAGTTCACATCAGTACCAAAAACCACAACTTGACCTGCTTAGATTCCAAAGAATTAGACTTTATATAACTCACCCTTGTTCCCTGTGGGATCGATATCTTTTGTATTACTTCGATAACACTGTGCACTTGCGGTTGTATCACATGGACAATGATCAAGCACCCCAACTGTACTGAACAACCATAACATGACGTTGAGAGATTATGCCGCACCTTATACTCTTGGGT